>JAGFBZ010001195.1:0-407500 GCA_018398805.1 Hirundichthys speculiger
AGTTTGATCCGCTGTACCGAATTTAAATCTTTTCTGAATGTTATCGTAGGTTATGTGAATATCAGAATTAATTTTTCTAAACATAACATTCATCGTTGTGGTTAAGGTATCCAGTCCATAATAACCACCGTTAAACCGTCTCGTCGTGACTGGATTCTCTGATTCGGACCCCCCCACATTTCTCCAGTAAAAGTAGGACTGATCACGGGGTAAATTAAACCAAGTGTGTGGATAGGAGATTTCAGTCAGGGCTACCTCCCATTCTCCATCTAAATCGATAGCCTGCGCTAAATCCACACGGAAATCATCACTGGTATTATCTCCAAAAACATCCTGACTGGCGTTGGAGGGTAGGGTGATGTAAAACCAACGATTCTTTGAAGCGAACATGGTGGAATGATGACCCGTGCACGTGCGTGTCCATTCTTATATTTTTTTCAATTCCGAAGCCTTAATCCAGCTGTTGAATTTCTCGGGCCAATTTTTCCAACGTACAAAGACTTGTTTTTCACCCTTGACGGTACACCGTTTCAAAATCTTTTCAACATGATATACCTTGTCTTTAGCTATTTTCCCCATTTGCAATTCTTGCTCATAAAATTAACCTTGGATGGGTTCACCATCGTAATCTTTGAGTTTATACACCGGTGGGGTGCGGGGGATGCACTCAGACACTGTAAACACTTCCCCCGTAAAACTCTTTTTTTTTCATCTTGAATTTCATCTCACGGACAACCTTTGAGCGTTTACCGTACAGGTTTTGGAGCACTTGTGAGGTATTTTCATCATTGACCTGCATAGGGGTCATTTTAATGCTACTATGGTAACTGTGATTATAGCTTTTTACCAAGTCCTGTAACACATCGAGGTATCGGAGAGTGTTGTTTGCTGTAAAATATCTCCACATTCTACCTTTTAAAGTAAGGTTAACCCTGTAAAACCCAAATATAGAAAAACACTAAAAAAAAATTTTTTAACCATTAAGATGTTGTTGTAGGAGGCCTTTGAGGCTGAAAATGAGGTGTTTTTCAAAAAAATATGTTTTTGTAAGTTTTTACGGAAATGTTGTAATATTGCAACATTGGGCTCAATGGGGAGCAGAATCTCCTGTATCTGTACTCATTGTCTGAACAACAATACAGAATTAAGGATTCATTTGCAGAGTTTTACTTTGTTCCAGAACAGTATAACATGAAAAATAATCTCAGTCATGTTGTTATGAACAGTCATTTATTGCAATAGCAAGAACTTTGACATTTATTTACAATGATAGTGCCAGAAACAGTTCTTGTCCTCTGAAAAACAGAGGTGGACATCACATTTGCTGCATTGGGTATTGGTATACCCTTTACTGCAATGTCTGCAGTGTCCTCTCTTCACTTTTATTGAGAAATGTCCAAAGTGTTGTGTCCACCTGGAAAGAGAAGAATCAATATTAATATTAATAATCCATTCATATATATGCCAAAAATTCATGATGATACAAGTCAAAGATATCACAAACATGGCAAATAGCAGAAATAGATTCTTACCAGAATGAGAGAGGATGCTAGTTGGGCCTGGAAGTTTCTCATGTTCAGAATCTCCTTCTTTGGCATCTTGAGAGCTTGGCAATGTCGCTTGTAGAGGAGCCAGGCGTTGACCACAGCAAGGGTGATGGTGTGCCAGAAGATGTACAGTCATGGAAAAATTATTAGACCACCATTTTTTTTTCTTCACTTTCTTGTTCATTTTAATACCTGGTACCACTAAACGTCATCATGTGACTAAACAAAACACAGAAAAGAAAACACTGAAAGCAGTGTTTTTGGCAGTACAAACGCCATAGCTATTGATGTAAAAAACTGAGTGATTTAGGTATAAATCAAGAAAACCATGGAAAATGGTAAGATATCAGCTCTTAAATAAAACTCTTATGAGCAATCTTTGTGGTTATCGTTATGTTTGTCCAAACAAATGTACCTTTAGTTGTACCAGGCATTAAAATGAACAAGAAACTGAAGAAAACAGGGTGGTCTAATCATTTTTTCCATGACTGTACATGTACCAGCGCCGGGTTTTCAGGGCAAACTTGTATTTCGCTGTAATTACACATTGCACTGAATTAATCTATTCACACATTAACTGGCCACACAATAGTGTATAGCTGACCAATTGTAACTCTGATTATCATACTAATAGATATGCAGGTAGCCTCCAATTTACGACACCTGACATTCTGAACATCAACACCTGCTCCAGAACAATGGAAAAAATTCCCTCCCCCAAGCATCCTCCACAACTGATTTAACTAAGAATTGATAGGAACATTTTCTTATCAAAAGCCAAGACTAAGGGCAGACATGCACAAACAGAAATTCTTTGTTAGAAAGTCCTGCTTTCTGTGATAAGGAGAAAATACTGAGTGGTCAAGGTGGTTAGAAATCATTATAAGTAAATGAAAATGATTAGATATGGCAATATATCTTTGCACACTAGTTTCTAATATAATAATATGTAATCAAATATAAGGCTAGGCTGTAATCATGTTGTAGTTTAAAGTTATACTGTGAAAAATTTAAATTGTTCCTCTCAAGACATCCCTCTCAAAACAGGGTTGTTTTGACTACCACATTCACCCAACGTTGTAATATTGCAACAATTACAAAACAAGCTCTAAATAAAATGTAAGGCACATTTTCCACAATGACTACATACTGACATATTCTAGACACTGTAATAAACACATAAAAAAATATTTAAAGCACTTTACTTACTTTACTTTAGTCAGATAAATCCAATCCAGTAAATCGAGGGATGATGCTCTCTCTCTCAAAAATCTGGAGGGTGTGTGACTTCTGGACCTGAGGACAAGCCTTATATACAAATGTATGACCCAATAGCATTCTGAGACTGAACAATAGGACCAAATGAGTAGGTTAATGTGGTTGAACCAAAAAATAAAAATGAAAAAAAGGTTTTTTGGGGGATAACAAAAATTGTTGTAATTCTGCAACAGTGGGTCTTACAGGGTTAAATCTTTTAACCACTGAGGCTTTGAGGTCGCTAGCTGTGGAGAAACGTATAATGCCGGGTTTTTTCATGAAAGCCTCGAAACTCTTGTTAAAAAATTCTTTGCCTGCATCTGTTTGTAGCTTCATAGGAATTTGACTTTCCTCGAACACTGACTCAAACAGTCAGTGTTCAGGATCACCTCGGCAGCAGTTTTTCTCTTCAATGCTTGTACGTAGGCCTTCTTGGAAAATACATCTATAACCGTTAATAAATAATTATATCCATCATTATGTTCAGCCAGGGCTTGCATATCGCACAGGTCAGCTTGGAATTGGAATAAAGGACGTGAGACAAAAACTCTGTTTCTTGGAAAATGAATTCGGGCTGGCCTGTGAAGGGTATAAGCATCTTGCTCGGATAAAAAATCTTTCACATTTTCCAGCTTGACTGACTCCCCCGTTCATCCTGCACTCCGCGACGGAGTCGTTCTACAAAACCACCGAAACTAACTGCCCGGTGGGCCGGGTCGTAATAGACCTTTTCCATCAAGTGTTTCACTGACATGCTGACACACAAATGAGGACAAAAGTACTTAGTTGAAGTTTTTATTCATCATCAGTATGAGTAAACAACTGTGTTTCAAAACTAATAACGTTATATAGAAAAAACAATCCAGGGACTAACACTATAAAACTAACACGATTATAAACATGAGTGAGTATAAAACAAACTAAAACTAACAATAGTATTTAAAACAAACTAAAACTAACAATAGTTTATACAAAAAACGTGAGTGAGTATAAAACTAAAACAATATTTCAAAATGTGTGACTAACGTGAGACAAGTAGGCTTGTACACTTTTTCTTATTATGAAAAAGAGGTTCCTTCTTTTTTTTGTATGTTTTTTTTCCCTCTCGGGTATCGTTAAATATAAAAAACAGTAGTACTGGCATGTTGAAAACTAATCAGCATAGTCCCAGTATCTAAACAGAAACTGAAAGTTTGTTCTGTAGGAGTCTCCACTCAGAAAGATTTCATCCACATCCTCATTTGGGTAAGGACCCATGGTCATCAGAGTTTCTACGATTTTCAAAATTCTTGATTCCTCCACATGGATGTTATACAGCGTTAAGAAGTGGCTTATGCCTGGAATGAGGTGAGAGTTGAAGAGTCGTTCGTTCACCTTCTTAGCATGTATATCCAAGAAGTCTTCAGCCATGACTTCCAGACACTCGTGCTGTCTCTGACTCGGATGGCCGACTATGCAGCCATAGCATTCCTCTTTCCGGATCATGGTGAGAACGTTGATTGTACAGATAGTTGAATGCAGCTCTCACCAGTTTCAGGATGATACTTGACATCACCACCATCCACCGTACTCTCTCATCCACGGGTGAAGGAGGGGTTGGACTCATCAAGGGTATCAGGAAGAGGAGACAAGGTTGAGATGATCCTTCCACCCCCCCAAATCGTAGACAGTGGAGGTGACCCCTGTGAATGGTCACCTCCTCAGACTTGGGTACTGTTCAGATGTTGTCCATCACCCACAATCTCCTCCGCAGGCTCCGGAACCACCCACTTTGCGATCAACACCCCCCGACATCTCAGGGATCATCCTTAAACGTCTACGAACATTCGAGCTATCCGTTCTCATCATGGTTTCTTTCCTTCTTCTTCCTTCTTTCAATAGCGCTCGGTGTAAGAGTAGAGTTTTAACGGTCTGGATGAAGGAGAGGCTCTTTAAAAACAGTTTCTGTGATAGGTGTGGTTAAGGTTGACCACTAGGGGGTGGTTAAGGCGTGGCCAATGGGAGGGAAAAACCATAACGAAAGGGATTGGCTAAGGTCTGACGAGGGGGCCTGGTTAAGGCGTGGTCTGTAAGGAGAGCATTTTCCTCAGCACTAAAGCGTTATCCCAATCCTGACAGCCGTGGAAGAGGGAGGTGATTTTTTCAGAAAACTCCTCCATCTTCTCGCACCATGCAACTAAAGGAATGATTAACAGAGTACGAAAAATTCCACAATCCTAATTGAAAAGATCAAGGACAAAGTACTTTGCAGTAACATCGTATGTGGTGCGGAAAAACCATCGGTTTGTACCCGAGGTTTTTGTGAGCCAGACTGCCTTAAATGCTGTTTCTGTCCGAGAACACCGAAGCTTTACAAGATTCTTCAGATTCACCATACTAAGAACATCCCAATCATTGGAGGACAATACCGCCACATTGATCCCTGGAAGTTCCCCTTCTTCAACCTGAGAGAGACAGAGTTCCCCCGTCTCGTAGTTGAAGATGTACCCCCAGCTACCGCACAATCCATAGGGTTCCAATGACCAATCCTCTCGCAGACAGCCCGGTGGCGGTGGTGCTTGAATTCGCCGTATGTATAACACAGTTTTCTCTGTAACACCCGTATTGCAACCCAACTCTCGTATGATTGTTACCGGTGTCTCATTAATGACCCGCGTCTGATCGTGAGGCTTCGGTACCGACATGGTGAGTGTATATAGCAAAGGGGTTGGGGTGTTGTTTAACACAGCAATGAGAAAACAGATGTGCCCATGTGCGCAAGGGGTGGGTGTCGTTTAACACAGCAATGAAAAAAACAGATGTGCGCATGTGCGCAAGGGGTGGGGTGTCGATTAACACAGCAATGAAAAAAACAGATGTGGGGACAAGATAAACAATAAAACTGCTCCGGAAACAGATCTGATAAGGGTCATAAAAGGGTCATAAAAAGGGTCATAAAAGGGTCATTAAAAGGGTCATAAAAGGGTCATAAGGTCATAAAAGGTCATAAAAGGTGATAAAACGGTCATAAAACTGTCAGCCTGATGGAAGGAACATGGTTAATCTCTCTGATGTCGTATCACCTGGTAAAAATGACGGGTCATTGGTCCGCCCCCCAGCCCCCCCCCCCCCCCCCCCCGATTCCTCCTCACCCACATCTGCCGTTATTTCCGCTCTTTCTGACTCCCTCACTCAGATCCTGGTACAACAGCTAGACTGTTGTTTTTCTTGGATTCATGTCTTAAATTTTGCTGTTTGTTTGAAAGATTTAGTGATGACAATAACTGTCAAAGTCCAATAACGCCATAAAGTTTGAGTGTTGCCAAGCAACAGGCAGTGGGGTGCGGAGGGGCATGGCGCAAAACATGACAGCTGTATACAGCGTTTATATGAGGGGGTAAAAATGACCCCCTCTGCGGTTCCGGGTATAAATGGTCATATTCATTTTTCTTTTGATCACACACTCACCAGAATTCACTGAATGATTAATAAATCCATTTTAGAAAAAATCATGAACTTACAGATGTAGGGGTTTTATTTTAACAGAAATACAAACATTTGAAAATGCTAGGAGGTAAAAATGACCTACTTGGCGCTTCTGGTGTTAACAAAAAAGAAATAATATTAGTTTTTATAGTAAGCATAATGGAAACAGAATAAAATGCGCTTTCATGCTTGTAAATGCTTCTGAAATGTAGTGATGATAGACGATAATAGGGGTTTTTCATAAATGACAATGCTGCTGGTGCCATATTAACCCCTGACATATGGGGCGACGAAAAACACTGGTGACCAAAATTGCTAGCTGGCTACCAACTTCAAAAACCTGGTAGCCAGCAGCGACTTGGTAAAAATACTATTTTTTTGCCCTGACTTCATTTGCACAAGCCAAGGCCCGCAAACAAAAGTTTAAAAAAACAATTTCCACCAGGACATGGATATGGAGCATAAGACCACAATTCTTTTTCTTTACTTTTTTGTTTTTTTCTTGATCTTTTTGTCAAACTTTGCACATTTCAGTTGTGCTTGTTATGCAATATTGTATTTTAAGTTTTTCTTACATCACTGTGCAACTCTGTTATTTAAAATAAAAGATTTCTGGACTGAATGATCTTCTTGGTGTTTTTGGGCCAGGAGAGCCCCCATGCTCACTCTTGCCTAGGGCACCCAAGATGAATAGAAATGGCCCTGTTGGTGACCACATGAACCTTTCCCTGCGGCAGCCTCACCTCCGTTTGACGGGCAGGGGTCATGCTGGCGGGGTTACAAATTCAAGTCAAAATTGTTTCAAGTCTCCTGGCTGAAGACATTGTATTGACATCGTAGCATTTTTTCACTGTAGCCCAAATGCCACACCATGAGTCATCTCAGAATAGACCAGCCTAAAACGCGGAGTTGAGAAGCATGGCGACACAAAAACAGCCTTGTTGGCCCAGAAGTGGCCATTTTTATTCTATATTACTTGTTTGTAACACTCTAAACGAGCCAAACAGCCTGCAGACGAGCGGCTGGAAGTTTTTTTTTTTTACAGCCTGTAGTTGTGTCGGCCCAAGGTCGTGGAGCTTTTGCCCCACAAACAAACACAGTTCAACGACAGCCGTATTGACACCCCGGATGCGGGGACCCTGGCGGTCCGATCCTCGGCTGCAGAAGCTAGCTCTAGGGACCTGGAAGGTCACCTCTGTGGCGGGGAAGGAGCCTGAGCTGGTGTGTGAGGTCGAGCGGTTCCAGCTAGATATAGTTGGACTCACCTCGACGCACGGCTTGAGCTCTGGAACCAGTATCCTCGAGAGGGGTTGGACTCTCTTCCACTCTGGAGTTGCTCCGGGTGAGAGGCGCCGAGCTGGTGTGGGCATACTTATTGCCCCCCGACTTGGCGCCTGTACATTGGGCTTTACCCCGGTGGATCAAGATCAAAGGGTAGCCTCTCTCCGCCTCCGGGTGGGGGGACGGGTCTTGACTGTTGTTTGTGCTTACGCACCAAATAGCAGTTCAGAGTACCCACCCTTTTTGGAGTCCTTGGATGGAGTACTGGAGGGTGTTCCATCTGGGGACTCCCTCGTTCTGCTGGGGGACTTCAATGCTCACGTGGGCAATGACAGTGAGACCTGGAGGGGTGTGGTTGGGAGGCAGGGCCCCCCTGATCTGAACCAGAGTGGTGTTTCGTTGTTGGACTTCTGTGTTCGTCATGGACTGTCCATAACAAACACCATGTTCAAGCATAAGAGTGTCCACATGTGCACTTGGCACCAGGACACTCTAGGCCGCTGATCGATGATCGACTTCATAATCGTATCGTCGGACTTGTGGCCACATGTCTTGGACACTCGGGCGAAGAGAGGGGCGGAGCTGTCAACCGATCACCACCTGGTGGTGGGTGGCTCAGATGGTGGGGGAGGATGCCGGTCAGACCTGGCAGGCCCAAACGTGTTGTGATGGTCTGCTGGGAACGTCTGGCAGAGTCTCCTGTCAGAAAGAGCTTTAACTCACACCTCCGGCAGAACTTCGACCATGTTCCGAGTGAGGCAGGGGACATTGAGTCCGAGTGGGCTATGTTCCGGGCCTCTATTGTCGAGGCGGCCGACCTGAGCTGTGGCCGTAAGGTCGTTGGTGCCTGTCACGGCGGCAATCCCAGAACCCGTTGGTGGACACCAGCAGTGAGGGATGCCGTCAAGCTGAAGAAGGAGTCCCATAAGGCCTTTTTGGCATGTGGGACTCTGGAGGCAGCTGACAGGTATCGGCAGGCTAAGCGGGACGCGGCTTCGGCGGTTGCTGAGGCAAAAACTCGGACATGGGAGGAGTTTGGAGAGGCCATGGAGAACGACTTCCGAACGGCTTCGAAGAAATTCTGTCACGTCCTCCAATGAGGAGGCAGAGTCTGGGGACTCAGGGGCGGACTCTTCTATCTCTGGGGCTGAGGTTGCCGAGGTGGTTAAAAAGCTCCTCGGTGGCAGGGCCCCGGGTGTGGATGAGATCCACCCGGAGTTCCTCAGGGCTCTGGATGCTGAGGGGCTGTCTTGGTTGACATGCCTCTGCAGCATCGCGTGGACGTCGGGGACAGTACCGCTGGATTGGCAGACTGGGGTGGTGGTTCCCCTCTTTAAAAAGGGGGACCGGAGGGTGTGTTCCAACTACAGGGGGATCACACTCCTCAGCCTCCCTGGGAAGGTCTATTCAGGGGTCCTGGAGAGGAGGGTCCGTCGGATAGTCGAATCTCGGATTGAGGAGGAGCAGTGTGGTTTTCGTACCGGCCGTGGAACGGTGGACCAGCTCTACACCCTCTTCAGGGTCTTGGAGGGGGCATGGGAGTTCGCCCAACCAGTCTACATGTGTTTTGTGGACTTGGAGAAGGCGTTCGACCGTGTTCCCCGGGGATTCCTGTGGGGGGTGCTTCCGGAGTATGGGGTGCCGGACTCCCTTGTACGGGCTGTCCGGTCCCTGTACGACCGTTGCCAGAGTTTGGTCCGCATTGCCGGCAGTAAGTCGGATTCGTTTCCAGTGAGGGTTGGACTCTGCCAAGGCTGCCTTTTGTCACCGATTCTGTTCATTACTTTTATGGACATGATTTCTAGGTGCAGTCGAGGTGTTGAGGGGATCCGGTTCAGTGGCCTCAGGATTGGGTCTCTGCTATTTGCAGATGATGTGGTTCTGTTGGCTTCATTGAGCCGTGATCTACAACTCTCGCTGGAGTGGTTCGCAGCCGGTTGGGAAGTGGCTGGGATGAGAATCAGCGCCTCCAAATCCGAGACCATGGTCCTCAGCCGGAAAAGGGTGGAGTGCCCTCTCCGGGTTGGGGATGGGGTCCTTCCCCAAGTGGAGGAGTTTAAGTATCTCGGGATCTTGTTCACGAGTGAGGGAAGGATGGAGCGGGAGATCGACAGACGGATCGGTGTGGCATCTGCAGTGATACGGGTGCTGCGCTGGTCTGTTGTGGTAAAGAAGGAGCTGAGTCGGAAGGCAAAGCTCTCAATTTACTGGTCGATCTACGTTCCTACCCTCACCTATGGTCATGAGCTTTGGGTAGTGACCGAAAGAACAAGGATGCGGATACAAGCAGCTGAAATGAGCTTCCATCGCAGGGTGGCCGGGCTCTCCCTTAGAGATAGGGTGAGAAGCTTGGTCATCCGGGAGGGGCTCAGAGTAGACCGCTGCTCCTCCGCATCGAGAGGAGCCAGATGAGGTGGCTCGGGCATCTGGTTAGGATGCCTCCTGGACGCCTCCCTGGTGAGGTGTTCCGGGCACGTCCCACTGGGAGGAGACCCCGGGGAAGACCCAGGACACGCTGGAGGGACTATGTCTCTCGGCTGGCCTGGGAACGCCTCGGGATCCCCCCAGAGGAGCTAGAAGAAGTGGCCGGGGAGAGGGGGGTCTGGGCTTCCTTACTCCGGCTGCTGCCCCCATGACCCGACCTCGGATAAGCGGAAGAAGACGGTACGGTACGGTACGATTTATTTACTGGTTACTTCCATAAATACTTTTCAGTTTTGCAATACTGTTATACTGTTCATTTGAAAATAAATATAGACATAAATGGCTTGAATTTTCTGTATTGATTCATGTTTTATAACAATAATAATCATATTACAGTCAGGCATGCTGCAATTTTTTTTGATATCATATCATTTTTTAGAGCAGTGGTTCTCAACTGGTCTGGCTTCAGGACCCACCATCACCCTTAATGACAAGCCGTGACCCAAATCAAGGAAAATTTCCAACTTCTCAAATTTTTTGAATGAAAAGATCATGCAGTTTGAATTGGAGATAGTAGAATAGAATATCACAGAATGGCAACACAAAAAATAATAAGTTTATTGGTGAACCAAAATGGCAAAAACCAAAATGGCATAACCAAAATGACTTCAAATGGGAAATATTCCCTTTAATGCTCAATTAGCTGCATTTTAATTAAATCCAAAACACTTCGCTTCAGTAACTTCCGCCTTTTTTAACAGACATGCACAAACATGAAATAAAACTGTCCAATCACTGAGTAGTAGTTTTAAAAGAACTCAAATATGTAGGATTTGCTGAGTTTGCTGACTTCCTGAATACATAACAATTTCCTATTAAAACTATTTAGTCCCTTATTTAAGCATTAATCATAAAGCTGACATAACAATCAGAACATTTCAGTAACAGCCATTTTTAAGACTCAACAGTGCTTTTATGCACAAACATGAAATAAAACAGTGCAACCACTGAGCAGTAGTTTCAAAAAGAACTTAAAATATATAGTTTTAGCTGAATAACCACTCACTGACCTTTGTCTTCAAGATAAGAAAATCCATATCTCATATATTCTTCGTTGTATCTGCGTTTCACCTGCTCAACATATGTAAACAAACTTTGCAGGTCTTTTTCTATGGTGTGAACTGGCGGGTGTCAACTCGCATTACAGGGCATTATCGCCATCTACTGTTAAGGAGTATGAATGACACTTTTTTTTTTTTTTTTTTAGCATTTCCTTCCCCAGACAAAGGCCCACGACCCACTGAAAACGGGTCTGCGACCCACTTTTGGGTCGTGACCCACCAGTTGAGAACCACTGTTTTAGAGGAAAAGATGGGATAAATCCAAACACCTGCCTTGTCACAGGTCTTAAAGTTCAGTGTCACCTGTAAACTCCAAATGCAGATAATGCCCAAGGGTGTAACTTTGAGTTGAACATTAGGGGGGTTGAGCCACCGCGGATACTTCCGAAACATAATGAAAGAGATATGATATTGGGGGGGTTGTGGTGGCTGGTTTAAATTATTGGGTGGGTTGCAATCCATCCACCCACCCCATAAATTATGCCTATGCCTCTGCCTCTGTGAGGTTGTTGACGTTGCTCTGTCACATGAGATCAGATTCAAATGACCAGTCAACAGACATGTTGAGTCAAATTAAGCAGCTTCAGCTTTAACACGAGTGGTGCCAGAGGTAAAACAAGGACTGGTGGACCTTGGCGGGGAGACCCTTCATGAGCCAACCAGGTAAAGTGATGTAGCTGGGCCTCATGGGCTTTTAAACCCCCTAAACTACCATGGGTCTCTGCTGATATGCAACAGCTCATACTATAAATACAGCAGTCCCCCTTTTGTGTCCTCTAGCGAACGTTCATGGATAAAAGTTCAACCACCAGGCGCTCACCAACGAGACCCTCCCTTAGGCCTGGCTTCAGGACTCCTGACAACATGCTAGGGCTCCCGGGATCATTCAAGTGCACAAACCCCTCCAGCACAATAAGGTGACGATTCAAGGAGGGGGGTGTCCACAGTCTCAATTAGCCAAATACCATGAAGCACAGGGAACTGCTGTCTCTTTGTTTCAGCTGCCCCAAACAAATCACTGGAGAAACTTTATGCAAATAAGCAGCACAGTGACTGACACAGGCAGAAAAAAGCTGCTCCAAAGCCGACTTTTTTACATGCAAAAAGATATTTATTTACAGAAAAAAAGAAGGCATTTATAAAGACTTCTGCAGAGTCTGGGATCTCTCCATAGCTGATGAGGAAAAATCGAAGAACAAAGCCATACGCAGGCTCTTTATAGCCATTTGTGTAATGCCTTTCCAATCTTCAGTTTCACAGGTGGAATCAGTCAAATTTAATCAGACCATTTCATATTCACTCCTTACTTGCTTATCTTCAAACATAAACAGCACCGTCTTAAATTTACAGTTGGAATCGATCAGAAACTCCCTAAGACAAATTCTCAGTTCTTGTCTCTTTTGGCTCTGAACTGTACTTTTGCTGAGGAAGACAAGCTGTGTACTAGCGCACACAGCAACATGAACTTGCTGACTCTACAGAATGTTCTTAAACCCAATGAACCCCTGCAGAGGCCTAAACTTCAGGCCTTACGGATATTAAAGCGCCATTAAAGAGTTGTAGTTGAACTTTATATAAAAAAGGTAAATATCATGTAAATATCATATTGTTCAGACACTACATATTTCCCCTTTGAGACTACACAGGGTCTCGAAAAAATAAAGAAAGAAAAACATAACAACACATGGTATAAAAAGTAATACATCAACTCGAAATCATAACTGTCATGGAGAGTGGGAGCAAAAACCTGCCAGCAGATACAACTTTCAGAAAACCATCATTCCTGCAAGGCAGGAAAAGCCTCCCACGGTGCCCATCTGCCTTTGGATCACCACTGTACCAGCCCTTCAGACAACAAAAAGATTATATAATGGACAATGGGCAATATGCATAAGAACCTCAGAAAAGAATGAAATAACTGTCTGAAGCAGGCCAGCTGTCCCATCGAACCCACATTCAGACCTATGCCTGCCTAAACCCTCTGTCCTAACCGATAAAAGAACAAAACACCTGAGGCCCCACACATAATGCACAAAACAAAATCAAAAGAGTATAACTGAATCACAAGTGTATATTGAGTCATAACATAACATCATCAAGAATGCATGTTGAATATACTGAATACTAAATATTTATCGACTGTAAGAACAACTCCCCAAGAGTTCCATAGCCACAGGAGAACTCCTGAAGAATCCAGGTGTATCGATGACGTTGTATCAGGACAATATCGATGTTGGAGCTTAACAGTCTATATGGTCAAGATTGAATGGAAATGCTTGATCCAGCAGTCACCCCAGGTGATTTCCATCAGTACTGAGAAGAAAGAGAAAACACTGACCAGTATCGTGTTCCAAGTGAAAAAAACATCCTCAAACAAGTGATTAAAAATAAGTGAAAAAGAATCAAAAACATAGTGTAGATATTCATATATGAATATCAAAAACTAACTTTCAAAAGGGTATGTTTCAACTATGACATCGTCCACTTCCTCCTCATCCTTGTCATCAGTATCAGGTCTATTTAACAGTGACATCTGAATATCGTCACCAGGCATCACTATTCCTACCCTTTTCATAATCATGCTTTCAATTGTCAACTTGGGAAAAAAAGTAGTTCTTCTGGTGCACCTTGTAGGTTGAAACAAGTACTTGAATTGTATTTATAACATCTGGGTTCAAAGTGCCTTCTATTGGCCACGGTTGAGCAATGTGCGGCCAACATTTGTTCCATTTTTCTGAAGTTTTCGTAATTCCTTTAACAAGTGGATTGTGTTTCTGTACTAATTCAACAGGAGTCATTTTCAGAACCTTATCTTTTGTTGTTGACATAATGTTATAACACAAGAGAAACTAATCAGAAAATCAAAAACTCAAAAATTTGAAAAATTTTGATTTTATTTTATTTTAATTCCTAATGATCAATTATTAAAACTGTTTTAGTATTATTGAACAATCAACCAATAGAATACCGATTAAATGTTCAATAAACAATCAACCAACTATTTAGCTTGAATAATTTTGTAAGTATTTCACTTTATTTTAATAGTATTACTTATTGTTTATATTCCCTTCTTTTCTTATTTTGTATTTATAATTCTTTTACATTTACTCTTTAAATCTGTGTGTGTAATTGTCTAAATTACTACTCATTTAATTTTGCAATTTCAAAATTTGTCCAGCAGAGGGAGACTCAAAATCAATTCACAATATGGCCACAAGAGGGATTCAAACAAACTGTATAAATTCAATAGGCCACTAGAGGGAGTCAGAGTAAAATTTCAAATACAATGTCAACACATGTCCACTAGAGGGTGCTAATGAGAAAACTACCTAAGAACTGTTAGATCCAATCAGTGATTGTAAAATACAATTAAAGAACAAAGACAGTTTTGCCAACTCCAGAGAAAATAAAAAGATAAAAACTCAGAATCGTGTCAAAAAATAGTTTTCAATCAATCAAACAAGTACGCATAAAGTCAAATGATCTTAATCAATAAATGCAAGTTAAACACATCATAGAGTGATCAAATATTTTAAAATGGTCAGTCAGTTGCCAAGCCTTCATGGATGATTATAATTCATGAATATATATATATAAATCTCACAAAAAGTCGTACTCTTATGCGTGAAATGTGCAAAAATATGTGTTCAAACTTTGTTAAAACACACACACACTTGTTTAAAGCAGGTTTTTTGGCTTGACCTTTGTGGATAAAAGAAGCGACTCGCCTGTTATGGTTTGGTCAGTTGTCCGGGCCGGTTGTCAACAGGGGCAGTCTTCTCACTCAGATCTTTCCCACTGCCGACGTCAAGTCTCGTTTATTCACAGAAAAAGAAAAGGAAAAAGAGCAAGTTTAAATTCATGGTCAAATGGCTACAGTTCAGTGATTCTATCAAACAGTCAGAACACAGGACGTTAAAACTGTTAGTCTAATATTCATGGCAATGTTTGTTTTTCTCAATTATTCTATCATATTTCTGACAGTGTTTTCATCTTAAATTTACATACAGTGTGAATAGATATTAAATGATCTTATTGTCCCCCCTATTCTCTCCAAGGGGTGTACACAAACACTAATCTCCTCCTCAAAAATGAAGGGGGCGTAACAAGGTGACACCTCCTGGGCGGGTGCTAAAAGACTATTGGTGTACGGATACACCTACTCGTCTAGCTCCGCCCTTGAAAATTCAGCCCAGAGCATTCTGGCTGCAACAAGCACAGGATGCACATCTCTTCACAGAAAAAATGCTACGCCCTAGACAAATAGACTCATACACGGACAACAATTATTTCGTACAGTGAAACCTCAAAATATAATACACAAACTTACTATTTCTATATTTCAACAGCGTACCAATATTCCAATCACAGCATCCATCCTTTGCCCTTTATTTAGAGAATGTCCTCTCTGATACTCATATTTCTTTACTCCAGTAAAAACGTCTCTTCTTCAGACAAAATAGTCGTCCGAAAAGCTCATGAATTTTATCCTAACGAAACATCTCTTTATCAGACAAAAACTTGTACCGTCAAAAGAGGAGCTCATAAGAATTTACCTTTATTTATATTTCACTCATATATCTACAAAGAAAAACGTCTTTTCCTCATCAAATACGACAGTATCGTCAGAGATATTTTTATCTTACAAACGTCAACAGAGAGGCTCATAAAAGATTAACCTGATCACAAAGAAGTATCAGACTTTACACAGCCGTCCGTGAACGGACTTCTGCTGCTCCTGCGCGTGCCCGCACACACACACACACACACACACAGTCAGTCAGAGAAAAAAGTTAGGCTGCCGTGCCTGCAGCCGGACTTCCCCTCGTTTACTCAGAGGTTCATAAAAATTAACATAGTTACATACAATCTCAGCCAAATACACAAAGAAAAATAATCAGATTCACGCATTTACACAGCCAGTAGCGACGGGCGTGCACTCCTTCCGCTCACAAATTCACTTAGACTACTTTAACAACAGTTTCTCAGCTATACTACTAAAATACAATACTCATTACTTTTCCTCTTAATACCTCCCTACTCCACTCTCATTCCACTTTCATCTAACCAGCGCACACACATTCCTGTGCCAACGCACACACATTCCTGTGAAGCTCACAGACTGACTCCTCCATGCGCGTCCAGCTCTCAGCGCAAGAGGCTGCCGCGTGAACGCGCAGCACCCCTGTCTCATACACATATCTTTAACTTTTCCAAGAACAGAACAGGCGTCCCTGTTCAGTTTTACATTTGAGCTAAAAAAAAAAACAACACACCCAATACAATCCTATTAAGCATGCTTTTGCCGTTTTTGTCACTTCCTAAATTTCGTCTGGATCACTTCATCCACATTCATAACTTTACTAATTCCAACAGCTCGTCTTAACTTCTTTTTCCACGTCTCAAAACTTCTCATTAATCTTGTCATATGTCTACCGTTTTCGTGGTCAATCATCGCTTAGATCTAGCAAACCAACTCTTAATTTTTATTTTACTAATCATCTAATCAAAGTCGATCGTTCACGGAGTAACAGATGACCACTCGCCATGCAGGCATCCTATCAACTGCACTATGCGTTACTAAAATCAGACTTCTGTACTCTTTATTTCATCTTCATTTCATCTTTATCTCTTTATCGACACGTCACTTTATTTCTGCAGTATTCAGATCATTCATTTAAAGTCCTACCGGTTCTGTGATCAATTCCAGCCCTGGGCCCAGGGTAATTCAACATTAGATTTATAACACTAATTAACTACAGGACGTCGATCTTTCATGGGACGGAAATCAGTTTATTAAATATCTTACAAGTAATAAGAAGTTTGGCCGGTCTAACTCATTGGCTGCATCTCTACTGGTTCCGTGGACCGATACTTAATCTGACGTCACAACCCTTTATCTCTCTCGCTGTATGTATTCAGCGGAACAAAAACTCGTGTCGTATTCTTATCACTTTAATCTCTTTTCAACATGTTTCATTTATCTACCCCCCTAGATTCCACAGAAGCAGTTATGTGGAACAAAATTTAGGTGGAGCGCAAACCCGACACGCATGAACGCGCTTTCACAAGAAGAGAGAGGAAAAAAAGTCAGACCACACAGAGGTCCGGGACGGTGCGTTCAACAACCACAGAAAACAGAAAATAACTATTTCCCACCTTTTCAGTAGCTGCAGGTTGTCTTCAGGGGCGGCGCTAGGGGGTAGCTTGCAGTTGCTATAGCAACCCCAAAATATGGCGTAGCAACCTGAAAGCAACCCCAAGAATGGAGACTATTAAAAATGAAAAAATCTTAATTGTGTTAAATAAAATAAAAATGGTGACAATTTAATTTTAAATTAATTTCATGTGTTTTTGTTTTAAATTAAAATAAAAGGATGACAATTAAAAACGATGAGAGAGAGACTCGTCTCGCGAGAGCTGGCCTGCAGGGGTCACGCGAAGTCAGCTTGGGAAAATTAAACCGGGCCGTTAGAAAAGTGACATCAAAATGGAGGCTATCTGTTGAAGCGTAAGTCTGCCAGATCTCTGCTGATGTGTACTTATGTGAATATTAACTGGTTAAAATGTGATGAACAGGTTATTGTTAAATGATTTGTAGTCTGGGCTGTTAATGTGCATTTCTCACTGCTGTGAAAAGCGGCATGACTATATGGTAAAATTATAATAACGAACTTCAAATTGATTTTTTTTATCTGTTTCATGGCATTCGCGCTAGTTTCAGATAGCGCTGATTAGAATGAGTAGGCCGGTAATGACATACATATCCATATTTATGCTATTTAATTGGTATTGCAGTAAATTGTCCAGCAACTCATACAATTGTTTAGCAACCCCTAAGCAACTGCAATGAAAATGTTCTGCCGCCACTGGTTGTCTTCTCTCCTCTCTCTGGCTTCGCTGCGGCGTTCTTAGTGTGTGTCATTTTCCTATAAGTCTCCCTCTCCCTTATATAAATTTGAAATCTTTCTTAAGAGCTCTCAGAATATTGTAGGTCCCCTTTCCCAATTTTTAAAACTCTTATCTGTTCTATTTTTTACATATAACTCTCAAAGTAAATATTTAAATTACTGCTAGTATGTTATTTACAGTTATTACATTGTTTTATGGAAAATGGTGATAAACCTGTAAAAAACATACAGACAGTTGTACGTATAATTATAGTTAAAGATGTACCATTACAGAAAATTGTCATTAAAAAAAATGTAATATTAATGTAATCTTACATTATGGTTAATTAACTGTAATTTTAAACGCAAAACTTAAAATTACTAAAAAATATCTGTAAATCTACTGGTATTTCATTGTTTTAATGAAAAACAGGGAAAATCTGTGAAAAATTACAGAATATTTCTTGTAAAATTACTTTTTTTTCTTACAGTGTGGGTTTGGAGAAAAAAGCTGCTCCAAAGCCGACTTTTTTAAATGCAAAAAGATATTTATTTACAGAAAAAAGAAGCCATTTATACAGACTTCTGCAGAGTCTGGGATCTCTCCGTAGCTGATGAGGAAAAATCGAAGAACAAAGACATACGCAGGCTCTTTATAGCCATTTGTGTAACACCTTTCCAATCTGCAGTTTCACAGGTGGAATCAGTCAAATTTAATCAGACCATTTCATATTCACTCCTTACTTGCTTGCTTATCTTCAAATATAAACAGTACCGTCTTATAGTGCTGGGCAATATGACAATACATATCGTGGGGACAATATAAAAGTGTGTATCGTGCCATTTCTCTTCGCTATCGTTTCTATCGTTTCTAACCTAATTTTATCAATTATTACAGCAAATATATAATTAAATAACCTGCAACGATAAATTTGATAGAATCATATCTACTTCTACAAAGTAGCCTTTTATGTTTTCACTTTTATTCATGGTTAATGCCTTAAACAGAGTTCTCTTCAACCCTGATGTTTACTTCAGACACTTTATATTGGTTTGCAAACTTTGCACTACAAAGTTACAGATTTCAGAAAGTTGAAAAATAATTTGTTTATTTTTTATAGCTGAACTTCAGCGCAAAAATTTGTTTTTCCTCTTAGAAACTGTTGTGCACTTAAAAGAAAAATGTGAAAGCTACTGTACCTCTGTACCTACCTGTTTTTGCTGCACTAAAATGTATGTCTGTGACAATTCAGCTAAATGTCCTTTCAAAATAAAGTTAAAAAGTAAGCAATGAAATTTTTGTCAAACTTTTCAGAGAATAACTGAAAACATACTTTATTATGGTATATCGTGATATATATCGTTATCGTGATATAAAATAGTCCATATCGTGATATATGATTTTTTTTTTCCATATCGCCCAGCACTACCGTCTTAAATTTACAGTTGGAATCGATCAGAAACTCCCTAAGACAAATTCTCAGTTCTGTACTTTAGCTGAAAAAGACAGGCTGTGTACTAACAGACACACAGCAACATGAACTCGCTGGCTCTACAGAATGTTCCTAAACCCAATGAACCCCTGCAGAGGCCTAAACTTTAGGCCTTACGGCTATTAAAGCGCCATTAAAGAGTTGTAGTCGAACTTTATATAAAAAAGTTAAATATCATGTAAATATCATATTGTTCAGACACCACAATGGTTACTATATCTAGATGCTACGATGCACGAAACGTTTCTGGTATCAAATTAAAATCCTTTGTCACATGAACCGGATGGAAACCCTCTAGTTGGTAGCTGGGCTTTTATTGTGAAATATGAGAATGGATATTCTAAATTCAATTGAATGGTTCACCATCAGCTCATCCTCCAGGTCTGTTAACGACCCATTCATGTGAATCAGGTGCACTGAAGCAGGGAAACCTTTATGACATGCAGGGTTGCAGCTCTTGAGGACTGGAGTCGGAGACCTCTGATCTAAACCGTCAAACGTGTGTATTATTATGGTCGTGTAATTTCCCCCCCCCCCCACGCACTATGTTAAAACCGGTCACTTCGTTAGAAGAAGAATGGCGGTTGAAAATTCCTATTTAAGCCTCATTTAATCCTTTGTTGCGTCTCACCTACAGCCTGGCTCTGACTTAGATGTTGAAATGTAAATGGCCCCAGGCTGTACATTAACTGCTCAATCACTGACAGTTTTTCCCACACTGATTTCTTTGGAAAACGGTAGCACATCTCCAAGTTGCATGTGAAACAAGGCTGTGAAGGAAACAAAAGCAGCAGTTCCAGCTCTGATGTCACCATAAATACACAGTTCCACTAAAGTCATGATTTTATAAAACAAAGTTGTTCATTTTTGTTGAGAAGTTGTCACTTTGTAAAGTATAACCTTTACAACAGAATTCCTGTTTTTAAGGATAAAAAGTCGTCATTTGAATTTAAATGTGAAAAAAACAAATCATTTTTGCAAAAGTGTAAAAATGTTAAAAAGTTAGAAACTCAATTTTGTGAAATTTATGATTTTCAGAAAAAAGTCAAAAACATGTCCTGGAAAATTCACAACCTTACAATAAAAGTTTTGTTTAAACGAAAAAAAGTCCCACACTCAAAAAAAAAAAAAAAAAAAATACACTTTTCCAATTTCAGGACTAAAGTCTCAATTTTCTGATTAAAATGTTGTGAGAAAATTTCACTTTTTTCACAACATAATTGTCATATTTCAAAAGCCGCCGTGGCACAAAAAAGAAATTTGTGATTTAAGGGCAAAAAGTTGGAATTTTGACAGCGTAGCAGTTGCCCTTTGACACTAAAGGAAAAAACCCGCCATGGAATGGTTGGTGATCATCTGAGTCTCTCCTGACACCATCATCTGGTCGGGGGACGGGCTCAGACTGTCATTTGTGCTTATGCGCCAAAGGACAGTTCAGAGTACCCAGCCTTCTTGGGGTCCTTGGCGGGGGTGCTGGAAAGCTCCCCTAATGGGGACTCCTTTATCCTGCTGGGGGACTTCAACGCTCACGTTGGCGATGACAGTGGTACCTGGAGGGGCGCCACAGGGGTGTTTTGTTGTTGGACTTCTGTGCTCGTCACGGTTTGTCCAAAGCTTATTCATATGAAATGAAAAATGAAATGAAAAATACTTTTTTAACCCCAGAAGGGAAATTCAACATTGTAGTAAGGTTTTTTTTTTTTTCAACAATAAATAAATGA
Source organism: Hirundichthys speculiger (assembly GCA_018398805.1). Classification (NCBI taxonomy): domain Eukaryota; kingdom Metazoa; phylum Chordata; class Actinopteri; order Beloniformes; family Exocoetidae; genus Hirundichthys; species Hirundichthys speculiger. The sequence goes on from JAGFBZ010001195.1 coordinate 21,200, forward strand.
CAGCAATAATAATATTGAATTAATTATAGTAGGATGTCTTGTTGTGGAGGCTGATGGCTGCTGGCAGGAATGATCTTCTGGATCTTTCCGTCTTGCAACGGACCTGAAGAAGCCTCTCACTGAACACACTGTTGTTTGATTACTGTGTCGTGGAGAGGGTGTGAAGAGTCCTCCATCATCTTCATCAGCTTGTGCAGCATTCTTTTTTGTAAAATCAGCTCCAGCGGCTCCAGAGTTACACCCAGCACAGATCCATCATATATGTCAATATATCACCATGTACAAATTTACACACGTATTCATGTATATACACACTTCATCCACATGCGCTAGCACAAAATATTCATGTGTCCGCACATGTGCCTATACATACACCTATACATGCACATACGCATGCATGTGTCCATGCCCACATACACTCACCTGTACTTACACATGCACACACATGGGGACACCTTTACACATACAGACATATGTGTAAACATAAACACATATAATTACCCATGTGGACATTTTCTAACTTTATCATCTATACCGTGAAGCAACATGTAATATATATTATAAAAGATGGAGAATTTTTATTCTTATCAATGATTATGTATGAATACAAATATTCTTTTATATACCTAAAGACAGAAGTTTACGCAAATGTACATATGTATTTGTACTTCTATGCATAGATGCCACATCTATATATATACAAGCACACACATATCTAGATAAACACTCCTATTATGATTATTAGACTATCAATGTTGGTAAATAAAGGCATTTTTGGGCTGAAAATGAAAACCAGAATAAGAGTGATTATATTAATATTACCTACTACTACTACTATTGAATGTGACCAAAGTACCAAAGAAACTGTCACCACTATTACCATCACCACCATCATTATCTTAGTCCATCTCATATCTTCCCGCGATTGAGAAAACGCCAGCTAACCCCCAAAACGGGGGGACCCAACAAAACAGGATGCAATTACTGTTTTTAACTAATGAGGTGAAGACCACAAAACTGCATCTGAAGGATCCACAGGACCTTTGGAACAATGTTCTGTGAACAGATGAGAGCAGAGTGGAGTAGTTTGGCCTTCATGCCCAGAGCTGTGTGTTGTGAAATGTGAATGGCCCCAGGCTGTGCAGGAGCCAGCAGGCTTGTCAGTTGCTCTTTTATTGTCAGTTCCTTGGGATCGTTTTAAGACGCCCTGATTTCCTCGGAAAACGGTTACTTACCTTTCAGGTTCCACATGAAACACAATCATTAACTGTAAGACTGTAAAGTCACCTTAAGGACACAAAGCACTGGCTGGAAAAGCACATGTCAATACTTTAAATTTTATTTCAGAATGTGCTCACATGGCATTATATTTATTGGTTTCTACATGTATTTTTTTTCCATCGTTCTGCGCTGTTTGGCACATATCGACCAAATGAAAATATTCTCACTGTCCTTGATTTGAGCCATGTCAGAGGACTGTTCCAGTAAGAGGAATAACTGGCCATCGGTTTGTCCCAGTCTCCATAAAGATGGAGGTGTTGGGGTTCAGCTTCCTTCCCACCGACACTTCAGCGTGAGGCAAAGTAAGTGGTTGGAGGGCAGCTACATTATGGCTGTAGTGGGAAGAGTTGGTAACCCCCTCCCACCTGTCCCATTTAGGCTACAGATCTCCAATTACAGATCAGCTTGTAGAGTATTCCACATGTAGAGCTCCAGAGCTCCAGATACAGATCTAGAACCAGTTTTATGATTCAAATTCAATTAAAAAAAAATTCAATTCAAAAATACTTTATTAATCCTTCAAGGGGGAAATTCAAGTTTCAGTACACCAGGAAAAATCTGGTGTACTAGGGGAGCTGCTAGTGTCCAGCGCTCCTTTTCATGCCAGGTCCCATGGTCCGAGTGCTAACTCCAGGTAACAGCCGTTAACAGCCGTTAAAACAGTTAACAGCCGTTAGAACCAGTATATCTCCAAAACGATGACAAGTGAGATATCTCCAGGTCAGAGGAGGAAACACCGATGAACCAGACCGTCTCCCCTGGGAAGACCGAGCTCGATTCAGTCCGGCGAGCGACGGAGCCAATCGTCCCAGAGCCCGGTTCATCATGCGGACCGGACCAGGCTGTTGTCGTCTCCCCCGGCGGTGCTGGGCCCCACCAGGTCACCAGACGGCCCCTGCCAGGTCAGCTGACCCATCCGGCGTGTAGACTGCTGGACGGGGGCAGCATGCCACCGCTGCTACATCGGGGGCTCCCGTCCCGGCTCCGTGACGCTGCAGCCCAGATCCAGTGGCAGTGGTTGCCGCGGGTAGCAGTTCAGGACTACTTAGCTTAGCTTTCCCGAACCGGCCTCCAGCGACACCATCCATGTCTGCTGCGGCAGGTCTCCACCAGCCGCAAGAGGACCGATCTGCCCCCTGCAGACAGTATGTCGACATCCAACCGCAGATCATCACAAACCGGGCACAAACTGGAGCATCCAGCGTTGCAGGGATAAGTCCCGGAGCAGCAACGAGAAGCGTCCATGCCAGGCGTCGTCCGGGCAACGACCGGGCTATGTCTCACAAATGATAAAAGTCTATAAATAAAGGATGACAAATTTTACAGTGCACAGTTTGGCTACTTTTGGTTGTTATAAATGCCTTTTATTCATGCTAGGTATAAATATTCATCAGTATACAATAACAGATATCTGTTATGGCCGACCAGCACTGACCTCAGCTGCAGCCGTTGGCCCATTAGCTGATCTGTCTTGTTAGGAAATCTTTCAACTCCCACACATCATAAATGCTTTTCCTAGGAACTGTGTATTGGTACTCAGGTACATGTTATGTAACACAACCGTCACCTGCAGTGACATCAGCAGACGGAGCTATAAGAGGGACAAACGTCTCTGCAGACATTGTGGTCCTGAACTCCTGCATGTCAGCATCGTCCAACGGTAAGAACTATTTATTCACTGACATTTACATCCTAAAGAAAACAAAATTAATACAACTGTAACTGACCTGACAGTTTATCTGTTCTATTTTCTCAAGTAGTTAAAGAAAAAAAAACTCACAATAGTGAGTTTTTTTCACAATAGTTTTTTAAATTGAATTGAATTGAATTTAATCTAATTTAATTTTTGTGTTGTAAAATACTATAAAAAGAGAAAGAATAATAGTGACGTAACAGTAATTTTTATTTTTTTTCATTCAGTTAAAAAGTAAAAAAATATAATTTTCTTATTTACTTTCATTTATTAAATGTATTTATTTTAATTTAATTTATTATTTTATTCAAGTAAAAAAGAATATGGAAAAAAATCATTTAACTGCTGATTTAACTTTTTTATTTTTCAAGTACAAAATTAAAATGAGCAAAAAGTGAAAAATGAAATGAAATTGGTGATTCAACTATTTTTTTATTTTATTTATTTTGTACTAAAACATTTTTTAGAAAAAGAGAAAAAAGAAAAAAGTGATTGAACTGTTTTGTGATTCAAAGAAAATGTTTTATAACACAAATCATTTTCAAAAACACTGAAAAAAATTGTTTTAACATGATCAGTCAGAAATCTCAGTCTCAAATATTTTACAAATGAAAACAGTTGTATTTGGTGACTTGATACAGTTCAGATATTTACTACCTTTAGTTCACTGAATTATATGAATTATATGAAAGTGAAGAAGATGAAACATATTTTGAGAGCTGACATTTCTGGTAAGGTTCATTTAACCAGTTAAGGTGAGTCAATAAACAAATAATTAAAATTTGGCTGAATTAATGACCAATTTAAATAGCAGTGAGATGCCCAAAAACCAGGAGTTTCTAACATCTGTTCCTCTTTATTTCAAACACAGAAGAAAGAAGGACAAATTTAACAAAGATGGATCCACCTGCAGTGAAGCGGTGTTCATGTAAGTCTTCAGCTTTTGTACAAATATATATATATATATATATATATATATATAATGTAAAATTAAATAAAGCTTATTGCCACTGCCAGGGCCTTTATGTACGGAAGAGTATTAGGGCCACTTTAAAAAAAAATAAAAAGAATTCTGAGAAAAAACTCAGATTCTGACTTTAATCTGCGAATTCTGAGAAAAAAGTCAGAATTCTGACTTTAATCTCAGAACCGAACCGATTTCAGTCAGTGTGTCACAGTTACTGCAGAAGAGCAAGGTAAGACTGAAAATGTCTGATATTGATGATTTCCTCTGAGACAGAACTGCAGTCAAGCCAGCCTTCACTTCAAAAAACATGGTCATTCTAGCCCCCACTTGTTTTGTGGTGCACATATATACTAGAGATTATGGTACGGCTGCATTAAGGACTGATTTCAAAATAAAAGAAACCTTTTTGTTGACGTGTTGTCACACATTCAGTCAGCCTGTCTTTCTTGTGTTTGTTAATCAATTAATCAAACATTTTATCAATCCATCTATTAAGTATTTAAATAAAACCATGGGAGGAAATACAATTAAAATAAAAGTTTTTTCAGTATTTACACCTAAAATCAGATTGATGTTAAAAGGAAACGCCCTGTTTCCACAGACCAATTATGATTCAGAATGATAGCACACCACCCCAGAATGTCACTCACAAAATTTCAGGAAGTTCTGATGTAGAATTTCAAAATTAAAGCCCAGAGAAATGTCCAATATTTCCAGTATTTACACCTAAATTCACATTGATATTAAAAGGAAACTCCCTGTTTCCACAGACCAATTATGATTCAAAATGATAGTACACCACCCTAGAATGTCACTCACAAAATTTCAGGAAGTTCTGATGTAGCCTTTCAAAGTTAAAGCCCTGAGAAATGTCCAACATTTTGGGAAATTGTGTGAGTGACACTCTGGGGTGGTGTACTGTCATTCTGAATCATAATTGGTCTGTGGAAACAGGGGGTTTCCTTTTAATGTCAATGTGAATTTAGGTGTAAATACTGAAAATGTTGGACATTTCTCGGGGCTTTAACTTTGAAATTCTACATCAGAACTTCCTGAAATTGTGTGAGTAATTTATATGGCTGTCAGAATACTGACTTTTTTCTCAGAATTCTGACTTTTTTTTTTTTTTTTTTTTTTAAGTGGCCCTAATACTCTTCCGTATTTATGTCATCCTGTTTTTATGAAAAATAAAAAAAAGTCTACAAGCAAAATCCAACAAAATGATTGTGGCTCAGGACAATCAAAACATTATAACAGGTAATTTCTGAGGTAACAGCAGAAACTTTTAACGGGGAGTTAAACTTGTCAGTTGTTACAAATAACCTTGTTTCTGTTGAATCCTCCATCTGAACTTTAAAATGAAAATGTCCATGTTAAAGTTCAGTAACTTTATTAATATGTGTATCATTCATTCTTTCATTTTATTATGTTTTTTTTTCATTTTTTAATCTAACACAAAAAAAATGAAAAAAAAATGCTTGTTTTTTTAATATTTCAAGTCTAGACTTAGATCAAAAATACGAAATGAAAAAACGGGCCACAGAACTGAATTTGTTTTATAATGGAGGACTGGACTTTCTGTTGTCATTACACATCTGTGCCACTAGATGGAGCTGCACTGCAGTAACCAGCTAGAGAACAGCAGGACAGTGAACACATGGAGCAGATCTGATGTAACATGGAGGAATGACGTGAAAGTTTTGTTGCAGTCAAGAATTATTGTTTTCAAACAGAATTGTTAATATTGCTGCCTGAGTTGCTACCCGAACTGTAAAGTTCACAGATTTCTACCGTTCTCCATGTCTGTTTTAGCTTTTCTGCATGTTTTTTCACCAATTCTCTTACAGTTCTGCAGCAGCCAGTAACAGACTTTTTAAAACAAAAGCATCTGAGCAACATGCGTTTAATTAATGAGTTAATGCGATAATAACACGTTAACTTGCCCAGACCTAATATATATATAGATATATATATATATATATATATATATATATATATATATATATATATATATATATATATATATATATATATATATATATATATATATATATATATATATATATATATATATATATATATATATATATATATGAATAGAGAGAAAGAGAGAGAATTATGATGATGTACATATAAAGTTTCCTAGTTATTGGCCTTTTTATAAGACAAAGTAACTTTTGTTTAGCCCTGCCTATAGCTGTGGAGGTTAAGTTTTTATGTGACATTTAGTCTAGTTTGCTCTTCTTTTTTTTAATCTCCATTGTGTCTCTGCAGTCACCTTCAGCTTGCTGCTGCTGCTGCTCGCTCTTCGCCACAACACTGCTGTGAACCTGAAGGCAAATCTGGAGCATTGTTTAAATGACACAGACTATGCTACTCTGCTGCATACAGCAAAGACCGGTCTAAACCCGGTCATAGACAACCCTCTTCGCGTTGTCATCGTTGGAGCCGGCATGGCCGGACTGACAGCCGCGAAGCTGCTCCAAGATGCAGGACACAAGGTACATGAACGGGATCAGCAGTAACAGGATACATTTATATACCTATATATCCAGACATCCTGAATCACCAACGCTCTGTTGATGAATATCTGCATTAAATGGAGCTCATGTTTTATAATATCTATGAAAGGTGACCATACTGGAGGCTAGTGGACGAGTTGGAGGCCGGGTGGAGACCCACAGGAATGAGGAAGATGGTTGGTACGTTGAACTTGGAGCCATGAGGATCCCGTCTTCCCACAAGTGAGCGAAGATAGAAATAAAAAGCAGTTGGCGTGGCCCCTTGCTCTTCTTCATCCCAAACTGTCTGAGCCTCACCGATTTTACAGTCACAGTCTAAAATGTCTCAACAGAATTCTGCACTGGTACATGAAGAACCTGAGCGTCCCGCTGAATACTTTCGTTATGAATGATGACCAGACCTTTTACCTGGTGAATGGACAAAAACACAGGACACATGAAGTGAAAAATAATCCTGGTATCCTGGGATACGATCTGACAGAGGAGGAGCAGGGCAAATCTGCAAGTGAACTGTACTCTGAAGCATTGCAGCCGGTAAGTTTGAAGACGGGGGAGTTCAGCCTGCACCTGTCACCTCCTAGAAGGCCAGAAAAGCTGGACAGACTACCTCAACTCGCTGCTAATATAGGGATTGTGGGTGGCTGATTTAACACAGCAAGATCTACTGGTGTGTGGGATCATTGGAAATTAAAACGAAAACCAGACCCAAATTATCACCCCTCCGCCACCATGCTACCTGCAGAGCGCGAGGTGTTTCTGCTTAATTTGGTTTTGTCTTTCTCCACACTTGGTGCTGTGTGTTGCGACCAACAACTCCACCCAGGTCTTGTTTGTAATGAATATTATCTCATAGGTCTTGGGTCTGAAATGTAGCTCTTTGGTTTTGTACATTTTCTGTGATCATTGAACTGTCTGACCTTTGCTGAGACATCCTCTCCTGGGAAGACTGGCAGCTGCTTTGAATGCTTTCATCTTGAGAATAATACCTTATTTTCATCATTCTTTCCCTAGATTACTTTATTTACATCATTCTTTCCCTAGAATACTAGAATGCATCAAAGCGACAACATATATACAGTCATGGAAAAAATGATTAGACCACCATTTTTTCTTCACTTTCTTGTTCATTTTAATACCTGGTACCACTAAACGTCATCATGTGACTAAAACAGACAGAAATGAAAACACTGAATGCATAAAAGCAGTGTTTTTGGCAGTACAACGCCATAGCTATTGATGTAAAAACTTAAGTGATTTAGGTTATAATTAAGAAAACCATGGAAAATGGTAAGATATCAGCTCTTAAATAAAACTCTTATGAGCAATCTTTGTGGTTATCGTTATGTTTGTCCAAACAAATGTACCTTTAGTTGTACCAGGCATTAAAATGAACAAGAAACTGAAGAAAACAAGGGTGGTCTAATTATTTTTTCCATGACTGTATGTTGTAGGCGTGATCCCTCCGCAATAAGATACAGCCGACTCTCTTGTCCATCTTTCTCCAAATGTAACTTACCATCATGTTGACAAAAAAAAAAAAACAAAAAAAAACAACAAATGTCCCTCCCTCTGTCACATCTTCTTTTTAATCGTCTTTTAGATGGATGGAAAGGTAGCTACAGTGCTGCAGACTGATCAAACGGCCCATGTCAGCTGAAGCCATTTGATTGACAGCTAGCCACTGGCTTTATATATTGACTTATATTATATTGACTTAATAATTGAAAGTTATTACTTCTAGCTAGTGCTGGGTGGTATGACCAAAAATTTATATCAAGGTATTTTTCAAAATTATATCAGTTTCACAGTATATCAAGGTATTTTTTGTCTGAAGGCACAACAGGGTGTTAACCACATTTTCTAATCATTTAGAGAGGAATTGCTGCAATAAATTGGCTTAGAACAACGTTCTAAAGTCGTAGCCGCGGGAGGCAACACCAGCCTGGTGTAGCCTCCTGTGGCTACAACTTTAGAACGGCAACATTTGCAGCTTATTGTAGTTTGTTGGACGTCATCTTTTTTAAATCCAAAGAACTTCCACATGACAGACACGGCTCCTCATTTAGGAAGAAGTTCCTCAGTCTCATGTTGCCGTTCTGGAGCTTCCACTTCGGGACTTTCGTTGTCCCGAACTAGTAGCGTGTTTTGCCTCCAGTGCAACTGCAAAACCGTCCCCTGTCAAACAATGTTCTGCGGCACTTACGTTCCGCATTCCCAACATTGTGTACACTACAGTACATACTCACCAGTATTACGGTATATGAAAAATTCATATCATAAAAAAATAAACACTGGTATTCTGTATAAACCGGTATAATGCCCAGCACTACTTCTAGCCATCTAAAAATAGACCGTCTCATAAGTATACCATTAACTCATTCAAGCACACACTGCTGATGCTTTAAATGTGTCTCTTTAAAAATGATCGGGTGGTTTTTAAAGAGCCAAACATACCTGAACAGACATTGTTTCTCTGGGGGGATAAGTATCTGTACAAGTGACAGATTTCTGTCCACGTCCTGCCTTCTACAGATCAAAGATGAGATTAACAAGAACGGCTGTTTGGCTGCACTGAAGAAGTATGACCGCTACACTGTTAAGGTAAGGTTAAATGTGTTAAACTCAAAAAGTTATATTCAAGTTCAAGCATCAAATACAATGTGAACAGTTGCTATGACCTGCTTTTCTCATGTGTTTTTGAACTCATCTAAAGCATTGCAACACCTAAATGTTTTATTTCTCTGTAAAATTGATACGGTGGATTCAGGTTTTGCAAATTGGGTTGAGACGTCGATTTGGGAATCAATTAACTACAAAGTATGTCATCAGTGTCAACTAACATAAGATAAACTTTATTTTCTCAGTTGTTGAGCCACATGTCTGAGCCACATAAAGGAAGTAAACAAAAGAAAGCCAATAAAGGTCCCAATAAAGGTAATTCCCACTTTATCATAAAGTGGGAATTACCTTTATTGGTTAGATTGTACTATCAATCAAAGGAGCTCTGGGCATCCATGAGAAGGACAACTTTCAGCTGCACATTGTAATATCACGGGCCCAGCCAACGGGAAATGGCTAATTGGCTGTATGGATTTAAGATACGGACATTTATACGGACATACAAACGTTTTTGATAGGCCACCATGAAAGCGGTGATCACCTCCTTCATATAAAATGGCCTGTTTTTGTTTCCATTTTGTCTTACAACAAATGTCCAGGTTTAGCTGGAGCTTTTTATAAGGTTTTACAGCTGAACCAAACAATGACATCAGTGTGAAATCTCCGCATTCCTGACTGGCCAGGGGAGTCCATTATGAACCCCCACACCTCACAAAAAGCCTACAGACATTTGGCCAATCAGAAAACACTTGAGAGAACATCATCTTGATTGAGGAAGTAGCATATATGTCCTAGACCATGCATGTCTTGTTCTACTAATCCATTCCTTGACATGAAATCTGTGATTTCAACAGGAATATCTGGTGGAGGTCAGTAACCTGAGTCCAGGAGCGATCAGGATGATCGGGGACTTGCTGAACGAAAACAGCCTCATGGCTATGGCACTAAGTGAGAGTATTTACCTTGAAAGCGATGTCAGCGATAGCGTAAGGTAAGGACTAAGGGTGAATTCCAATTCCTCCCTTAACCCTCAATCTCAACACTCGCCCTTAACCCTTAATTTTTGCCCCTCAATCTTAACCCTCGAAAGTAAGAGTCAGGGCTATCTTGTGACTTAGAAATGGGACACCCCTCGAGTGCGGTTATGTCTTCAGACTGAAATGTATCAGAGCCCGTGTTGTCTCTGTATTCCCTGAGGTGACACAGGGATAACATTGAAAAGAGCGTTGTATATTCTCTAAATAATATTAGCAAATAACACAATAGAGGATACATTATTCAGTCCTCTGTCGCTACACAACAAGGTATACAAGTATCGTGAAGCCGACTGGGACCGCCGGTCCGGCAGCAAACATCGTAAAGTAAAAAAATATATATTACGCAACAACGATGTTAATCAATGAAAAAAGTTTCAAACAAAGACAATTAGATGGTTTCGTAACATTTTTATCTTTAAGAAGTACGAAGATACTTACATTTGTAGCTAGCTTTTTTTGTCGCCATCCTTTTCGAAGATGTCTTGGCCAGTGCCTTCTGGGTAGCCCTTACTTCCAAGGGTGGTCCTGGAGAATCTCAATTTTGTGGGCGATACAGCCCTCAAACTTGTCCCTCAACTTGACGTTCTTAAAATCAGGACAGAACTTGCACTTAGCGGGAGCGTGCATTTTTGAGATTGAGGGTTGAGATTGAGGGTTAAGGGAGGAACTGGAATTCACCCTAACATTTGTCTCTGTTCAAAGCATGTCTGGAAAAATTGCATATGAATTTGTAAAATTTGTAAAAGTACTGGACAAAGACTTGGTGTCATCAGCTGTAGGGTCTCTGAAGAGTCTGCTTGAAGGGCACTTTTCAAGACTCTGGATGATTCTGTTGTGGCAAATTTTATTATCTCTGTTTTAGCCACAAAAAGACAAAGGATTCTGAGTAAGACTAAGAATAAACTTAAACAACAAGACTTGGCCCAGAACATAGCATCAGAAATAATAATAAAGGTCATGATATTTACATTCCGTTACGGATTCCATTTTGGCTGGAGCTTCTCCTCCCAATTCTGGTTCATCCAAAAATGGGGAAATGGGCAAAAGGTCCACATGACCTCGCTACCATTCTGATCAAGTCTGTCCATTCATGCTCATTTGTCACTACGGAAATGACATCTAAACCAAGAGACCCAGGATCACTTGCCCTAGCCATCCCAGTGTTGGTGACGACCGGGCACCAACATTGCAACCCCTGGGTTGAAGTTAGAAGGCCAGAAAGAAAAGAAGCATTTCCTTGACTGACTCTAAAACTAAATTTCCACCGCACTGGTGGCAGTCGTTTCCTTTGAAATGAGGATATTTGACCAGATTTGATCAGCATTAATATAAAGTAATAGTAATTAGTATGTCAGGTTAGCACAAGCTAAGCCTGTTTACAACATGGTGCTGCATAATATGATGAAAAAGATGCTTCAAAATCACTCTTCAGAAAGCTATGAGTGATGTCATAAGGGTTTGTCCAGTCGTTCTCATACAGTCTGTAAACAGGACCCACGGGGAAATGCTGTGGAGCTCAGTAATATAGCCTTTATAGTAGAGTCCAGATCCAGGAGGAGCATGGGTCCCTCTCTCTTTAGTTCAGTTCACTTTGACTACTTTCAGGGATATCAATTTTTTTTCTCTTCCTCAGATACACTGAAGTGACTGGTGGATTGGATCTTATCCCCAAAGCCTTTCACAAAGCCCTCAAAGACACGGAGATAATTTTCAACTCGAAAGTCAAGGCCATTAAAAACTGGAAATCAGATTCAGGTTCAGTCCAAGTGCAGCATCAGTTGCAAAATCACCATTCAGTTCAAACACTTCAAGCTGATGTTGTCCTGGTTACAACCTCTGCCAAAAGAGCCCTCCTTATTGACTTTGAGCCATCTCTTAACTCTACAAAGCTGGAAGCTCTAAGAGCAGTCCACTATGGAAGCTCCACCAAAGTCATCCTCACCTTCAGTGAGAAGTTCTGGAAGAAAGACGATATTCATGGAGGGAAGAGCATCACAGACCGGCCATCTCGCTTCATCTACTACCCCAGCCACAGCTTCCCAGACAATGACAAGATCGGCGTCCTCCTGGCTTCCTACACCTGGGCTGAAGACTCCAACCTCTTCAATGGTTTGAGTGATGAGGAACTGAAAGAGCTGGTCCTGAAAGACCTGGTGCTGATCCATGGCGAGCACATCAAGTCTCTCTGCATCCGGAGTGGTGGTGAAAAAATGGAGTCAGGATCCCCACAGCTTGGGCGCCTTTGCCCTTTTTACACCGTACCAACACCTAGAGTATACCGCGGAGCTCTTCAAGAGTGAAGGCAGGGTTCACTTCGCTGGTGAACACACAGCCTTCCCTCACGCTTGGATCGAGACCGCCATGAAATCTGCCATCAGGGCGGCTACAAACATAAATAAAGAGGCACATAAGGAGTTAGGTGGAAGTTCAGAGAAAGATGAGCTCTAAGATTTTGCGATTGGAATCAGACGAAGGTATTAGTGCTTTAATGTACACTTTTACCAAATACATGATGGAACAACCATGTATTAGGAGCCTTTGTTGAGCGTTTTGTTTTTCTAATGTTTATGGTCCTACAGCGTCCATCACCAAGTTGGTCGATACTTAATTTTTTTCTTTAACACTTTATTGAAAACTATGTTATAGGTATATTGTCTTGTTATCTCTTCTCCTCCTCTTTACTCTTAATTTGATTTTGAAACAAATGAAATCATCAGTTTTCTAAGACTTCTTTTAAAATGAGATCATTGTTTTTTTTGTAATTTTATGATTTTGATCTTTTCTGGTGCTTTGCTTCGGTGTGATCAAACTGAATGATTACCTTGTGCTGTGACAGGAACACATTAGATGATCCTGCTGGTTTAAATGATCTGATTTTGTTATTTTATGTACTTGGTTTGTTGTTAAGAACCTTGTTAAATCAGCTGTCTTACATATTAAAAAAAATAAAGTGATTCATCGACTGGGATTGTTGTGGCTTTATTATAAAGTAACTCTGAAAACGATTAATCGAATTAGCACAAAATGTTTAAAATCAACAACATTTGAGATAATTGTCATATTTAAGTACCAAAATGAATTTTTGTTTTTTAATAGCTCATCATAATAGTCCATCCCGACAACTTCTTTATAAGGGAAGGCCTTGCATTTTTCAGCAATACAATGTAAAACTGCTCACTGCATCCATTACAAAAGTGTGGCTTCATACACTACCTGGCCAAAAAAAAAGTTTCCACCTGGATTTAATGAAGCAAATAGGTCTGAGCCTCCTGTTGAATAATTACTACATGGGCAATTATCTTTCAGCTGGCATCAAAATATTTAACCCCAACTGGTGCAATGGGTTGCTTCTCATTTCCTAAACAACCACGTCAAAGACACATCCTGTGGCTGTGGAAAAGATGGTAGTCTGTTTGAGAAGGGTCAAATCATTGGCATGCATCAAGCAGAGAAAACATCTAAGGAGATTGCAGAAACTACCAAAATTGGGTTAAGAACTGTCCAACGCATTATTAAAAACTGGAACGATAGTGGGGACCCATTGTCTTCCAGGAGGAAATGTGGCCAGAAAAAAATCCTCAATGATCGTGATCGGTGATCACTGAAACATTTAGTGAGATCAAATCGAAGAAAAACAACAATAGAACTCAGGGCTGTTTAATAGTGAAAGTAAGAACATTTCCACACCCACAATGCGAAGAGAACTCCAGGGATTGGGACTGAACAGCTGTGTAGCCTTAAGGAAACCACTAATCAGTGAGGCTAACTGGAAAAAAGGCTTCAGTTTGCTAGGGAGCATAAAGATTGGACTCAGGAGCAATGGAAGAAGGTCATGTGGTCTGATGAGTCCAGATTGACCCTGTTCCAGAGAGATGGGAGCATCAAAGTAAGAAGTGATGCTCCCATCATGCCTAGTGCCTACTGTACCAGCCTGTGGGGGCAATGTTCTGATCTGGGGTTGCTGCAGTTGGTCAGGTCCAGGTTCAGCAACAGTATGAGCTCAAAGAATGAGGTCAGCTGACTACCTGAATATACTGAATGACCAGGTTATTACATCAATGGATTTTTTTCTTCCCTGATGGCACTAACATATTCCAAGATGATAATGCCAGGATTCATCAAGCTCAAATTGTGAAAGACTGGTTCAAGGAGCATAAGACATCATTTTCACACATGGATTGGCCACTACAGAGTCCAGACCTGAACCCCATTGAGAATCTTTGGGATGTGCTGGAGAAGGCTTTGTGCAGCGGTCAGACTCTACCATCATCAATGACAGATCTTGGTGAAAAATTAAAGCAACACTGGATGGAAATAAATCTGGTGACATTGCAGAAGCTTATCGAAGCAATGACACAGCGAATGCATGATGTAATCAAAGCTAAAGACGGTCCAATGAAATATTAGAGTTTTTTTTTTTTTTGGTGGTAACTTTTTTTTGGCCGGGCAGTGTACTTTGGAGCATCAAATCAAATCAAACTTTTATTTATATAGCACTTGTCATATATATAAAATGCAACACAAAGTGCTTGAAAAAAATAAAATAAAACATAAAATGGGAACACAACAAAGAAAGACCCGTCCCTCTAACGCTCACACACAAAGCACACACATGCACCCTCACAGCACAAAGTAAAAAGTTCAGTAAATAGTTCATTAACATATCAGGGCACTGAGAATCCAGGTGAGGAAAGACCACCTATGGGAGGACATCCACACTGAGATGCACCACAGCCTGCATCCACAGGAGGCGCCGTCCCAGAGACCACCTCAACCCGGATAGACCAGGGTAGGATCGACACGTTGTGCAGACTCCAGGCCAAGGGATCTCCAAGACCACGCCCCCACGGGCAGACCAGACACACCTCCCAGTGTGGAGGGCCCCCATGAGGAAACACTGGAGCTAAAAAAAGACAGTTAAAGACATTAAAAGACAGTAAAACAGGATAAAAACAGACAATAGATACAGTAATAATAAAATGTATTAAAATGTGAAAAATTGGAGATGTAAAAACTAGTTTTTTTTAACAGATTTTAAAGATTGAATGGTAATAAAATCCAAAAAGACTGAGAAGTAAATTAAATCATTCAAATCATTACAAATTAAGTACATAAAAAAGAGTAAAAGAGATCAGATAAAAGTCAAATTTAAAAAAGGTGACTCAATAAATAGGATAAAGATAGATTAAAAAAGAAGCTAAAATACTAAGAGATTAATCAACTAAAAGCCAGACTAAATAGGTGGGTCTTGAGCCGCTGTTTAAAAGCATCAACATTCTTTGCAGCCCTGAGGCTCTGAGGCAGGCTGTTCTACAGTCGGGGACCATAGTAACTAAAAACTGCTTCCCCATGCATGCGAAAAGCAAAAAAAAAAAGAAAAAGACAAAGATGACGCAGAGCCATTTTACCCTCACTGTGATCAACTGCACATCAAAACGTGCCACACGGAGTTCATTTCATATCATTTTATTGAATCATGTCATGTCAGATATGACATGACATGTCAAAACAATCTTTTATGGCATAACAATTTAAACACTATCATGAATCTATGTATCTGAAAATAAAAAAAATAAATGCATAATCGATATACACGACACATGTGCATAACCATAATTTTGAGACATATAGAACCTCTTATTAATAAATATTAAATTGACATATTCCCCCCAAAAAAGAAGAAATTTAAAAAAAATACAAAATGTATACCTAATGTATACACACAGATCTATATACATACACATACATACATATACATACCAATATGCATAACCCATATCTGGTTTAACATGTCTGAAAAGGGGTAGGAAGAAGTAAAACTTATTTAATCCTACCCTTTCTCCAATGTTCCATGATTACCCTTAAAATGTATCCGGTTTTGAGGCCTTGTCCTAAATTTTAGTTATAATTTCATATCCAGATAGACATAGATATCTAACTACATACATACATACTTATACACACACATTCACACTACAGTACATAATACAGTATATACTACAGTATTACTACAGTAGAGTAGAATGGGGTATTGTGTGACACAGGGTAATGTGAGACACCCCCTGTATCTGTCATGCGGTCCTCCTGTCCTCTGGCGCCCTCCACTGTCTCCGTTCCCGACCTTCAGCCTGGTGCTTGCCCCTCTCTCCCTCTCCTCCACAGCTGTGATCCATCGCCAATCAACCACACCCTTCATAACCTGGATTCATTCAGCCACTCAGCGCCAGTCCGACAATGCTCCTTACATGGTATTAAGCCCACTCCTAGTTGAACTGTGCCAACCTTGTCTGAACTGATATTAACGCTTCTCTTTTCTTTAGTTCTGCTTTCTCCCATCTGCCTGTCCCGGATCCTGCCTGTGTTCAATGCCCCTGCTTCCCGGAACCCGTTCTCTGAGAACCAGCATCGGATCCAAGTGCAATTGTTCCTGGACCCCTTGTTCTAATAAATCCTTTTGAGTGAAGTCTAATCTAAGAGTCTTTCTCTTCAGAGCCATGACAGATCGGACTGGCCTACCCTCGGACTCTGCCGACTTCATCGGACCTGCAGACTCGCCAGGATTTGCTGAGGCCCTGTTGGGGGCCCTCAGTTCCCAAGAACAAATGCTGGGACTGCATGAACAAATGGTACAGACACTCTCACAATCTAGGGTCCAGCTCTTCTCCCAGCTATCCGATATCACAGCGCAGGTGGCGCTGGTCAATCGCTCCTCCTCTGCTGCCCTGCCCCGGAATCCACCCCTGGTCTCCATCAAACTCCAGCTGCTCCCCCCAAGAGACTCATATGCCCCCGATCCAGCACCTTTTTCCGGGGATCTGGGGTGCTGCCGAGGTTTCCTTTTCCAGTGTCGTCATGTCTTTCTCCAGAGACCACTCACGTTCAGCTCTGGCGCCTCTAAAATCATCTAGGTGGTGGGATTGATGCGCAGCAGGGCTCTGGACTGGGCACACAAGGAGGAGACCAGGTACCCCCTTCATTCCCTGACTTATGCCACGTTTGAGAAAAAGATAAAACTTGTCTTTGATCACCCCGATCACACAGGCTCTGCAGCTGGACGATTGCTGGAACTCTCACAAGGCTCCTGGAGCACCGTCGAGTATTCAGTGGAGTTTCGTACTCTAGTTACGCACTCCGGCTGGAACGATGTGGCCCTGGGGGGGTTCTTCACAAAGGGACTCAATGACGACATCAAGAATGAGCTGGCCTGCAGAGAGGCCCCTGCCACTCTCAACAACCTGATCTCCTGGGCTATCTAGATTGACAACCGGCTCCGTGAACGCCGCCGGGAGCGTGGCTCACGGTCCAGAGCCTCCCCAGGGCGGCACTGTCCGCCCTCCGACCTCAACCTCCATCCCTGCCGCCTTCTACTCCATCTCAGCCGCCAGAGGAACCCATGCAGCTGGGGAGAACCCACATCTCACCAGAGGCGGATACCGCTGGGCAGGTGTTTGTACTGCGGGGAACCCGACCACCAGATAGCTACATGCCCCGTGCGGCCAAAAGACCAGGCTCACCCGTGACTCTGGGGACACTGGTGAGCCATTGTCGTGGAAAATTTGAATACAGAATACTAAGTATAACAAAGAACTCACAGATAAGAGTGTCCTGGAAGAATTTGAATACAGAATGCTTCCGTCTAGGTGTCAAAGCTCCCTTTTCAATCAACATTTCCAGACGAAAGTTGCCAACACCTTTATCAGTGTATTGTGACTTGAAGACTGTCTTCACACTACCGAAATGTTGATCAACCAGTTCTGCCATTTGGACAATAAGACTTCCTTGTGTAAGAGATGTAAATTGCCTTTTGTTCTATCAGACTACTATATAAGGGATGTAAATGTGGATTACGGGGGGCACAATCATGGAGCCTCCAGGCTGCATGACTGTGTTCCCACTGTTGCGCTCAGCTGAAATAAACCTGGTTAAAAGTTTGAGCTCTGCTGTTGCATTTTAAGGATTTATAATTTTAATTTGTGCAATTAATAAAATTGCCACAACAGCCATCTATCTGATAACCCTTCACACCCCAGACCCACGATCTCCGGAACCATTCACACCCCACAACTATCACTCCCGCTCTCGTGCTGGTCGACTCAGGGGCAGATGACAACCTCACTGACAGCGCTTTAGCCGACCAGTTACTTCTTCCCCTGATTCCCCTTGAACCACCCATTGTGGCCAAGGCTCTGGACGGCCGAGTTATGGCTCATATCTCACACTCCACGGCTCCTGTTACGCCGATTCTGGCAGGCAACCATCATGAAACAATTTCATTCAAGGTGATTAATTCACCCCGGACCCCTCTGGTACTGGGCTACCCCTGGTTACATCAGCACAATCCCCAGATTGACTGGACCACTCATGAAATTATTACGTGGAGTTCTTTCTGTTTGGCAAATTGTCTTGGTTCAGCTATACCGAACCCCTAGATCGGAGTCAGCCCCGCCGCCTGATCTGACCCTGGTCCCGTCCCAGTACCACGACCTGGCTGCAGTGCCAGAGCAGACTGCAGACGGATCCGAGCAAAATACAGGTGATTGCCAAGTGGCCCGTACCCAGCAGACCCGCTGCAAAGGTAAGGCTTTAATCGCAGATGCGGACCAGACACAGCATGGAGCCAGCAGGTCCGGGACTAAGTGCAAGTGGACCCCAATACGGGTCCGTTTCGCGGGTCCATTCCGAATGTCTTTGCTGTGTGTGGGGGGGTTTCAGTACACAGGAGGAGGAAAAATAAAGCAACTTGGTTTTAATGTACAGGAGGAAAATGAAACCATGAAATGACCATTAATGACTTTTCTGTCTGGTTTGATCAGCACCTTTACCGCCATGTTACAGTTATCAGTTCAGGTATGTAAATAAACAATTATGGTAAAATCTTTTGATGTAAATATCTTATTTCTTAGCCTGGATACCGGCGGCTTATAGTCCGGTGCGGCATATATGTGACAAAATATATATTTAGTTTAAATTTAGTTTATAGTGGGTGCAGTTATATTTTTAGGTGCGCTTTATAGTCCGGAAAATACAGTATATCACCATAAATGAATAAGATTAAGCATTTATGAGTAAATAAATGTATATTTTGTTTAAACATTTTTCATGTTATTGTTACTATATTAAACATTTGGTAATGAGTTAATTACCACCACTACACCAAAATGACTAAACACTTGACTAAGTAACTTCTTTGTTAGTATGAAGGCAGGTTCCTTATGGTTACATCAGTATAGATGAATATGGATGGATTTGGATATATGCAGATGTGGATGTTTATCTTAAATCAGTAATGTATACTTGTACATTCAGAAGTCTACCTAAAAGTCTAGCTCATAGACATTTATGGTTTACATTCCTCCCCAACACCCCCCTCTTCTGTCAACACAATCATCTAGAATGTTTCCATGAATCCTTCACATATCCACAGGTCGTCTGCTGGTAGAAGGTGTTCATCCAGTTTTCTGTTCAACACCCCTCACACTTCACAACCCAGCACACACCACACCTTCACTGTTGTGTCTCTTTAACTATATTGTCTTTAAATGTTTCACTGGTGGTGTTTTTTTAGTCCTCTCTGAAAGAATCAGGGTTTAAGACAGGGGTGGGCAATTAATTTTTACAAGGGGCCACATGAAAAACCTGAGTTGTGTCAGAGGGCCACATCAACGATAACTTGAACTTAATCCTGCTCAACTTCCTTCCATTGTAAAATGCATTAAATTATATATTCTAAATAGCTGGTACTGGTAATTAGAAGAATACAATTATTCTGTAGATATTTATATTAGGCTCTGTGAAATTGTGGCGTATAGGTCGAGTAAAAAAACAAAAATAATAATTAATAAATCCAATTTATTCTTAACTTGTTAAATTCCTCAAACTGTGAATTACAACACATCTATAGAAACACATCAATTAAATGAATAATGTTTTAATTTTTTCCACCTCATTTTACCAATTCCTTGTTGGGTTTGCAGTTTTGCTTGCAATGCATCAGCCTCTATTGCGCGCTCTTTATCAGACAGATTTCTGTATTTTACCTCATGCTTGGTTGTGTAGTGCGGATTCAAATTATAATCTTTAAACAGCAATCTGTGTAGCACAAATCACGGCTTCACCTTTTAATTTCTGTAAAGAAATACTTAGCGCTCCATGTCTTGTTGAAAGCACGTCATTCCTTGTCAACTTTTCTTTTCTTAGCATCAGCACACATTTTAACGGCAGCATCACTTAGCGCTGTTTACCTTCATGCACGTACGCTACACGGAAGTACTACGCCTTTCAAAATAAAAGCACCACAGTTGTAATGCACGCACGACATAGATTTTTTTTTTTTATTAAGTTGTAATCAAATGTAATTTATGATTGGCCTCATGCGGGCCGGACAGAGACGCACAAAAGGCCGGATGTGGCCCGCGGGCCGTGTTTTGCCCAGGTCTGGTTTAAGATGTTAATAAAGATGTTAGAATTTACTGCCAGAGATGACTGATGAAGGACACATTCACCTTTCACATTAGCACAAATGGTCTGCTCCAAGATTAAATTGCATATACATACTTGATGGTTTTGCCAGATGATGGTGTCAGGAGAGACACCACTAACCATTCCATGGCGGGTTTTTTCCTTTAGTGTCAAAGGGCAACTGCTACGCTGTCAAAATTCCAACTTTTTGTCCTTAAATCACAAATTTCTTTTTTGTGCCACGGCGGCTTTTGAAATATGACAATTATGTTGTGAAAAAAGTGAAATTTTCTCGCAACATTTTAATCAGAAAATTGAGACTTTTGTCCTGAAATTGGAAAAGTGTTCTTTTGAGTGTGTGACTTTTTTCGTATAAATGAAACTTTTATTGTAAGGTAGTAAATTTTCCAGGACTCGTTTTTGACTTTTTCCTGAAAATCATAAATTTCACAAAATTGAGTTTTTAACATTTTAATATTTTTAAACTTTTGCAAAAATGTTTTGTTTATGGGAGTATTTCTGTGCCACCTGAGTTTGAATACGAATTTTTAAGATTGAAATTTTTCAGCATCAAAATCAGACTTTGAATTTTAAAAAACATCAGATTTCTAGCACTGAATTTTTTTTGCCTCTGAATTTCATTTTGTTAAAATAAATTCAGTGTTGAAAAAAATTGTCTTAAAATATTCAGTTTTTCAAAATTCAACACGCAAAGAAATTCAACACCCCAAAAATTCAGTGTAAAAAAAAAAAATCAACATCTCAAAAAAAAATTTAAAAAATTCAATTTCTAAAAAAAAAGAAATCAGTGTAAAAAAATTCAACCTCAAAAAATTCAGTGTAAAAAAAATGTAACCTAAAAAAATTCAGTGTAAAAAGAACCAGACTCAACATCCGGGTCACCAGGGAAAAGCAATCGATCCCTGTCTCAGTTCAGCATAACGTCCAGCCAATCACGTTACGCTCCATTGGTCATGTGACACCCACCCAGATAGTAAGATGGACCTGTCGCCCATGGCAGCAAACTCAGGTGATGGTGCTGCGGTGAGTCTGTTTACTTTTTTTGCTGTTTGTATTAAACATTTAAAATAGATTTAGTAAATTATATTATTAATAATAATAATAATAATAATAATAATAATAATAATACATTTTATTTAGAGGCGCCTTTCACGACACTCAAGGTCACCGTACGAAGATCCATAAAATAATTAATAAAAACAAGATAGTTAAAAAATTACGGAGCCCTGGAGGGGACATGAAGGAAAAAAAAAAATAGGAAAAAAAAAATTTTTTTGAGAAAATGTAGGAATTTTTTTTTTCTTCTCGAGTTTCAAACTCGAGATCTCGAGTTTGAAAGTCGAGATCTCGAGTTTCAAACTCGAGATCTCGACTTTGATTTGCAATGCAGTTGAGTTGTGAAACGCGTGCGCTCGGCTGCTCGGAGGAACAGGCTGCCGGAGAGAGAAGGAGAGTCCACCGCCCCGGGGGGCTGCGTAGACGGAGCTGGCAGAGTCCAGACTAGTGAGGTGGTTTGGACCGCGGCAGAGAGGGGGGTGAGACCCTCTCTGGCGCAGGAGCCACGGATGAGGACCGGCAGACGCCTCCCGGACTCCCCATCTGACTTCCCCGCACCCCTCCGCTCCAACCCCCGCCTCTGCAGCAGAGACGGAGATGGAGAGATGCGAGATGCAGAGAGACGGAGGCGAGAAGGAGGGAGAGAGCCAGTCCTGCCCCCTCATCGAGAGAGGCAGCTGGGGCAGAATTACAAAGTCCATGTCAGCGTTCAATATGCCTGCTTGGTTAGGAATCTTGGTTAGGAAACCTGCGGAAGGATCATTAACGTTTGAGACGGTTCAGGTCCACCCTCCCGCGGGGTGCCTGCAGCCGTCCGCTGCCCCAGCGGCCTCTCTCCCTCCTTCTCGCCTCCGGCTCTCTGCATTTCTCCATCTCCGAATCCAGAAAGAAGTAGAAAGTGGAGATCTCGAGTTTGAAAGTCGAGATGTCGAGTTTGATCTGGCTTCTGCAGCAGAGACGGAGATGGAGAGATCTCTCCATCAGAGGCCGCTGGGGCAGCGTACGGCTGCAGGACGTAAAGTTAGAAAGACATTCACAGATTCGGCTTTCCGGGATCAATAAGTCTGAAGCCACACATCGTCAAAACACAAATGATGCCTCTATCACATCTTGATAGCATAGACTACCTGCTACAAGGACAAAATCCCCGATTTATACAAAAATAAGCAGTTCTGCGAGCTCGATGTAAAATATTGACGAAAATGCGCAGCTTGCAGCCGTGCCAGTGCCCAGGGACCGTCTGTAAATTGCAACAAAAGAAAAACACGCTGGACACAAAAGTCAATAACTCCACTGTTGTACAGTATACAGACGCCAAAACTTACTCCATCCATCAGAGTTCCCCTCATGGTCATACTACAACAAATATTATGTAACAAAAAGATTTGGCATAATTTTGGTGATTTTTTTAAATTATTATTAATCATTAAAAACTTATATGATGATCAATAACTTCACTGTTTTGCACTGCAGACACTCCAAACTCACTACATACTTCAGCAGTCTCCTTATGGTCATACTACAACAGCTGTTTTGAACAAAAAAGGATTGGTATAATTTTGGTGTTTTTTTTCATTATTAATCATTAATAATAACTTATATGATGATCAATAACTTCACTGTTTTACACTGCAGACACTCCAAACTCACTACACACATCAAAAGTTTCATTATGGTCATACTACAACAGCTTTTTTGAACAAAACAGGTTTGGTATAATTTTTGTGAATTTCTATCCTTATTATTATTCATTAATAATTTCAATTAAAATTAAAGAATCACCTAAATTATACCAAACCCATTTTGCTCAAAACAGCTGTTGTAGTATGACCTTAAGGAGACTGCTGAAGTATGTAGTGAGTTTTGAGTGTCTGCAGTGCAAAACAGTGAAGTTATTGATCATTATATAAGTTATTAATGATTAATAATCATTTAAAAAAATCACCAAAATTATACCAAACCTTTTTTGCTCCAAAGAACTGTTGTAGTATGACCATAAGGAGACTGCTGAAGTATGTAGTGAGTTTGGAGTGTCTGCAGTGTAAAACAGTTAAGTTATTGATCATCATATAAGTTTTTAATGATTAATAATAATTAAATAAAATCACCAAAATTATGCCAAATCTTTTTGTTACATAATATTTGTTGTAGTATGACCGTGAGGGGAACTCTGATGGATGGAGTAAGTTTTGGCGTCTGTATACTGTACAACAGTGGAGTTATTGATTTTTGTGTCCAGCGTGTTTTTCTTTTGTTGCAATTTACAGACGGTCCCTGGGCACTGGCACGGCTGCGAGCTGCGCATTTTCGTCAATATTTTACATCGAGCTCACAGAACTGCTTATTTTTGTATAAATCGGGGATTTTGTCCTTGTAGCTGGTAGTCTCTGCTATCAAGATGTGATAGAGGCATCATTTGTGTTTTGACGATGTGTGGCTTCAGACTTATTGATCCCGGAAAGCCGAATCTGTGAATGTCTTTCTAACTTTACTTAAGTAAGTCAGATGGGGAGTCCGGGAGGCGTCTGCCGGTCCTCATCCGTGGCTCCTGCGCCAGAGAGGGTCTCACCCCCCCTCTCTGCCGCGGTCCAAACCACCTCACTAGTCTGGACTCTGCCAGCTCCGTCTACGCAGCCCCCCGGGGCGGTGGACTCTCCTTCTCTCTCCGGCAGCCGTTCCTCCGAGCAGCCGAGCGCACGCGTTTCACAACTCAACTGCATTGCAAATCAAAGTCGAGATCTCGAGTTTGAAACTCGAGATCTCGACTTTCAAACTCGAGATCTCGAGTTTGAAACTCGAGAGAAAAAAAAAATTCCTACATTTTCCTCAAAAAAAAAATTTTTTCCTATTTTTTTTTTTCCTTCATGTCCCCTCCAGGGCTCTGTAAAAAATATAAATGCAGTACAAAACAAAACAAAAAATGTAATAGTGAGATTATTAGTCCAATGATAAATCAGTCCGCAGATATGCTTAATTTTGACACTGTACAATTAGCTCGCATACCATTAACTAGTTTTCACGAACGCCACCTCATTAAAAATTTATTGTAGATATTGATCAATAAATCCGGTTAATGTGCAACATGTCGAGTAATATCATTTAATAAATGTATTTTAAATGGATGGATCAGGACTCAACAGCTTCTGGTTCAATCACGTTGAATCTGGCAGGTCTCACACCCCCTGAACAAAACAGATTCACTTCCCTCTCCTCCACATTTATTTCACATTCACGCTGTTGACTAAAGTCCAAGGAAAATTCAATGTGAAAGAGTCAGTGTTTAAAAATCTGCTGAGGCTGATAAAGTCATACAAGCTATTGAAAAGGAGGTATCACTTTATGTTGCTTTTAGGTTTGACAGCACTTTTATGGCCTTTTAAATGATTTTTGTCAGAGCTCTAGTTACTGTTTCATTTTCACTCAACTGTAATATTGTGTGTGTGTGGGGGGGGGGGGGCTGTCTGAGAACATGGCTGCATGTGGTTTGCAAAGGAATCCAATATTAAGCAATAAAAATAGCAAAAGTTCTTTCGTTTCTGTTTTTGGCAGGGATCCTAGGAAGTGTGATGGGAACGCCTTGGTTGGCCAATGGTGCAATTTTTTTACTTCTTCTCATCTGATCATGAGATTTGACGGGTTTTTCCCACATCATCTGATGCTGAGGTGTTGATAAGCATCAAAGACATCATTTACAGTAAAGTTTGTCAGGTGAGCAGAACATTCCAGCACAAATTGAAACTGTTCAGTTCTTTACTTCAGGCGACTACAGCGGCAGGTCTGACTTTGAGGCTCCTGAAAAGGTGAGAAACTACAAACCTCAAATCTGAAGCTGAATCTTATTCTTTCAGCTCAACTTTAAAGCTTTACATCTTTATAAATTCACTTACGGAGAGAGCAGACACATAGCGGTGGTACTTCATCCTATAATCTTCTGTGTGCAGGATTTTTCAGTTCATTCAGGTTTTTGGACATTCATTTATACACAGCTCTCTGAAAGTCTCACCACAGTATGTCAATCAGGTTGAGGGTCTGGACTTTGACTTGGCCATTACAAAGTTCTATTCTTTTAATTTTTCAACCACTCTGATGCAGATTTGAAGTTCATGGTCAACTCAGTGGTGACAAGGTGTCTACAACAAAACAACTCCTAATCATTACCTGTGCTTGACCAGGTGAATGGGTTGCTTGGGCGGGCACCGGGGCCTTTGTCCAGTTGGCCATACCTGAAGTACCTCCTAAGGGGGGGCATTAAGGGGGTTTCCTTAGGGGCCCCGATACACTGTACAACTGTTGGCTGTCGCAGACGAAAGATCAATGTGGTGAAAGAATCGTGGGGATATCTTTGGTCTTTCGTTCAATTCGGCTGTCCTACGTCCTACAATGTGAGCTGTGTGACGACAGCTGTCGTGGGGCCAAAGACTACCTGATATAATCCTACAACTCTCTCTCTACTTACTAGCCAATAGAGCGCATGTGTCAAACACAAGGCCCGTGGGCCAAATGTGGCGCACCACATCATTTTATGTGGCCCTCAAGAGCTTGTGCATTATTGGCTTAAATTTTAAGCCAATATTTTAAGACTTAAAATAAGCTTACACCGTTTTAAAGCGCACATTGACAATAAACTGCGTCTCCCATAATGCATTTCGTCGTTACCCACAACAATAACAGTATATCACCATGAGTAAGACGATTTTCAGAACTGATGGACTTGAGAAAGACCTTTACAAACTAGCCCCAACATGTCTTTTTTGTTATGAAGCAGTGTAAGTCGTGAAAGAGTACAATCTACATCTGGATTTTGACATCAAACACGGAGCATGCTAAAAATTGCTAAATTAGCCCACAAGAAAAACCAAGAATCGTTCCCGCTTCTGAATCCAAGGTAATGGATACTTTCAGTCATTTGTGTAAGAGTAGGGTTACAACCACAAACCCAGAGTTTAATACAATAATGATTTAAATATTTGAAACTTGAATACATAATAAATACAGAAACAGTAATTTACAATATAATAAGGTGTAGTTTGATTTATTTGGGGTTTAGATTCCATTTTGTTACATTCATGCTGTCAATCTGGCCCTTCGATGGGCAACCATGATGCTGATGTGGCCCTCAGTGAAAATGAGTCTGACGCCCCTGGAATAAAGGAAACCAAACGACTGCATTAATGGTATCCACGAGGTGGCAGCACCGATCGAAAACGGTCGTTACAGCTCACTTGATTAGTGAATTTGATTAGTGAACTCCCGGTTTTGAAGCGACTTTGTGAAACTCCAACTGATTGAAAAGGCGACGCTTTAGCGCGAGGATGAGGAGAAAACGGGAAGAAAGTCAATCTGCTGAACACACAGAAAATTCCAGGCTGTGTTCCCGTCAACTAGGCAAGGAATAGATCAACACTGACTGCCAGACGAGTGGTGATCATGTCTGCTTTGCCTGGAATAACTGGAGAAAGAGAGAAAGACGAGTGTCTGCAAAGCCCCAGAAGAATGTGAAGTCTGCCCCCTTCAGTTGCAATCAGTGTTGTACCTGAACGCGTTCATTGAACGAAAGTTCACAAACTAGTTTGTATTTTGTGCGAACGTGAACTGAGCACGTTCACTTTCTCCTTCACCAGCGTGGGGACGTGAACGAGTTCATTTGGGCAGTTGTGAACGACACTCTTTTAAAGTTCACGCACGGTCAAAACCATTCCAGGTTTCCAGCGAACCCCATTTAAAATCCACCACAAACGAGCCTGATATGTATCTGAGGAAATCAATCAAACATGGCAACACGTGCTGTCACTGCTGTCATGCTAGGAATTACGTCATCAAACGTTTAAAACAAGCAGGAAGATGAAAGCTGCAGTCGGCCCAGAGCTGGAGGAGACCCCGACTCCAGAGATGAGACTGATATCTTTGTAGTCGGGGATTGAAATATTAAAAATAGGGGGAAAAAACATTTGCACTTTAAAGACCTGTTTTTGTCTTACAATAAAGACCATTTGGCAGCAAGTTTTTCCTCATATTTTTAATCTACTGTAGTACAGTGATTCCCAAAGTGTGGGCCGCTGCCCCCTGGTGGGCCATCGTGGGACTGCAGGTAGGCCGTGAGAGGTCATTAAAGTTAAACAAATGTGTTTTAAATCCTCAATCTTTTTTAAATATGTTTTTAATCACTGTAAAATATTCATGACATGATTAAAAAAAACATTAAGAAGTAATAAAACAAACCAGTTAAGTAAGTATTATTCTACTGTCATCTTAACTTAATATGACAAGTGTCACCTTATTTGTTGACCCCTCACATTAGTATTGGATCATGGTTCCTGGTCCTGTATGTTGATCACAGTTGTGATTAAAGGTTTCGGTGGGCTGCAGAGATTTTTCACATTTCAAATTGGGTCTTGGTATTCTGAAGTTTGGGAATGGCTGCTGTAGAGAGAAGCTGAAACGGAAATGACAGTTTTACATGGGCTGTTCCTTCAATGCTAATGTGAACCCTGGTTGGATAAAGATTCTGAATTGGACCAGTAGTTTTCTACAGTTAAAATGGATAAAATAATTGCTGTTTGTGGTGGGGTAGTATATGGGCAGTGGTAATCATTTTGACTAATAATTGCTCGCAGCAACATTAAAAAATAATTTTTAAAAATGAACTATTTAGTTCATTTTTTGAAATGGTGAACTGAACTAGTTCATTTTAATTTCTATGAACTATGAACTGAACTAGTTCGTGTAGAAAGTGAACTTGCCCAACACTGGTTGTGTCTTCATCACAACAGACTGTATTGAATACACATTA
Source organism: Hirundichthys speculiger (assembly GCA_018398805.1). Lineage (NCBI taxonomy): Eukaryota > Metazoa > Chordata > Actinopteri > Beloniformes > Exocoetidae > Hirundichthys > Hirundichthys speculiger. The sequence goes on from JAGFBZ010001195.1 coordinate 49,644, forward strand.
CTGCAGACACCACTCTGATGGACCTGCCAATCTTCTGCTCCGTTCTTCCTTCGGTTGTGAACGAGATCCCAAGATACTTAAACTCATGCACTTGATGCAATACCTCATCACAGACCTGGGACGAGAGTATTCCAGCCTCTCCTGACTGAAGACCATGGTCTCAGGCAGATCCCCTCCAGTTCACACTTGGCTGTGAACCGCTCTAGTGTGAGCCGAAGACCGATGGAGCCGACGGGACCAAATCATCCCCAGAAATATGGTCCTGAGCCCAACAAACTAGACCCCCTCTGCTCTTTCGCTTCATCTAAACCTTCTGTCCATAAAAGTCATGAACTGAATACAAAGGTCAGCCCTGACAGAGACCCACCCCACCAAAAATGGATCCAACTTGCTGCTGGCAAGTTGGATCCAACTTTTTGCTGAGTCATCTTCAAGTGGTCCAGAATGCCGCTGCACGCTTTTTAACCAACACTAGACGTCAGGAACACATCACCCAAGTTTTATTTGCCCTTCACTGGCTTCCTGTTTCTTTTAGAATTGATTTTAAAATGCTAAACTTTGTTTTTAAAGCCCTTAATGGCCTCCCCCCACCCCCCCATTTATGTGAACATTTGCATGTTCAGAACCCACTGGAGCCTCATGGTCCTCAAACCAAGTCCCCAGTGCAAGGACTAAACTCTGGGGGGATCGGGCCTTCTCGGTTTCTGGTCCCAGACTCTGGAATAAGCTGCCCCCTGAAATGCGCACCATCACTGAGTTTGGGCTTTTTAAATCCAGCCTTAAAACCGATTTATTCAGATTTGCTTTTAATACACAGTAATGATGTGAGATATTTTTTTTTTTCCATTTTAATTGTATTGTTATTATATCAAATCTAAATTGTTTTCTTTTAATGTGGATTTTAATGGAAATCACTTTGGTCAGCTTGTGTGTTGTAAAGGGCTCTACAAATAAAAGTTGATTGATTGATTGATTGATTGATTGATTGATTGACCAAACTCCCTATCCCTATGCAAACTCTCTGAGCAATAGCCAAAGCACATCCCTACAGGTTACCCTTAGGGATGCCATCAAATGCCTTCAAGTCCACACAGAGCATGTTGGCAGGTTGGGTAAACTCCTGTGCCCGTCCAGGACCCTGGTGAGGGGTCTATACCCTCACCAGGGTCCTGGGGGGCATGAGAGACAGAGGAGTCGGATTCCTCTTAATTGGAACACACTTTCTGGTCTCTCCTCTTAAAAAAGGGTTAGGGTTAGTGTTAGGGGGTTAGTGTTAGGGGGTTAGGGTTAGGGGGTTAGGGTTAGGGGTTAGGGGTTAGGGTTAGTGTTAGGGGGTTAGGGTTAGGGGTTAGGGGTTAGGGTTAGTGTTAGGGGGTTAGGGTTAGGGGTTAGGGGTTAGGGTTAGGGGGTTAGGGTTAACCCTAAGTCTGCCAGTCCAGAGAAACATTTACTCTCATGGAGCCTACTGAAGCAGTAAGGGAGTGCTTGGTATTGCACAAATTATTTTCCTTTATTTTCTACTTTATTTTTGGTAAATCAATAATGGCATGTTGAAAAAAGTTGTTGATCATATGAGGTTGTGTTTATTTAATTCTAAGACTCACACTGAGCAGATGAGTTTTATTATATTTTTACTCAGAAAAACATGCACTTGCATTTTTTGTACAAATCTTTCTATTTATAAGTGCAAGTTTGACTCTATTTTAAATATAAATAAAAAAAATCTATTGCAGCAATGCAGAGATGAAAATTTTTGCATAATTATAACGCAGGGTTGAAACATGTAGTTGATCCTATTTCTTCTTCTTCTTCACTTCACCATCAAGAAAGAGGAGACAAAAGAAAATCAAGCATGGTGCAGCATCTGTTGAAGTGGAAGTTTTGTGAGTATTTTGTTATAAAATTATTTTTTATTGTTATGTTGAATGTTTTTAGTGTTTTAATTCGTCTTTAGAGGCATTTACTTTGAGATGATGTGCGGACTTTATGAGTCATGGTCTGATCTGGGTCAGAGTAAGACAGGCAGGACAGTCTGAATGAAAATCTGCGGTTCCTGTATTGATTTCCTGTCTGGAGTCACAACAATGAAAAATGCCTTTGTTCTGCTTTTTCAGCTTGAGGTTTGAGTTTAGACCAGAAATACATGTGACACAATACATTGTGTCACATGTATTTCTGGAAAGGCAAGAAAGAATGGGGTATTACACAATCTGAAAAAAAAAAAAAAAAAAAAAAAAATCTGTGACATCATCATCTACAGTTGGTCACATACACTTGTTTAATGTTTAGTAGAATCGCCTTTAACCTGTTTAACTTGACTCAGACAATTTGACTAGACTTCTCACAACATCTCACTGGAATTTTGGTTCATTCATTTCTAAAATTGTTGTCTTCAAGCCTCTTTGCAGCTCTTTGCAGATATATTCGAGGGTAGCTCCTCCATCACTCAGGTCATGGAATTTTTTAAAGGCTCAAATCAAAAGAAAACTGCTCTTCCTTTTTTTGGTTCTCTAAGAAGTTTATCCGGGTTTTGTCAGTTTGACAAGCCCTTTGGAATGGAAAGTGAACCAGAAAAATAAAGTCCAGTTGATTTAAGCCTTTGAGAATTTGAAGGCTTCCTTGCTGTCATTGTCCATTTAGAAAACCCATCCACAGTTGAGATGTTGCTTTACTACATCCAGGAGGGACTGGTGAGGTACACCAGAGCCCCCTGCAGCACAGCCACACATTATGATGCTGTCACCCCCATACTTGAGTTGATGTTCTGAGCCTTGTGAGCGCCCCCCCCCCCCCCCCCCTTTTTTTCCTCCAGACATAATTAGGACTATTATGATCAGCAAAAGATCAATTTTAGTCTCTTGGAACCAAGGGGCATGTCTCCAGAAATTAAGATGTTTGTCCCCTCTGTGCAGCTGCAAACTGTAATCTGGCATTTTTATGTTTTTTTTTTTTTGAAGCTCTTTCTCTCACTCCCTGACCTTTGCAGCTCATGTTGGTATAGTATGTGTTTTCCTGGGGATATTGATAATGCTTTCCTGGTTTCAACCAGCCTCTTTACAAGGTCTTTGTTACTCTGGGATTAATTTGCACATTTGGCACCAAAGCATTTCCATCTGTGGGACATAAAAGCCATCTTCTTCCTGACTTGCTGTTTATACTTGTGTACTACTGTTTGAACAAGTGAATGTGAGACCGTCAGGCATCTGAAAATTCTACTCAAGCATGAACCAGACTAATGAAGGTCCATCATTATATTTTTTGATATCTTCATTGATTTATTTAGATTTTCCCCTAATGTCATGCAGTGAGGATCTTGTGTTTGGTGTTGTGCTTTAAACTACAGCCAGTCAGACATTTGTATGTGGGACCCATCTGAGATACAAATGTGCTGTAAAAAGGGGCCCATATGGGGACTGTCCATGGGTTCCATGTTGGCCCCATGGGAACTGCTTGCAAAGGTTGTGTTCAGGTATATGAGTGATAAATACATCTTCTGAAGGAAGAAGGAGGTCTGAGTCCTGAAGCCATCAGGATGATTGGAGATCTACTTAACGAACAGAGCCTCATGTACACGGCGCTGACCGAGATGATCTATGACCAAACGGACATCAGCGACTGCACCAAGTAAGGCCCGAGATCAGCACAACCTTTTCATTTCAAATCTGGTAAATTTATAAAGAGGGCTGAAGATTAAACAAGTTGATTTGACATGAAAAGGATAATATAGGACCTTTAATGGCCTCTTTTTGCAGTAACTGTCAACTCAGAAATCTATCTGTCACAAATCAGCACCTGGGCAATGAGAAATTACAGAAAAATCAAAATTCTGAATTTAAAACATTATACTCTTGCCCCATCATATCTAATCTGCTGCAGTTTCCACACCAGGAACTTTGTAATGAGGCCTACGGAGCACAACATGTGTGGCATGAAGAGACAGGCTTGTTTGATCTGTTTGCTGATAAATGCTGGATTCCAGGTGGAAACCTGACCCTGACTGAGATAGGATCTCTACAAACTTCAGCCGTTTACTGTCCTTTGTTTACTACAGGAATGCATGCAATAATAGTGGCATCTCTTTTCATTTTTAAGGTACTACGAGGTGACTGGTGGATCAGACCTTCTCCCCACAGCTTTTCTTGCAGTCCTTGATGCTGATATCCACCTGAACTCAAAGGTTGAACGTGTCAGCCAGTCAGATAAAGGCGTGATTGTATCATATCAGACAGACCAGTATTCCTCACTCAGCCACCTACACGCTGATGCAGTGCTGGTCACAACCACGACCAAAGCGGCCCTCTTCATGGACTTTCATCCACCTCTCTCTACCTATAAGATGGAGGCGCTGAGATCAGTTCACTATGACAGCTCCACCAAAATCCTCCTCACCTTCAGAGAAAGGTTCTGGATCGAAGATGGCATCCACGGAGGGAAGAGCATCACGGACCGGCCGTCTCGCTTCATCTACTACCCCAGCCACAGTTTCCCCGGAAATGACACCATCGGCGTCCTCCTGGCTTCCTACACCTGGTCTGATGACTCTCTTCTGTTCGTAGGTGCCAGTGACGAAGACCTCAAAGAGCTGGCTCTGAGAGATTTGGTTCAGATTCACGGTGAGCGCGTCAGGTCTCTCTGCACCGGGGTGCTGGTGAAGAGATGGAGCGCCGATCCCTACAGCTTGGGTGCCTTCGCTCTGTTCACACCCTACCAACATCTAGAATATGCTAAGGAGCTCTTCCAGAGGGAAGGCAGGGTTCACTTCACCGGTGAACACACAGCCTTCCCTCACGCCTGGATCGAGACATCCATGAAGTCCGCCATCAGGGCGGCTACAAATATCAACAACGACGTGCTGCTGAGTTCAGATAAATGGAACGGGCAAGATGAGCTCTAAGGTTGAACTGTGTGGGTTTCAGAAGCTTAATATATTGATTTTTATGAAAAATTATAGTGATGGGTGCAATATTTCCGTGTACTAGCAGAGAATCGTATTATATAAGAAGCTTTTTTTTGCTGAATATTAAATAATGAAATTCTGTTTGTGCATCATTGGGTCTTCATGGTTTTATGTAGTTGATTTGTTTTAATGTAGAATCTCCATGTAAAGAAAAAGCTTGCAAAGGTTGTGTTCAGGTATATGAGCGATAAATAAAAATTAAATCTGGTGTCTTATCAGAGTCCCAAATGGGCCAAGCATATAAGCGAAACCAAATGAGTAATTCACATGGGGCCATACCAGTGGACGATCCCATATATATCTCAGATGTGCTCCAAATGTTGAGTTTGAATCCCAAAACATTATCACGTGGAATCCTCCAAGCTGACTAAGGCTTTTTATCTTTAATATTCACAAATTATACACTGAAAGGTAATAGCAATTTTAGACCTTCCCTGTTGCAGTAACATAACTGGTGTGATTTCCCTTTACTGTGTCTTCAGTTACCTTCAACCTGCTGCTGCTCGCTTTGCACCACCAGCATACATCTGCTACGAGCATGAAGGAACATCTAGCTGATTGTCTGGAGGACAAAGACTATGATCAGCTTCTGCAGAGAGTAAAGAATGGTCTTCCGCACATTAACTCATCCCATCATGTTGTCATTGTTGGAGCCGGCATGGCTGGACTGACGGCTGCCAAGTTATTGCGTGATGCGGGACATAAGGTACGTGCAAGAGACCTGATATCTTCTGCTTCATAGATTAACAGAAAGATTGTATACTTTGAGGGGAAACAGCTTTGCTGAATTATCATATACATATTGAGGGTTTGAATGGCCCTCCTTACGTGGTAGAGGGGTTTGTGTACCCGAATGATTGCAGGAGCCGGGTTGCCCAAGGCAAATTGGTCCTGGGGAATGAGCCAGACTAAGTTCAACTGACTGGAAGAAGTTAGATTAAGGGCTTGATGTCCCTTGTCTGGACTAGGGTTACCGGGGCCCCACCCTTGAGCCAGGCCTGGGGGAGTGGCTCATTGGGGAGCGCCTGATGGCCAGGCCTTTAACCATGGCGTCTGGCCAAGCTCAGCCCAAACGAGTTACATGGGTTCACCTCTCTGTGGGCTCACCATCTCCAGGAAAGTCTGGATCCTTGTGTCCTGGGCAGCAGGTAAAAGCATGTGCCTTGGTATGCTGACCCCCTTCTGAGTAAGCTGGCTGTAAGGACATGGAACATTACCTCTTTGGTGGGAAAGGAGCCTGACCTTGTACGTGAGGTTGAGAGGTTGTCATGGTCTGGGGCGGCCATGACGGCCATTTTGTGTTCTTCCTTGTTCTGTGTTAAGTTGGCGTCAATCCGTGCCTTTTGTGTAACCTGTTTCCTGTTTTACTTTGAAGGTCTGTCTTGTCTCCGTTGTTTTCAGCTTTGCTTCCTTCCCTCTTGTTATCCTGATTGTCTGCACCTGCCTCTCGTTGGGTTCCCTGTGGATTTAAGTCTTGTCATCTCCCCCTGTCCGGGCTGGTCTGTTGTCTTGTGTCCTGTGATTTTTCTCTGCCTGTTTTTCTGCTTGTTTTCCCCTGACTGGATTTCTGTTTGTTCCCTGGAATTTAAGTTTAGTTTGTATTTTTGGATTTTCAGATTTATATGTTTCTGGACTTTTGTGTTTTTGGATTTTTGGGATCTTTGTGTTTTTGTTTAATAAACCCTTTTGTTTTTGCATACTCCTACATTTGGGTCCTCCATTCTGCCTCAAAACCTGACAGAGGTACTGACTAGATATTGTCAGGTTGACCTCAAAACACAGTGTGGGCTCTGGAACCCAACCTCCTCAAGAGAGGGTGGACTTTTTTACACTGCCATTTCCCAGGGTGAGAATTGATGAGCTAAAGCGGGCTTACTCATAGCACCTCAGCTTGGAGCAGCCTGGGAACTTCCCAGGAGAAGCCCATGAGGAAGACCCAGGACATGCTGGAGAGACTAGACCTCTCAGCTGACCTGAAAGCACCTTGGTGTTTTCTTGGAAGAGCTGGAAGAGGCAGCTGGGGGAGAAGAATATCTGGGCTTCTCTGTTTAAGTTGCTGCCCCCTGACACGATAAACAGAAGAGGTATAGCCCACCGTCTCTCCCTCCTAGAGTGCTCTTGATCACTGTAAGTCCCTTTCCCAGAATCCTCCTGTCTGACCTCTGTAAGTTAGTTTGATTTTACTCTCATGTGTCTGGCATAATATCAGCTGTAATATGAATAGAGAAAGGGGTCTCATGACAGAGGCTACTAAAATCAGGCAAGAATGTCAACTGCCTACTAAATGTGTTTCTTTTTCCAAACAACTTTTAAGGAGGCTGACATACAAGGTTCTGTGACACAAACAGTCCAATGCATCAGATTAATAATTCCAGGCAGTAGCAGTTTGCCAGTTTTTCTGGTCATTCATCCAGCCATGGTGCACTTAAAGATCCAATAAGCATCATTATGTATATTGATTTTGGTTGGAAGGAGTAAAAAAAGTAGTATAGCCCATGTAGCATAGCTGCCAAAAGAACTGTACAATGGCAAGAGCAGCAATGTTTTTAGTTGTTACGAGTGGTCTATTGGTTAGGACCCAAATGCAGTAAAAAGTATAATTTTTAACCAAAAAAGGTCTTTAATTTTGCAAAATCTGGACAAATTGGTTCAAAAACAGACAGGGGAGGTGAGTCAACCTGGATAATAAAGAAGTTTCAACAGAGAGAATGACAAACGGACCAGCAGGGGAGGATGCAGAGATGACTATCTATACACACTGACACTCAAGGGTTAACACGACACAGCTAGTGATAATTAGGACATAGGTCAAGAAAGGATGTCAACCCAACAAAAAGGGTAAAATTAAGAAAAAAACCACAAAATAATTAACAACAAACATTTCAATGGCACATTTAGAATAATTTGGCAGGTAATTTATTCATTTTTTTAAAATTGTTTTTCAAATGTGTCTTAATGTGTTTGAGAGTGTACTCTTATAAATGCACTCTTCAGAACTTCAGTACTTCATTCTTGTCACTTTACATCCCAGTACCGGTGATGGTTGTGTCAGCTTTGTTTGTCCAAAGTGCAGTTTAGCATTCATGCTGCACCTCCATGTATTTCTAAAGGTCTCATATTATGCTTTTCCTGACTTTCAAAGGTTCAAAATTGTCACATGCCCAGCATACCAGACGGTTTTTGTGATTGTTTTATTTTATTTTTTTAATGGCGTTATGCTAATGCAAGACTGATTTTAACAAACCCAGAGAGTTTTTGGAAAGTCACGTTCAAATAAAATAACAATTGCAGTGCTTGATCCATATGAATTAAAATTGCACAATATGGAACCTTTCAAAGCGTAGACTGAAACATACATGTTTTTTTATGCTTAACCATTATGCTTAACCTTAGTTATGTACTTCCCACATCGCTCTGTAAGATTTTAATTAACAGCTGAGTACAGCAAATATGACAAGAGTGACCAGACTTCTACTCTGTTTTTTTATGTTTGAACAAGGTTACCATATTAGAGGCTAGTGGTCGTGTCGGAGGACGAGTGGAAACCTACAGGAATGAAAAAGAGGGCTGGTATGCTGAACTAGGGGCCATGAGGATCCCAAGTTTTCACCTGTAAGTGGAGGATTTACAGCCTAACATAAAAAAGTGATACATCTTATATTTGCCCAAAGTAGAGGTCTACACGGGTCCACTTTCATGGACCCGAACCCGAATAGACCCGTAAAAATTCGACCCGAAACCTACCCAACCCGAGCTATTATCATGAGTCTGGGAGTCCAAACCCGAATGGACCCGCAATATTTGGACTCGGAACCGAACCCGACCCGAGTCTTTAGTTTTCGACCACGAACCGAACCGAGTTACCCGAATAGAACCGAGACAATCCAGCCCATAGCTGCTCATGTTAAAGTTGTCTAGCTTTGAATAACACTTGATTTTCTTACCTAAAGTTGTCTTCTTCTACCCGGTTCAGTTGCTACATAGGCTACATGATGTACACAACAATAAATCCACGTCGTTATTTTCTTTGTGGATACAGATGCTATTGGTAGCAACTGCTAATGCTAATAGCCTACACCGGTCAGGACGTGTCGTAAATATGTTCTCTCATCCAGCGTTGTCATGTTGGCGATCCGTTTACTGGCAAACAGCTAATAACACGCTACGGCAACACGATTGTTTCATGACAAACATGCTACATTAATGAATAATTAATTAAACTGCCCCAAGTCCTGACATTAGCTGCCACCGCCAATATCCTTACCTCTCTCGAGTAAACATGGACACAGCCTGTCAGAGAGCTGAGACTAACAGTACCAATTCCGACTCGAACCCAGAGTCACGCCTTTTGAATAGACCCGAGACCCGATTTGGGTTGGGTCGGAACCTCGGGTTTTCGGGTTGTCGGGTTGTTCCGAAGACCTCTAGTCCAAAGACATTCTATCCATTCCAAGATGCTCAAAATAGTGATAAGCAAAGATACCAGTGGCACTTGAATGACATCAAATTAATGAAAATTACCAGTTAAAAAAGAGCTTGGTGAAATCAAGCTATTTAAGATTAAATATTTGAGCTCAAAATGATGTTTTACCTCAAATGCACTTGATCATAATCAGTGTCAGAGGAGTCCTGACTTATACTGCCTCATGTCAACGAGTTCTCCTGTCAGTCACGAAAAACCTTCTCTCAACAGCATCGTTCGCTGGTTTGCTAAAACTTTGGGCGTGAAGCTGAATGAGTTCATCATGGATGACCCTAACACCTACAACCTGGTTAACGGGCTGAAAAAAAGGACATACGCAGTGCAAGCGAACCCCGATGTCCTCAAGTACAAGGTGCGGAAAAGCGAAAGGGGGAGGTCAGCTGAGAAACTGCTACAGCAAGCTTTACAAAAGGTGGGTGAAAAAGACGAAACAATGGTGAGAAATAGTCAGAGACTGACTCCTGCTGCTTAAGCTATTCTGAAAATTCAAACCAGTATTATATGCAGTGGTATCACTTTTGCCCCTAGATTATTCTCTAAAATCATTTTTTTCTGCTTAAAATTTAGGTGAAAGATGAAGTGGAAGCTCATGGTTGCAGGGCTGCGCTGAGAAAATATGACCATTATTCTGTGAAGGTAAAAAAAAAAAAACAAGCTGCTTTCACCGGGTGTTATGAAAGAACACCAGGTATTGAGCAAAAGTTACCATTATTCTTTCAGTACATTTATGACATATATTCACTTTCGTTTTAAAAAATGTACCAAAATATCATTCACTAGTAGGGAGGGGCTTTAAAGGTGGAGCGGAAGCACAACAGACAGGGAGGGGGAGGGGCCTCCAAGCTGTATTTGTACCTCCTCTTTTTAACATTAACAAGTAGAATTTAAATGAGTCACTGGAGAAAATTAGTAATTGTAAAGATATTAGGTTCAACTAAAAGTTGGGTTTGCAGAAAACATTTTCTTCCAAAGACGTTCACGTCAGGAAAGACGGGTGCACAACTGGAGGGTCTGCTTGTTTGACAGGAGTATCTGAAGGAAGAAGGAGGTCTGAGTCCTGAAGCCATCAGGATGATTGGAGATCTACTTAATGAACAGAGCCTCATGTACACGGCGCTGACCGAGATGATCTATGACCAAACGGACATCAGCGACTGCACCAAGTAAGGCCCGAGATCAGCACAACCTTTTCATTTGAAATCTGGTACATTTATAAAGAGGGCTGAAGATTAAACAAATTGTTTTGACATGAAAAGGATAATATAGGACCTTTAATGGCCTCTTTTTGCAGTAACTGTCAACTCAGAAATCTATCTGTCACAAATCAGCACCTGGGCAATGAGAAATTACAGAAAAATCAAAATTCTGAACTTAAAACATTATACTCTTGCCCCATCATATCTAATCTGCTGCAGTTTCCACACCAGGAACTTTGTAATGAGGCCTACGGAGCACAACATGTGTGGCATGAAGAGACATGCTTGTTTGATCTGTTTGCTGATAAATGCTGGATTCCAGGTGGAAACCTGACCCTGACTGAGATAGGATCTCTACAAACGTCAGCCGTTTACTGTCCTTTGTTTATTACAGGAATGCATGCAATAATAGTGGCATCTCTTTTCATTTTTAAGGTACTACGAGGTGACTGGTGGATCAGACCTTCTCCCCACAGCTTTTCTTGCAGTCCTTGATGCTGATATCCACCTGAACTCAAAGGTTGAACGTGTCAGCCAGTCAGATAAAGGCGTGATTGTATCATATCAGACAGACCAGTATTCCTCACTCAGCCACCTACACGCTGATGCAGTGCTGGTCACAACCACGACCAAAGCGGCCCTCTTCATGGACTTTCATCCACCTCTCTCCACCCATAAGATGGAGGCGCTGAGATCAGTTCACTATGACAGCTCCACCAAAATCCTCCTCACCTTCAGAGAAAGGTTCTGGATCGAAGATGGCATCCACGGAGGGAAGAGCATCACGGACCGGCCGTCTCGCTTCATCTACTACCCCAGCCACAGTTTCCCCGGAAATGACACCATCGGCGTCCTCCTGGCTTCCTACACCTGGTCTGATGACTCTCTTCTGTTCGTAGGCACCAGTGACGAAGACCTCAAAGAGCTGGCTCTGAGAGACTTGGTTCAGATTCACGGTGAGCGCGTCAGGTCTCTCTGCACGGGGGTGCTGGTGAAGAGATGGAGCACCGATCCCTACAGCTTGGGTGCCTTTGCTCTGTTCACGCCCTACCAACATCTAGAATATGCTAAGGAGCTCTTCCAGAGGGAAGGCAGGGTTCACTTCGCCGGTGAACACACAGCCTTCCCTCACGCCTGGATCGAGACATCCATGAAGTCCGCCATCAGGGCGGCTACGAATATCAACAACGACGTGCTGCTGAGTTCAGATAAATGGAACGGGCAAGATGAGCTCTAAGGTTGAACTGTGTGGGTTTCAGAAGCTTAATATATTGATTTTAATGAAAAATTATAGTGATGGGTGCAATATTTCCAGGTACTAGCAGAGAATCGTATTATATAAGAAGCTTTTTTTTGCTGAATATTAAATAATGAAATTCTGTTTGTGCATCATTGGGTCTTCATGGTTTTATGTAGTTGATTTGTTTTAATGTAGAATCTCCATGTAAAGAAAAAGCTTGCAAATAAAATAAATCAAATGGAATTACCCTGTTGGTCCCTGAGTTGGCATTTCAACGTGTAGCCCAAAGCAAGACAAATATATATATATATATATATATATATATATATATATATATATATATATATATATATATATATATATATATATATATATATATATATATGCTGTGCTATTAATTCTTGTTGTAGCCTATTCATTCATTTGAGTTGGTAATTCAGCCTACATAACTCATAAGTTAAAAATTACACAAGTATTTACTGGTAGAAGCTGGATGAGATTAAGCCTGGAAGTCATATAAAATCTTTCTATTTCGATAACAAAACCGATACCTTGTTTCAGATACCAACACATGAACGATACATTTTTCAATACCAATGTATTAAGATCTGAACATAAAGGAAATTATGTTAGCAGGGCCGTGCACAGACAGTTTTGGGGACAGGAGCTCAAGAAAAGTAAAAAAAAAAGCACACGCAGTTAAATTACACTGATTTACAATGGAATAGAAGTTCCACTTCTATTCTCCACCTGTCTATATAGACGGGTGGAGGTCAACGCTGGGATGACGTCTATATAGACAGGTGGAGGTGAACGCTGGGATGACATCTATATAGACAGGTGGAGGTGAACACTGGGATGACGTCTATGTAGACAGGTGGAGGTCAACGCTGGGATGACGTCTATATAGACAGGTGGAGGTCAACGCTGGGATGACATCTATATAGACAGGTGGAGGTCAACGCTGGGATCACGTCTATATAGACAGGTGGAGGTCAATGCTGGGATGACGTCTATATAGACGGGTGGAGGTCAACGCTGGGATGACGTCTATATAGACAGGTGGAGGTGAACGCTGGGATGACATCTATATAGACTGGTGGAGGTCAACGCTGGCATGACATCTATATAGACAGGTGGAGGTGAACACTGGGATGACGTCTATGTAGACAGGTGGAGGTCAACGCTGGGATGACATCTATATAGACAGGTGGAGGTCAACGCTGGGATGACATCTATATAGACAGGTGGAGGTCAAAGCTGGGATGACGTCTATATAGACAGGTGGAGGTGAACGCTGGGATGACGTCTATATAGACAGGTGGAGGTCAACGCTGGGATGACGTCTATATAGACGGGTGGAGGTCACGCTGGATGACGTCTATATAGACAGGTGGAGGTCAACGCTGGGATGACATCTATATAGACAGGTGGAGGTCAACGCTGGGATGACATCTATATAGACAGGTGGAGGTCAACGCTGGGATGACATCTATATAGACAGGTGGAGGTCAACGCTGGGATGACGTCTATATAGACAGGTGGAGGTCAACGCTGGGATGACGTCTATATAGACAGGTGGAGGTCAACGCTGGGATGACGTCTATATAGACAGGTGGAGGTCAACGCTGGGATGACGTCTATATAGACAGGTGGAGGTCAACGCTGGGATGACGTCTATATAGACAGGTGGAGGTCAACGCTGGGATGACGTCTATATAGACAGGTGGAGGTCAACGCTGGGATGACATCTATATAGACAGGTGGGAGGTCAACGCTGGGATGACGTCTATATAGACAGGTGGAGGTCAACGCTGGGATGACATCTATATAGACAGGTGGAGGTCAACGCTGGGATGACGTCTATATAGACAGGTGGAGGTCAACGCTGGGATGACATCTATATAGACAGGTGGAGGTCAACGCTGGGATGACGTCTATATAGACAGGTGGAGGTCAACGCTGGGATGACGTCTATATAGACAGGTGGAGGTCAACGCTGGGATGACGTCTATATAGACAGGTGGAGGTCAACGCTGGGATGACGTCTATATAGACAGGTGGAGGTCAACGCTGGGATGACATCTATATAGACAGGTGGAGGTCAACGCTGGGATGACATCTATATAGACAGGTGGAGGTCAACGCTGGGATGACGTCTATATAGACAGGTGGAGGTAAACGCTGGGATGACGTCTATATAGACAGGTGGAGGTCAACGCTGGGATGACGTCTATATAGACAGGTGGAGGTCAACGCTGGGATGACGTCTATATAGACAGGTGGAGGTCAACGCTGGGATGACGTCTATATAGACAGGTGGAGGTCAACGCTGGGATGACGTCTATATAGACAGGTGGAGGTCAACGCTGGGATGACGTCTATATAGACAGGTGGAGGTCAACGCTGGGATGACGTCTATAAAGACAGATGGAGGTCAACGCTGGGATGACGTCTATGTAGACAGGTGGAGGTCAACGCTGGGATGACGTCTATGTAGACAGGTGAAGGTAACCACTGGGATGATCAGAGGGTGAAACTGCAGGTTAGTATGTAGCTCTGGAAAACCTGGACTGAAAACATACAGAGAAAGGAAAAGACAATGGGGCAGCGGGGGCACAGGACAGCACAAAAAAACTACAGGAACATGAAGCACAGTTACAATAACGAGGTGTTTCCAATCAACTATGGTTACAATTGAAACAAGAAGAGGAAAGAAGGGGAGAGTAGGGGGGTGAGGACACCAGTCAGAGGATCATGTCGGTGTCTCCCTGCAGCGTAGACCTATAGCAGCATAGCTATGATGAGGCTAAGTTTCTGATCAGTCTGCTGGATGTGTTGAAGAATAAGCTCATCAGTTTCCAGATGTTCCTCCAGGTGTTTCTTTTCACTTTTTTATCCTTTTGTTGCTTGTGTCTCAACTTTTCTGAGACGTACTGCTGCCATCATAGTCAAATCAAGCTGATGATTTTCATGAAAAAGAACAATGTCCGACTTTCAGAACGTGAAATGTTAAAATATGAAGGGCTGGAAGGGATGAAGCAGAGTTTTCATCTCCTTTAAAAGGACACATATAAATCATGCCATTGAAAGATTACAATCAAAGTCGGTGGCGGCGCTAAAGTGAAAACACTTTTCTTACTTCCCTTTCATCAAACCCACCAGACAACATTCATGCACGACACTGAAAAATGTGTCGCTGGTGAGGATGGTTGGCGGTGTGAGTTTTGGCACCATCCTGGGCATTTTTCTGAGCATGAGACCTGATTGCATGACTGATGACTGAAAAAGAAACCAAAAGCAATCTTTTTTCTCTCTTTCTCTCTCTTAAGGGAATTATAAAGTCTGTGGTAACACCAGTCAGGTGAGAGGAAACTCCAGATTCCCAGTATAGCGGAGTACATAACAGGCTGTGAGCCAACACTGGACCACTGAAGCATCAGGTTTTGACATCTAAGCTCCTCCGAAGGTAGGAATCTTATATTTGATCTTCAATGACTGCTGGTTAAGCTGTGATAGGAAGACAGCCACAGAGGATAAAGAGTTTTTTACTCTTTTCATGAGAAAACCTTCAGTGAAACCTGAAGATAAAATTACAGTGACGGTAACTGTTTAAAGGGAGAAAAAGGCTGAAGTAAAAAAAAATATCTGTATGTGGTTGAAGATAATATATCTGTAAAATTGTAAGATAAAACTAGCTGCAGAATTGGAAATTTCACTAATTTTTAGCCTCTAGTACTTTTTTGTCTGGATGTTTCCTGTTTTCAAGCTCTCAGATGAAGACAGGGTGCTTTAAAACTAAATGTTCAAGAGTTATTTAGTACTTTCCAGCTTCATTTTTTCACTTTTTTTCACAACCACCAAAAGCAGAGAGAAGACAAACTGAATGAAATGGACCAGCACCTGCTTAACTGGAAGTTATGTGAGTATTTCAACTTCCTGTGACACCAGACAGATTTATAGCTCTGTGGATGTCAGAGTGGATCCAGGGACTTTCAAAGTAAAATTTCCAAAAAAACTGAAATTATTATTATTAATTTATGATTTATGCTCCATCCCTATTTGTTAGCATCATCATTTTTTAATATGTTTTTTACTTATATCATGTCCATTTGTTTTCAAATGTGAATGTATTTCTGCTGGAGTCTTTATATTTATTTAAAATACAATGAGACACTCTAGAAGTGACAACAGTTCCTTTGTGCTGCTTTAATGAATCATAT
Source organism: Hirundichthys speculiger (assembly GCA_018398805.1). Lineage (NCBI taxonomy): Eukaryota > Metazoa > Chordata > Actinopteri > Beloniformes > Exocoetidae > Hirundichthys > Hirundichthys speculiger. The sequence continues at coordinate 65,743 of JAGFBZ010001195.1, forward strand.
ATTTATTATCAGGCCTAATTGTTTTATTTTAAGTGTGTGATTAACAACTGTGTGGTCAGTTGCTATATTGTAAGTGTGGTTAAAAAAAAAAAACCACATCACTAAAATATGAATCAGTTCTTCAAAGTCCGTCTGGTTCTGGTTTTCCAGTCTAGTTTCATGCATTGATGAGCACTGATAAATGTGGAGACATCAGTCTGTACGGAGATTCAAGGACACACATGATTCCACGCTGCACATTAGTATCTGCGATATTTTAGCTCCTCCATAGTGAAGGTGTTCAGACACTTAAAACTGGTGAATCCATGCATATCTAAAGACAGAAAGGCCATTTAAGACCAATAACGAGGGAAGTTTCCTCAACCTGTACTCCATTTTTTTTGTTTTCAAAATTAAAGTCAATCATTTTATCCTTGCATCTCCAGCTTTTACAATAATGCCTCATTTTGATCCTCTAATTGAAATCTGGAACGTTGCTCATCAAAACTGTGCTTGTGTTTGCGTGCGAGTCACGTCCGTCATGTACGTCAGGTCCATTTGTTCTCATGGGAATTTCCAGGCTCAAATATGCACCTCTAACACTTCCTCTTGTGTCATTCGTGTTGCTCTCCTGCAGTCACGACACTCATACGTTCCAATAAAACTGGAATGGGAACTTCTAAAAATAACCTTTTCTTGACTGCACTGATGATTTTATCCGTAAGGGCCACTAAAGGGCAGTGTTTCTAGGATAAACTACACTGTAAAAAAAATTGTAATATAACAGAATTTTACTGTCTTTTTTTACAATTTTTTTTCTGTATTTTTAAAATACCATTTAATTTACAAAAATAGACTATGATTTTACATGTCAAATGTAAAATACCATTAAATAACTGTAACTGTTAAAAAACACAATATTAAATTAAAAAAAAAACCCCATTAGAAATAAATATATTTATTGTTAAAATACGTTCACAAATGTATCGTAATTTCACAAATATTTGTCTGTTACTTAAGGGAATAAACTGTAAAATTCAACTTTAAAACTCTTTTAAAAAAAAGGAAAAAATCATTTAAAATTACTGAGGAATTAAAAGTAAAAATTTGTAATTTTACTATAATTTCTTTGTTAATTGACTAATATTTTCATTGAAAATAACTACAATTACTCTAATTTCTAGATGGTAACATTTATTAACATCATATTAATAAATTATCATTAATTATATCTATTTTGAAAGGACATCTAAAGAGACATAGGGAAAGTGGAAAGCTTGAGAGGGTGAATAATAAAGAGTTGGACTTGAACTTAGGGCTGCTGCCTCTGCTTATGGAGCATCAGCGCTACCAAGGGAGCTGCAATTAAAATGCTTTCAATAAAGCATTTCTCTGATAGATATGCTGCTAGTGATCTGGCAGGTCCTTTTGGGTCATTTCCCAGCATCCTTTGCAGCCCTGGTTGTTTAGGTGCTTATCTGTGTTTATTTGTTAGCTATTTGATTTAATGCTGTCATGTAAAGTCTATTGCTGGTTTGACCCCCTGTTGATTTATACCTCTTACATTTAATATGTTCATTTGTGTCACCCTGAGTTAAGTCTGTCTGTGTTCGAATGAGTACCCGTGAGTTTGTTTAATAAAGTATGTAAAACAAACTTCTGCTGTGCAAAAACAGGGAATTGATCAAATACTCCTTTTGCTAGTGCCATGGCTCTGTCAGGTGTTGCAGATCAGGCTCCACTACAATACAAAGGCTACAGTCCTTAAAATTGTAGCAATTTTAAACCCAACATCTAGTTTTTCTTTTTAACAGTTTTTTGACATGTTTTGAAAGATGAAATCACATTATTTTGTTTTGTGTCATATACTGTTATATTACATCAAACACTAATTAATATACAACTTCTTTACATAAAATAATGTCATTGAACCCAATTAATAACAGCACATTTCTGTAAATTTAAGCATTATTATTCATAATACAGCATTTACTTACCATATTTCTAGGTAATTTAATTGTTTTAAAATGTGAAAATGTTTCTAATTAAATGTTAAAAACAACCTGAAAATAAGGCAAAATCTTGTTAAAATTACAACTACAAACTGTCTTTTAATTATGGAAAAAAAACTATTTTTACGAGAAAGTAATTTTTTGTTATTTCACTGTATTTTTCTGGCGCCCCAGGTGCCAGAAAATTGCCGGGTTTTTTTAAAGATTTTTTTACAGTGTACAAATCTATGTGAAAAGAGGAGTTCAAGTTATGACAAAAAGCTGCTTCTTCCTGCACAATATCAAATTAAAATTTTTAATTGATTTCTATTGAGGCCCTCCTGTTGTTAGCAGGGATCTTATGGTGAAAGATGTGCATCTATACAGATTTTGGATGTTTCCCTCCTTCTTCACACCCTGATACAAATGACTGTGTCATTAACAGACATGTGCTGACCTTGATGACAAAATGATGACGGTCATTCATTAGGATAAGGTGTGTTGAAGCAGGGAAACATGCAGAACCTGCAGAACTCCGGCCCTCCAGGAGCAACTCTGGAGACCCCTGATCTATACAGCCTGCAACGGCAGGGCAGACAGATGACAAGTGGTTCAAAATAAGTGATCCGATGGGAAAATTCCCACTGACAAATGAAAATCCAGAACTGTGAAGAGCAAACTTTTTTTCTCCCGTCTGCCTTTGTAATTACTGTAATACGAAAGAGGCTTTGAAACATCTATTTTTTTTAATCTTTCTGCGCATCTCAATTTGCAGTTAGTCCACTGCTGCTCACCCTGTACCTCACCACTGCCGATGCCAGCCTGAAGAAACAGCTGTCCGACTGCTTGAACGATACAGACTACACCGAGCTGCTGCAGACAGCGAAGACCGGCCTTCCACACATCAACAAGTCCCATCACGTTGTCATCGTTGGAGCCGGTATCGCTGGACTGACGGCTGCCAAATTATTGCAAGATGCAGGACACAAGGTACCAGGAGGGTTTAACACATTCAAGTCACTGATGATCTGCTTTGCTCAGTACTCACCTGCACACCCTTATGTAACCCATCGAAACATAGTTGTGAAGGTGTGAGTAGTTTGGTATATCCAGTAGTCGAGTTGTAAAAAAAATTCAGGGGGGATGGTCAATGTTTTTCACTTAAAAAAAAAAAAGTGGCAGGGGCAGGGGTGTAAATTCATTATCAAAACAAAACACTGTAAATAAGACTTCTGAATCCTCTAAAATCAAGTCAAGCCAAGTTTATTTTAAGTGCAAAATCATAACAATTATCTCTTTTTTGTGTTATTAAAGACAGTAAAGAAGTACAGAAAAACTCTCTCAACATTTTACCATACTTTTCCTTTTCTCCCCTCTGGTGCACAGTTTTTAGTTTCTCAGTTTCAAGTCTCAGTATCTCATAGCAGTTTCCAAAGACTGTTGTAATCATGTTTTTTGTCGACAATTTTTCGTGTTCTTGCTTTCTGATTGTTAGCTAAGCAGTGACTGAAGATTAATAGATTAATGTGCCTTATAGCCACTGAAATAATGAGCTACATACTAATAGGGCTACGTATGAATTGAAAAGGGTAAGTGTGTAAACTAGAGGTTGCACTAGACTTTTTTTGCAATTGGTAATTTTGACAGTCATGAAAATTTTGTTATCAGTTTCTACATTAACAATTATTTAATTACATTAAAAGATTACTAACAGTCTTCAGATTTTTCAATTATTGTGAGGGGAAAAAAGTCAATTACAGGGAATCCCCAGTTAAAATAACCCCTGGCTAAACCCTAAAGGTTTAATAATCAAACCTGTACCTTCTGCTCTTGATCCTCCTGCTTCCTGGCCATGGCTTTCCTCTATGTGAACAAAATAACATTATAGGGTTTGATAGAATGAGCAGACATGTCATGCTAAAAGCACATGACCTTGCTCTTGGATAATAGACAGAAAGTACAGTATAGGTTAAAATCACATTTATCATATTCACTGTAATATTAAATTACAGGCCACAGCAACAGGCCCCAGGAGGGGGAAAACTCTTTAATGTCACCCTCCTTGAACATCTGAATTTAGCTAACATCTTCACTTATTTTTTGTTGCCTGATGAGTCCTATTGATGAAAATAATATAGCCGTGTGAAGAATATTTCATCATTAATTCTGGTCAAATATTTGAGACAAACTCTCGTCTAACGCTAACAGTAAATATCTGTTTTACGTTTGCCACGCTCATAAACCAGAATCTAACGTGACTGAATAGCAAACTAGTTAACAAGAGAGATGAACGTTAACATGAGTTTATCTCAGCTAGTTTGCAGGCTACACAGCAAGCTTGGAAAACTAGCTGTGTTGTTATTGTGCAACCTGTGGTGAGTCTGGAGACTTTTGTATAGATTAATAAAAAGTAGTGATTGAGATTCTTGATTTATAGCTCACCTGTCATTTGAGTCTTTTTTTCAAAAAACTCCCTGACATCTCGTTGTCCAGCCGCTCGTTTCCTCATGCTCACATTGCAGTGGAGTCAATCCTCAATATGTCGCTCTGCGCAGCAGCTCGTGCCGCTCCCTCAGGCATCAATTAACCAATTGAAAATAACAATCATGTTGCGTCATTGCATGTTGCGTGCCCCTGTGCCCTCAGATTTTATTATTTCTTTTGCTCACATGCGAAATACTTTCTAATGATGAAAATTATAAGTTATATTCCCAACATTTACTGTAAAAAGGGGAGGGATGGAAAGAGGGGATGGCAGTTTTACAGGGGGGATGATTTTGATCGTTTTTATTTCAGGGGGGATGCCATCCGCCCTCATCCCCCCTCAACTCGAGTACTGGGTATATCCTGGAAGACGACTTTGGAGAGGTCTAAAGTGACCAATAAACAAAACTCATAATGAGCCATTCCAAATCTTGTCACTTTGAAGCAGCCTGACAATGAAACATGCCCCCTAGTATTCAATGTAGGGAGTACAGTTCATCATGGATGTGTTGGCAAGACGCCAATGATAATGAGGCTAATCCACCTCAGGAGCTAAAACAGTGTGAGGCAAATGACACTCCAAAAAACACTGGAAGGAGGAGTTTTGCAACTTTATTTATATAATGACCATTATAATACAATTTATCTCTAGGTGCTTTCCATAGAGTCAGAGCAAATATTATGTAAAGTGGCAAGTAAAAACTTTCCTTGTGGGAGAAAACCTTTAAATCAAACAGTAGCAAATAAAAACTCCCCTAGAAGCAGGACCTGGCTCATACGGATGGACCTCCTGTTGAAGGGCAGCCAGGTAAAGGAAGAGCTCTGGAAGCTCTGACCTGCAAACATAAACTGGGGGGGAGGTTCAAGAACAGCACAAAAATGTGGTAAATGTGATAAGTGTGAACTAAAATATGTAGCAGAAGCAGTACCACCTCTGACAACATGGGGGCAGCATATCAGCAGAGGGCTCATGCTATTATAAGATGTGCCAGATTGTCCCCACTCATTAACTTAGATTGTCAGTGGCTCTTTCGTCTACGCAGCAGACCTATATGCCCCCATGTGGTCAGAAGTGGCATTAAATTGGTCTTCTGATGTCTCTGACTGATTTATCTGTTTCCTTTTATGAAAGGTCACCATATTGGAGGCCAGTGGTCGAGTTGGAGGCCGTGTGGAGACCTACAGAAATGAGGAGGAGGGCTGGTACGCTGAGCTGGGCGCGATGAGAATCCCAAGCTATCACCAGTGAGTTTATGTTTTACATTTGTGTATTTAGGCCTTTCTGAGGAATTGGGTATATTGCTGCTTTATCAACCTTTGGTTGGTACTTAGAGGGGTTAAACTTGGCCAAAGTCAAGCTTTGCCATAGGGAGGAAATTTTCATAGGAGGCCACTCCAGGGAATTTAGTCCCACTACAGATGCACTTCATTGTGTCTCAGTCCAGCCAAGGACTGACACATGAACTTTTTTGACACTTTTGATACGTTGTGATATACTGACGTCACATTCAGAGTGTCATAATCTCTTGGTCTAATTGTTTCTCGTTGTTTCTACTACATCGCTGACTGCCCTGGTCGTGAGCAGCTAATCCCACCAAAAGTGACTAAACAGCATCTTTTGACAGCATCATCCGCTGGTACATCCAGGAGCTGGGACTCAGTCTGAACCCCTTCGTCATGGACGACATGAACACCTTCTACTACATTCATGGGCAGCGGAAGAAGACGTATGCAGTGAAGGCGAACCCCAGCATACTGAAGTACAAACTATCCAAAGGGGAGAGGGGGAAGTCGGCCGACGAGCTGCTGCAGCGGGCTCTGCAGAAGGTCTGTCCAATGTTTTCAAGTTACATCTACATCAGGACTTACAGTTACAATTACAGTCATGTGCAAAAGTTAGTTCCGCAGTCTTGACAAGACGTACTCCAATAGCTTTTTTTTCCCCCGTACTGGTTGGTACTAATCACTAAGCTAATAACAGCGTTATTTTGAAAAGCCCTTTCTTTTTGAATGGCAGTTAGTATTGACCTTATGGTCATTTCTGTTTTAACTCTTTCTAAAGTGTCACGTTCTACCAGTAGTAGAGGGAGGACCCAGAAGCAGGGGTTCAAAACAAAAGGGTTTATTCCAAGAAAATCCAAAAATCCACAAATACAAAAATACTGGGAGTCCAGAAAGACAACGAGAGGGGAAACAGCAGAACAGCAACACCCCACAAAGACTAATGGAGCCACAGAGAACAGGGGAAAATGACAAGACTTATATACACAGAGGAACAAACGAGAGGCAGGTGCAGGGAATCAAGGTAACAAGAGGGAGGAAGCAAAGCAGAACACAATGAAGACAGGACAGACCCTTCAAAGTAAAACATGATCCACTAAAGACAGGGAGAGACGCCAACTTGACACAGACATAAACACACAGGGCTGCCATGGCCGACCAGTGCCATGACATAAAGTGTGAATAACAAACAATAATCGCCACCAGAACACTTTCTAAGCTGTAGACTGCCATCCTGGGATCCCTGAGCATGAACTTCTTCTTCTTTATTGCTTAATGTTGGATTTTACTTGTAAAATCACAAGCCTGGCATGCATTTTCCCCTGCTGTATTCATTTGTGGTGAAAATGAAACAGAAACAACATAAATTGATGAATTTAGAAAAATAAAAACAAAGAGCTCCAAAGTAATCAAGGTAAATGGTAACTAAGGAGCCAACCTCACATGACCAACAACATCCCAATATTTATTTCAGAAAATGAAGATAAGGAGAAAAAGAACAACAAAACAACACTCCACATGTATAAAAATAGAACTGTTTGCAGATATCTCCCTCTGGTTGCTGCCAACTTATAATAACACTGCAAACTAATGTCAATTCATTCATTTTTACAGAAGTCTTGAGATTCCTTCAGATGCAGTTTTGTGAACGTTAGACAAAAGAGTCTCCTGATAATCCTCCCATCATTGTTCAGTTCCACTTCTAATGGCCGCTGCCATTGACTCTAATCTTTCACAAGGTCACTAAGACCTGCAGGATGTGCAACTGTTGGTTTTTTTTGCATTTCTCTGAGCATTTCTTGGTCTGACTTTGGGGTAAATCTGCTGAGACGTCCACTGCTGGGAAAACTTACAACTGTCCCAAAGGTTTTGAACATGTGAATAATCTTTTTCACTGTAGAACGTTGAACTGTTTGGAAATGGTTTTATAACCAGACTGATGTGTGCCAACAATCCCTTCTCTAAGACAGCTGCTTATTGCTCTTCATTAGGTGAAAGATGAAGGTCAAAGCTCACGGCTGCAAAGCTATGCTGAAGAAATATGATCACTATTCCGTGAAGGTAGACGTGATCTCTCTCAAGCACACAGCTTTGTGTTGTTCTTACAGTTTTTATGGCAAATGCAGTTCGTAGCTGACTGCTGTTTGCTTCTGCAGGAGTACCTGAGAACTGAGGGCGGTCTGAGTGCAGAAGCGGTGAGGATGATCGGCGACTTGCTCAATGAGCAGAGCCTCATGCACCTGGCTCTGACTGAGATGATCTACATCGAGAGTGACGTCAGCGACAGCACGTCGTAAGAATCACTGACATTTTTAAAAATGGATTTTTGTATTCACATTGGACTAAATATTTACTTTTAAAGCCAGGGTGATGGAAAGGAATAGAGAAAAATATTTATGGTTGTGTCTCCTGACATATCTTTAAAGGAGGCTTTAATGGAAAATATTTCTGACTGATGAGCTACCATCGTGCTATTTTTTGACAGACTTTGCTCTCTGGAGACTTTCAGGAACAGTAGTTTCTTCTGTGTGAGATGTCAATTCTTCTTTGCCAGCTTTAGGTGCTCTACAATAGAGTGGACAATATTTAACTCTTCTTTTAACCTTTAACTGGACATGTATTATGTTTTACAAGAGGATATTTCATACATGTGGGTGTTTTGGGATTAAAGGTTGAGTTCATGCTCCATGAACTCAATAACTATCCATTTTTTTCAAATGTCATGTCATTTCTGTCATTTAGCTTCTGTTTTGTGATTGCATGTTTTCAGGGTTTTCATTAGGTTAGCATGTGGCTAGCTTGACTTTGACACAGGACTTAAACTTGTTGCACAAAAGTTGCGCAACTAGTTTATCGGGATTGTGGGATCACACTTTTAGCTCATTCAAAGTTAAACCAGACAGAACTTTAAACTGGAAGTCAACATTAACCCTGCATGGAGTGTAGCCTAGAACATATTAATTATTTTTCAAAAAACAGATCTACCAGAATTGTATTTATTTGCTGTAATAAATAGACATCTGTTGAATCCTGTCATTAAAGGGAATAAAATCTGTGGCATGACATTGTAACTTAATAAGGAAACAAGGGGTTAGAAGCAGGCACAGCATGAATTTCACCTTTTGTGAGACAAATGACTGTGTTTTGTAGCTTCAGTAAAGTCATAGATGTTATACAAAGCATCCTACAATCCCTCTGTGATATCAGCACCAGGTCAATGGTCAATGGAGTAGTGGTCAATGGTCCTCATCGCCTCCACGCTCTTCCGTATTTACATCGGCTCCCGCAAGGTCCAGCTGGAGGCCACGTGACCGCTGGACGTGTCTTCGACCAATCCCGATGCGCTCCGCGGACACTGCCTCCCTGACGTCATCGACCCTGCATATCGGCCTGTTGAATGCCCGGTCTATTGCAAATAAATCTTTCTCTCTGAACGATCTTTTCACAAGAGAAAAGTTGGATTTAATGTGTCTTTCGGAGACATGGCAGAGAGAGGAAGAGTTTATTCATCTTAATGAACTCTGTCCAGTTGGCTGCTCTGTTGTCGGGAAACCCCCTGCCCCTGCCGTCGTGGGGGGGCCTGGCCGTTATATAAGGACAGTTGCACATGCAAAATGACTCAGACCCAGATTTAACTTCATTTGAGTCCCAAATGGTCATGGTGGGATCTTCAAATCCATTCTGCTGTGTGTTAATCTACCGTCCCCCTGGACATGCTGCTGTGTTCCTGAAGGATTTTAGTGACTTTTTATCCTCCATAATAAAGCTGGAATCTGTTCTTATCCTTGGAGATTTTAACCTTCATGTCGATGACGGCTCATCTTGCTCCGCAAAGGAACTTTTATCATTGACTGAAGCTTTTAACTTTGAGCAACATGTTTCTGAGCCCACACACCAGAAAGGCCACATTTTAGACTTAGTTTTACCCTTGGACTAGACATTTCAAATGTGTCTGTACAGGACGTCCAGCTCAGTGATCATTGTCTTGTTCTGTTTGATCTCCACTTCAGCCCTGAGCCTAAGCCCATGGAAGCTAGGTCTCAGAGGCGTGTTTATCTCTGCAAATACTGCAGATAGTTTCTCTGCATGTTTGACCCTCTTCTGTTTATGGACTGCTTGATGTGGACAATTTTACTCAGTGTTTTACCAATCATTGTGTCAAAATTCTGGATCAGGTGGCACCTGTTAAATCAAGCTGTCAGTTCAGAAAAAAGTGTGTCCTTGGATAATGAAGACACCATGAGTCTAAGGAGACTCTTCGAAAGACTGAACATCTGTGGAAATCCACTAAACTTGAGGTGCACAGACTCCATCTCAGGGATCTTGTGGCCTCATACAACGAGATGGTGGAAAAATGCCAGATCAGACTTTATTCGTCAACTGGTAACAGCTAATAAGAAAAATCCCAAAGTGCTGTTCAACACAATCAATTCTCTTGTATGTCCTGCTGCGCCAGTTACTCCTGTTTTTTTGTGAAGCGGACAGCAATGCATTATTGAGATTTTTTACTGAGAAATTAAGTTGATCAAGGAGAAAATCCCTCCCTTTTGTGTGGAACCCCTGCTGTCGTTGAGCCTGTCTCCAGCTTGTGGTCCTCATTTAGGTCTGTGACTCTTGCTGATATCTCAGCACTGGTGACCAAGATGAAACTCTCCTCTTGCTCATCGATGTCCTTCCGTGTAGGCTTTTTGTGAAAGTGTTTGAGGTAATTGGCCCCTGGGTTACCAAAATGGTTAACTCTCTCTGTCCTCCGGTGTGTTTCCCGATGCATTCAAGCATGCTATAGTGGAGCCTTTACTCAAAAAGACAGGCTTAGACCCAACTGTCATCAGTAATTTCAGGCCGATCTCTAACTCCCAATCTTGTCCAAGATCCTAGAGGAGGTGGGTCTCTGAGCAGTTGTCATTATTCCTGGATCAAAACAACATCCATGAGACATTTCAGTCTGGTTTCCGCAAACATCACTCTACGAGACAGCCTTGCTGAAAGTGTCCAGTGACATTATGATGTCTGCTGATTCGGGAAAATGCACTGTTCTAGTTCTCTTGGATTGTCCTCAGCCTTTGACACCGTCGACCACCAATCCTGGTGAGAGGCTGAGGGATGAAGTAGGTCTGTCGGGTTCAGTTCTTCATTGGTTCTCGTCATACCTTCTGGGCGTAGCTTTAGTGTCACAGCTAACCAAATAAGGTCTGGGTCAGCAGATCTTTTGTGTGGAGTCCCACAAGGTTCTGTTTTGGGTCCTTTATATTTTTGTTGTACTTGATCCCTTGGAAAAATCATCCAGAGATTTCCTGATGTTCTCCTACCACAGTTTGCGGATGATATTCAGCTGTACTGCTCTTTTAAGCCTACTGAGCTCCACAGGCTAAATTCCTTGGTTCATTGCTGGTGGAGATTAATCAATGGCTAAGTGTGAACATCTTGCAGCTAAACGTGGATAAACTGAAACCCTGGTTATTGCCCTGATGACTCCATTCCTGGGATTAACCAGTTTTGGGGTGACTTGGGCCGGTATGTTAAACCGAGCCTGAGAAACCTGGGTGTTGTATTTGACAAAGACATGTCATTAGTGCAACACTGCAAACAGCTGACAAGAAATTGCTTCTTTCATCTGAGGAATATTGCTAAGCTCAGGAAAATGCTGTCGCAAAATGATTTGGAGCTGGTCATTCACGCATTTGTGTCTTCGCGTTTGGACTATTGTAACAGTTTGTTCTCTTGTCTAAACAAGAAGGAGCTGTCTCGTCTGCAGCTAGTGCAAAATTCTGCAGCAAGAATTCTGACCCGCTCTAATAGGAGGTCACACATAACCCCTATTCTAAAAGCTCTTCATTGGCTGCCAGTTTCCTTTAGGATCAATTTTTAAAATTCTGGTTTTAACTTTCAGAGCTTGCATGGTCAGGCTCCACCTTACATCAGCGATCTGATCCAGCCCTACACCCCAGCTCGGGCTCTGAGGTCTGTGGATCAGAATCTGCTGATGGTCCTCGTACTCGCTTCGGACCAGAGAGACCAATCTTCCAGGCCATTGCTCCCAGGCTTTTGGAACGATCTGCCGCTCCTCTGCGTTCCACGGAGTCTGTTGACTCCTTCAAAAGGCAATTAAAGACCTTTTTATTTGTGCAGGCTTTTGCCTAATTGTCTTGGAGCTGGTATGATCGTAAATGTGGTTGTCTTGGCCTTTTAATCTTAATTTGTATGCATCTCTAACTGTGTTTTTATTTTTAACTGTGTTCTTATTTTTTAACTGTGTTTTTATTTTATTTTTAACTGTTTCTATTTTTTAACTGTGTTTATTTTTAACTGTGTTTTTATTTTTTATTAATTGTGAAGCGCTCTGTGACCATGGTCTGTGAAGGGCGCTGTATAAATAAAGTTTACTTACTTACTTACTTACTTATTGCGAGGAGTGCTTTTGAAACAACTTTTTTTGTCTACCTGCACAGTGCCCTGTAGCCAACTCTGGCTCTGACTTAGTCCATCTCCGGACAAATGAGCATGAACAGGGCTGATGCTACCAAAATGACATCCAAAACAGGTGCTGCCAGAGCTAATGTTGAATTTGTGAGGAAAAAAGACTTGCTGGACCTTTGACTGCCTAGGCCAGTAGACCACAGGTTCTCCCAAAGCTCCACCAGTCATTGTTTCAACTCTAGCAGCACTTGATTTAGATGATGTTGACTAGCAGTCAAGTTCGTGAAGTTGGAAAGGTCTTGAAATGACTGCTCAGCAGGAGCTACATACAGTATGACAGGAGCTAGAAGCAGTCCATCTGGCTTCTGCTTCTGTAACGCTGATGTTACTTTTAGCCTAAAAATTGTATACATTGTGTTTTTACTAATTTCCAATATCTTAGCAACAGAATTTAGTTTCTAATCAAAGATAATGGGAAGTACCTTCATGCACTCAGTCTGTATAAGTTAAAGTGCCCATAAAGTGCATATCAATTAGTTAATGTTAATTATGGTTCCCCAGACTAAGCGCTTCATCAAGATGGTTGAGATAAAGTCATGACATCAGCTCCCTTTCAAATACTTTAATGACGAGATGATTCTACTACGGTGATTAGATGTTATTGTGTGGTGCACAACCTGTCCAGGGTGGACCCATGCCTTTCACTCGAAGAGAGCTGGGATAGACTCCAGCAGATCCCCGTGACCATACTTAGGATTAAACGGGCATAGATAATGGATGGATGGATGGATGGGTGTGTGGTGCATGTGAAGTCAATTTTGTACAAAAAAAATTATTGACTTTAAGGAGGTTATACTGACCTGCGGGGTCATTCTTTACATTGGATCGTACTTTTATTTCCAGCCAGTTTAACTGCAGCTCAGCTAAACCCGTGTCTCATGTCCAGAGTTGTATTTTGCACATCAAGACAGTTTATAAATCTGCTGAATAAAATCACAAAAACATCAAAATCATGAGTCACAAAAAAGACCTTTTTGAAATCAACTCACCATCAATAGTAACTTGTTCTGTGTTGAAGGTATGATGAAATCACCGGAGGGACGGACCTACTCCCTAAAGCCTTTCTGTCCGTCCTCGACGTTCCCATCTTCCTCAACTCCAAAGTCAAACGCATAGACCATTCATACAAGGGTGTAACTGTGTGGTATGAGTCAAATCAACAGCCCTCTCTGAAAGCCACCAATGCTGACGTCGTCCTGGTAACAACCACGGCCAAAGCAGCCCTGTTCATCGACTTTGTACCACCTCTCTCCATCGGGAAGATGGAGGCCATGCGCGGGGTTCACTACGAAAGCTCCACCAAAATCCTCCTCACATTCAGTGAGAAGTTCTGGGAGCACGACGGTATCCAGGGAGGAAAGAGCATCACAGATGGGCCGTCTCGCTACATCTACTACCCTAGTCACAGTTTCCCTGGAAATGACACCATCGGCGTCCTCCTGGCTTCCTACACCTGGTCTGATGACTCCCTCCTCTTTCAAGGTGCAAGCGATCAAGAATTGAAGGAACTGGCTCTGAGAGATTTGGTGCACATCCACGGCAAGTACGTCAGGTCTCTCTGCACAGGGGTGGTCGTGAAGAGGTGGACCGTGGATCCATATAGCTTGGGTGCCTTCGCTCTGTTCACGCCGTACCAACACTTGGAGTACTCTGCTGAGCTCTTCAGGAATGAGAGTGGCGTACACTTTGCTGGTGAACACACAGCTTTCCCTCATGCTTGGATCGAAACATCTATGAAATCTGCAATCCGTGCAGCTACTAATATCAACAAAGCAGCTCACAAAGAATCCTCAAGAGCTCAAGGACGAGACGAGCTCTAACTGTCTGAATCTCTATTTAAATGTCTGCAATGGTGAGTTTCATTGTTAATGTTAATGTAGATCATGAGTCATTTGGTCCGGACTAAAGCAGAAAATGATACATTTAGTTTGGTTCACAAGTACAAAGTCTTGGGACAAATTCCAGAAAGGAAGTTTAACAAACTTCAAGTCAAAGAACAAAATCAGAGTCAACAAACAATGAGAAAGGCAATGTTCAGCATCCCTGCTGTTGTTTAGAAGACACACATTTGCAATAAATCATAGCTAAAAAAATAATCCAAGGTATTTTGTGTGAAGTATTGGCCTACCATTAGTGTTTTTTGTGATGTGCAGAAGGCTAAGATATGTTAGTTAAGTAACTGTGCAAAAAGACAGTAGACATTATGACATATCTCAAATGGCTTGACCCTAGTTAACACTTTTCAGATGCTCAATATACTTTCCTGACCCAACTGTGACATTGTTCAGAGATCTCCAAAAAATAAGATCTGATGAGACTGAATTTGTTTCAGCTTTATGATGGAGAGGAGACAGAACGAACTTTTGGGTTCGTGGCTTTGCAGGGTGATAGAGGATACCTGTGGGATTCTGCAGTCCGAATATGAGGCCCCCAGCCCATGTAGATAGCCCTCCACTGCAGTTTTGTTCCTGTACACCAACTGGCACTGAGCAGTAATTTTAGCATGTGAGAAAATGTACACAACTGTACACGGACTTATCTCTTTTTTTTCTCGGTTTTGCATAGGAAGTGTACTGTACACTTCCTATGCAAAACTGAAAACAAAAAGATCCGTCCGTGAACTCAACAGTACACAGACTGTCATGTCAAAATTAAGGCTCGGTGCCAGTTCGTGTACACCCTACAATGGCAAGCATTAAGGCTGGGGGGCAATGCAAATGCTTGCCATTCACTTTGTGTTGCATTAGAGATGTATGAAATAAAGTTTTCATTGATTAATCCATTGACAATGCCCGCTTCCCCTACTGTGGAAGTGGTTCTTTTCTCTAAATTGAATGG
Source organism: Hirundichthys speculiger (assembly GCA_018398805.1). Classification (NCBI taxonomy): domain Eukaryota; kingdom Metazoa; phylum Chordata; class Actinopteri; order Beloniformes; family Exocoetidae; genus Hirundichthys; species Hirundichthys speculiger. Next base: position 80,793 of record JAGFBZ010001195.1, read on the forward strand.
TGAATAAAACATCTTTTGAATGATACTTTGCTGTATTTGTGTTTGTTCAGTCACCTCCAGAGTGGTGGATGAAAAGCAAGTGGATCACTTTACCCCAGGCTGGCTCGCTTTACCCCCTTGAAATCTGGGCTTTGTCTCAGTTTACCCCATAGCTGGGGTAAAATGAGACACTTGACCTCTTTTTATAAAAACAATCACATTTTCACCGTCTTTAGTCCGGCAAACATTCTGATCGTTTCCGTCCTTAGGAAACATCCCAAATAAAAGAAAAATTTTATAGACGCATCAATTTAGCTTGCTTAGAGGGCGGGGGGAAGTAAAGACCATCTCACATTACCTCACTCTCCCCTATAATGCCAAACACGCACAGGACAATATATAGAAAATTTTGGAAAGATTTTTAAAGGGCTAGTATTTGGAACCCCCTAATGTGTAAAAACTAAAAAGTTTGTTACCATAGATCAATGGTTTGGGGCCTTTTGGAGTCACTATTCAGACAAACACAACTAGATTCCGTCGTCAGTCAAAGAACAACAACACTCCTAATTGACTGTTGACACTATTTACGTCATTGTCCATGACATAATATGTCATTGTGGCTTGGCTTGTGTCACTTGGCCTGCTGCTTGCAGGGCTTGCAGAGTAACACTGGGTCTCAGCCCAGCCTTGCTAGTGTGGTGTCTGAACAATGTGATCTTTTTACATATAAGTTTTGACCATGTCCTCTAAAGAAGTTCATTGAGTTTAAGAGCATTCTGTAGAGTCAGTGGGTTCATGTTGGTGTGTGACTACTCGTCCACATCCTGTCTTTTTCAGCAAAATAGAGTACAGTTCAGGGCCAAAAAGAGACAAGAAATGAGAATCTGTCTTAGAGAGTTTCTGATCGATTCCAACTGTAAACTTAGGATGGTACTGTTTATGTTTGAAGAAGATAAGCAAGTAAAGAGTGAATATGAAACAGTTTAATTAAAACTGACTGATTTCACCTGTGAAACTGAAGTTTGGAAAGGCGTTACACAGAGGCTATAAAGAGCCTGCGTATTTCTTTGTTCTTCGATCTTTCCCTCATCAGCTCCGGAGAGGTCCAGACTGCTGCAGAAGTCTGTCATTTATGCCTTCTTTTTTCTGTAAATAAATATCTTTTTTGCATTTAAAAAGTCGGCCTGGAGCAGCTTTTTTCTGAACCCATTAACACACTCAGAACGCCACAGCGAAGCCAGAGAGGAAGAGAGAAAGAGAAAAGTCACCCCATCGTCGCCAGGAGATCTCCAAACTTCTTCTGATGACAAAAAGCTACACTAGTTCTCATCTCACCTCCTGTTTTGGACGTTGTTGGATAGGGATTCATTCAGTCATCTTAGGAAGGATCCTGAAATCATCAGATACAAAGGTTGCTGTTTTAAAGGACCCAGCTGCTACAAGAGATGAAGCTGATGAGCAAATGACCATCTTGTATTGAGGGAGGACTTCCCAAACTCTCCTTCAGCCCAGGATCGACATACTTTTGTGGAAAGATGACAGACTTCTACCATTTTGAGTCAAACATAGTACTTATTTCTACATACAGAGAATAGTTACAGGACCACCACTGAGGCTTCAGTCCCACCTCCACTGAACAGGGAGAAAGGAAAAACTTTTCAGATCCTCAATATACTTTCCTGACCCAACTGTGACATTGTTCAGAGATCTTCAAAAAAAAATAAGATCAATGGTCTGATGAGACTGAATTTGTTTCAGCTTTATGATGGGGAGGAGACAGAGAGGAACTAAACTGCTCTCAAGCAGGTTTAGTACCTAATTTTTGGGTTCGTGGCTTTGCATGGTGATAAAGCCCCCCAGCCCATGTAGATAGCCCTCCACTGCAGTTTTGTTCCTGTACACCAACTGGCACTGAGCGGTAATTTTAGCATGTGAGAAAATGTACACAACTGTACACGGACTTATCTCTTTTTTTTTTCTCGGTTTTGCATAGGAAGTGTACTGTACACTTCCTATGGAAGCCCCTGACGAAGCCCCGAATTACAAGAAACAGTCTTTTATTTACTCTTTGGCCCCCCTAAGCAGAGGGGGGACACTTGCTTATCTCGTAGCAGTAGGTATCATATATGAAGCTCAATGGCTTTTAAATGTCAGGAACAAATGAACCATGGGGTATGTCAAGTGACCCTGAGAAAATGTTGGAATCAACTCAGCTTCTAATCAATAATCAATATTAACTCTGTCTTGTTGTAGTGAGCCACAGTGTGAGTGTGAGGAGAGATCCTTCTGCAGCAGTAGGTGATGTAATGTAAACACAAGCCAGTGCTAGTCAAAACAAAGGCAGAAGTGGAGTAACAGAAAGGTGGTAATTTATGTGATTTGTAACCAATTTCTAATCAATGAAATGTATGAAATGTGTGTGTGATTCTAGTCAATAATCAGAAACAAGATGTATTAGTAATTTTGTAATAGATCTGTGTTAGTTAGTGTATGTTAAAAGAAAAACCTATTTTTGTTGGGTCAAGACGGACACAGACAGAGCGGAGCGCATGTTCCTCATTGGAATGTCAACAAAACCGAGTTTCAAAATAATTCTGCCAGCTCCGGGCCACCAAGACACAACAATGGCGAAAAACAGTCTGCCAGGTGCAGGTAGTAGCAGGGCACGCTGACCTCAGCAGTGACGCCGTGACTGTGGACTTTGTGCAGAAAAAGGGTGAATGAGGCGCACATTCTGTGGTTAAAACTAAATCAATCCAGCAATGGCTCAATTAAGGACATTGTAAGACAGACATGAGGTATAAATCATTGAATAAGGATTAGCGTTAGCTGATAAGCTTTAGCTTAACGAGCTATATGGCCAAGTAAACAAGGTAACCTTGTGAGTCTGGTGATGACATGATGTCATGATGATTAAGGTGAACGCCCCTGCTGATCTGTAAACCTATGAAATCATTGTGGGACATGGCCTGTGAATTATGCACGATGTAAAGGACGGATTATGTAAAATTATGCACGCCTCTGTATATGTGAATAACCAATCAGAAGTGTCATGTGAGTTTGAGGGAAATTATGTATGCATATGCAAAGGTGAGAGAACCAATCAAGAGTGTGAAAGGCCGAAAGGGGACAGTTCGGGGCTGGGGCAGGCTGGACGAGAGAAGGAGAGAGAGAGAGAGAGCGCATAAAAAGAGAAGGCAGAGGGACTCTGGGTGGATTCCTGGAGCGACTTTAGAAGAAGAAGGATTAGCTGGGACCTGGACGAGCGACCCCCATCCGGAGGAGTAACTGGAAGGAATTTCTTCAAGAAAAGAAGACAGAAAGACGCTTGGAACAGGATCGACGAATTTTTCCCAATTCTTGAAGGAATAATTGGAGCCTTTTTGGTTAGCCTAGCTCACCGCTAGTAAGGAGGAGGGGGGGCCAACCAGGGTTCCCCGGGGGCCTGACCAGGCGCTCTCTCTCTCCACCCTGCCCAGCGGCCTTGAACCACGCAGAGTGGCCACATGCGTCTCTCAGCCTGTCCTTGGACCAACCAGATGAACTGATTCGTAAGCTACAGCTCAATTTTTCCCTTTTTCCAGTAGAATCAATTTGTATAACCAATGAATGCTGCTGCTTAACCTTGCTAAATCTGCTTTAATAAATATAAAATTATCATAAGACGTCGTTGTGGACATTACATCTGTATCCAGAGTTTTGAAGACTTGTTTATGCCTCTGCACTAATACACAGGTTCTTATTGGTTATTCTAGTCATAATATTGTCAAACTATCCCTGAGGCTTGCTGTCCGAGCCACTAAAGTTTTCCTAGCCTGTAACAAGAGCCCAGATCTTAAGAGGAGAGCTGCCGTTAACAAACGTGACCGATAGCTGGACTTCGAGCCACCCGGCTATTCCTCTTAGGACAGTTATTGAGTGGAAGCGGGGTATACGTCTGGAAGTAGGCAGTGAGAGCTAGGCGTATCTCCTCGACACCAGCTTAAATAAGTTGAGGAAATCTAGCGAGGAACCTCTCCTAGACCGCAACTTCTTACCTGAAGAGACGGAGAGCTGGTCCTGGTGACAGACTCTGCTAGTCAGAGACTGAACCAAAACTGGGGGATCTGACAGGTATGATGCAAAATGTCTATTGTGTACGCTGCAGCAGAGAACAAAACTATTTCAATATATAATAGTAGTTTTAGTGAATGTACCATAACCTGGCATCTCCTGTAACCCACGCAATCAGAAAGAACAGACTCTGGGTAGCACAGTGGTCAGGGCAGGTGGCCCATGGACAGCGGCTACAGTCCCCCTGCAGCAGTTGCAGGTTCAATTCCAGGCCTGTGACCCTTTGCTGCATGTCTTTTCCATTCTCTATACCCTGATTTCCTGTTTCTCTCACTGTGAAATACAGGCCAACAGTGCCACAAAAATCTCCAAAAGAGAGGACAGATTTTATAAAATCACAACTCTAACACTTGCCATTAGACACACCTAGGCATCAATCAAACAACCACACCTCAAATAATGCTTGGGGTTGGGGTTTTAATTAACCTTACTTGATGAGGTGAATAGAAATGTGCCCCTGTGCAGGGGTAGCAGATGTGAGAGGAATCACAGGCAATGAGGAGGACTCAGATAGTGTAGTGTCTCTGGTTTTCCCAAAAAGAGCATCCATGCTCTGCAATTGTTACAGAACTCAGCCGCTCACGTACTGACGAGGACCAGAGGGCGGGAACACATTACGGTAGTTTTAAAGTCGCTGCATCGGCTCCCCGTCCACTTCAGGATCGATTTTAAGATACTTTTACTTGTTTTTAAATGTCTTAACGGTCTTGGGCCCTCTTATCTATCTGACCTGTTTTTATCATATCAACCCTCACGGACCCTGAGGTCCTCCGGTACTGGCCTTTTAACTATACCACAAATTAGATTAAAAACACACGGGGAAGCGGCTTTTAGTTACTATGGTCCCCGACTGTGGACCAGCCTGCTGCAGAGCCTCAGGGCTGCAGAGAATGTTGATGCTTTTAAAAAGTGTTCTCAAGACCCACCTATTTAGTCTGGCTTTTAATTGATTAATCTCCTACTATTTTAGCTTTATCCAATTTATTGAGTCACCTTTTTAATTTGGCTTTTGCCTGATTTCTTTTATTTAACCCTAGTTTTTTTACATCTCCAATTTTTCACATTTTATACATTTGAAAGTTATTCTCCGTGTTCTTTTATCTGGTGCTATTGACGAGACTAGACACAAAGGTCAATTAAAGAGTTTAATACAATCATGAATACAAAGAATCAATATGCCATGCAGAATATTTTAATCAGCCGACGGTACACTTGTCCACAACACCACAACAAGCTCCAAAGGCGGGTCCACGCGTTCTAAGTTTTTTTGCTCTTTGTCTCAGAGTCCAATTGGCCAACAGCAGGTCCGGACACATGTGGTTGTGTTTGTCCAGGAAATGAGATGTCCCTAAAATGTGTTTATCTATGCTGTCACAGACTGTTGGGGGGTCGGGGAGGATGTTACAGTCATTTAAGTAATAAAACCTAAAACAGCCCCTGAGGAACTCACAGTCATAAAAGAAGACTGCATTACTTGTGGAGTTGAAACTTGAAAAGGGAGTTCAAGTGTCAATCCTGTGCCATATATGGTGGGAAAACTACATGGCCAGCACCATAGTAAACTACAATCCCCAGAGTCCACCAGCAAAATGGCCGCCGATTGATGATTCAGTGCACCTGTAAAGTCATGGAGGCTCTGTCACATTCAGTCTACAAACAAATCGCAAGAGAACAGCAACCGCAAGCTCTACTCTAAGAGTTTCTCCAACACACCAATGGTCGGTAAATATTCTTGTTCATTTTATGCCGGTTGAAATGCCTAGTTTAAGATGCTTAGGATTGTACATGAAAGTCTTAACTTGTTTAACTGCTACAGGGTTCAAGTCGAACCACTGCATCTTTGAGTTCTTTTTGAGTCACTTAAGATGGTTATATTCAATTAAAATGTCAACATTCCTTAATGACAAGAAATGCATTTATTTAGTGTTTAAAACTTATTTGGGGTTTAAAGGTTGTTTAAAAAACAAGTCTTAAAAAACCTGTTTGCAATTTAAATGTTTAGAAAATTTAAATGTTTAGAAACATTAGGTTTTAAACAACTAATTAGGAAAATTAAAACTATTTTACATTTGTTTAAAACATTATTTGAAAGTTTTAAAAACATTAAGAAGCTTAAAAGCATTTGTAAAACATTGTTGGGAAAAATTAATCTTTGTTTAATTTGTTAACATTCTGTTTCTGTTTTGAAGGTTTACAACCTGATGTTTCAACCGAAGATCAACTAAAATCAAACCAACAAATGTTTGGAAATAAAAGTTGATCAAGTTGAAATCGAGTTGTCAACGTGTCCTTTTGGAGGGAACAGAGAGTGGAACTTAACAGTTGTAAACCAGCGGAGCAGCTGAGGAAGAAGATAAAGGGCTTCAACCCAGGAACGCTGCGGACGCAGGAAAATAAAAGATGGCTGAAGAAGTATTGGGGAAGTCTGTAAAGCTGTTGAAGCAGAAAAGGACAATCGCCAAGAGCAGCTTCACCAAATTGGCCAATTTGATCACAAGAGGAGCAGACACCATGGTGCAATCAGTATTAAAGGACCAATTCACAAAATTCGAAGACCGGTTCAACTCAGTATTGGACGCAAACGAGGACTTCAGGATTGGTCTAGAAGCTGACATCAAGAAGGAGGATGAAGAAGCGGAGATTGATGAGCAGCAAAAGAACGAAATCCAAACAACTATAAAAGAAGCTGAAGCTAAGATGGAGGAGATCAAGGACATTGTTCAAACCAGCCTGTTGGGGGAGGGGAGATACGGGAAAACTGAGCTGAAAACTGCAATTGCTGAGACAGAGGACGCCATCCAAAAGGCTGACGATGTTCCAGTTGAAAGCAACAACATGGAGGGCTATGACGTTCACCTCACCTTGCTAAATGAGAAGATGAGCGCGACCATCCATGCCCTGTCTGTTTGGGAGAAATGGATCCCTCTGCTGTCCAAAGACGAATATGATCACAGACTTGAAGAACTGAAAAGAGCACACAACAAGCTCAAGTTAAGAAAGGCTGAATTTGCCACATCCAGGAGGCTGGCTGAACAAGGTGCAAGCTCCAGACCTGTCCAACCAAATCTACCCATTGTGAGGATCAGACCAACTTCCCTACCCATCTTCCATGGAAGTCGAAGGGACTATCACAGGTGGAGGAAGGATTGGGAAAGCCTGCAGAAGCAGGGAGAACCCACTGGCTCACCAGAGGTGCAAAAATTCCAGCTGTTGGAGAGTGTCAGTGAATCAATTGCAAAAGATCTAAGACTTTCCACTTACACCACAGCAGTTGATATCTTCAGAGTGCTGGAAAACAGATACGGGAACAAGTCCACGATCACAGTCGAAATCCTGGAAGAGCTGGACAGGATGCCTCAAGTCAAGGGGAACCAGCCAAGGAGGGTCATTGACCTAATACAAGCTGTGGAGAAGGCCCTAGCTGACCTGACTGAGTTGGGAAACTCAGGAGCAATAAAGAATCCCCTGGTCATCAAGTCGATCGAAAGTAAGCTCCCAGATTTCATAAAGAGAGACTGGCTGATGTTTATGGTTGAGCCTACAAACAACGTGACCCCGGACAATCATTTTGACATGCTCCTGAAGTTCCTGAAGAATCAAGAGGAAATTCTAGAAAGACTTGAACAACTAAAGATTGCGGACAAAGTGGACAAGTTGGACAGGAAGCAAGAGAGAAGGTTCGCTTCGACCAGAGCCACAAAGAACAATGTTGACGAAGTCTGTGGTATCTGTGGTGATGGTGGACACACCAACAAGATATTCTTCTGTAAGAAGTTTAAAAGCTTGAAGCTACCAGAGAAGAAAAACAGTCTTGAAGAAGCTGGGAACATGTACAAAATGTCTAGGACGTCATGATGCAGATGGCTACTGCCGAGACAACTTCTTATGCAGAAATGCAGACTGCAAAAGGGCCGGCAGTGCACCTGACCACCACTACTTCCTGTGCCCAAAAGCAGAGGCCAGAAGAGAAGGGAAAAGTGGAAAAGATGGAAGAGGAAAAGGAAAATTTACAGAGGAACAAGAGGCATTCTTGACACAACTTTCCCCAGAACTGGCAGAGCAGTGCAGAAAGGCATTCACAAACAGAGCCTCAGTGACACTCAAATCAGCAGGCCAGTCCGAACTGCTGGAGGAGAATGGGCTGACTGAGCTGCCAGTGATCATGATGTTGATGTTGGTCACAGCAAATGCAGGTCAAAAGATCGGCACACTAATCGACCTAGCATCGGACACGAATTACATAACCCACAAAGCTGCCGAAAGACTGGGGCTGAGGAGTGAAGACATAACGCTGGTCGTACATGGAGTTGGAGGAATGACCATGAAAGTTAACACAAAAAGGTACCTCCTAAAAGTCCGAGTGAAGACCCCCAGAGGAACTGAACGGGCACATCAACTGGTCTGCTATGGGCTGAAGGAAATTGCGAAGGTACATCAAACAATTACACCTGAAAAGCTAAAAACCTTCTTCCCAGATGTCCAGCTCGATGATTTAAAACGACCAGAGGAAGTCGAGCTTCTCATAAGCCATCGGGAGGGAAGGCTCGCCCCCCCAAAGACTTAAAGTCATTGGTGACCTTGTCCTATGGGAAAGCCCCCTGGGCAAGACAGTTGGTGGCGCACATCCTGGCTTACTCGAGGAAGTGGAGGTTACAGCATATGAGTCCAGAACCCACTTCGCTCGCTCCATGAGAAACCGCAGCTGTCCATTACCAGGAAATCACAGTTCCTGAGCCAGCCTGGCTACATCAAGAGGACGTGGCCCACTCAATCACGTCTGCCAGTAACCGTGAGTTCCTTGAGTGTGTGGCACTGGGACAGCATCGGAGCTGCATGTGAGCCAAGATGTGGAGGATGCAGATGCGGGAAACTGTCCTCCAGGAGGAAAAGGACATGACCCTGGCAGAGGAGAGGGAGTTTGAGATCATTAAAGGAGGCCTTACCTACAAGGAAGAGGATGCTCACGCACCAACTCCACACTGGGATGCCAAGTATCCTTGGACAGAAGATCCAGCCTCTCTCCCCAACAACAAAAGGGCAGTCCAAGCTTGCTTCTTAAGAATGGAAAAGCAACTGAGCAGAGAGCCAGACTGGAAAGGTGCATATACAACCCAAATCCATGAAATGGTCAACAGAGGTGCAGCCATAAAGCTCACCAATCAAATCATGGAGAAGTGGAAAGGACCAGTTTGGTATACCAGCCACTTGGTGGCACCAACCCTCACTCAGTGACTACGCCAGTTCGTATTGTCTGGAACAGCAGCCAGAAATACAAAGGTGTGAGCATGAATGATCTTCTCCTGAAGGGACCAGATGTTCTCAACCCCATTAGAGCTGTCCTGCTAAGATTCAGAAGAGGTGTCCATGCAGCTCTAGGAGACATAAAAAAGATGTACAACTCTGTCTGGCTGGAAGATCGAGAGATGCATCTGCACAGATTCCTGTGGAGAGACAGTCCAGAAGAGGAGATCGGTGAATATGCAATCACTAGAGTAAACATCGGCGACAAACCTGCGGGCTGCATTGCTCAGTTGGCTATGAGGGAAACAGCAAGCCTGCCCAGCTTCACTCACCTGCAGGATGAACGCAGAGTCATTGAAGAGGACAGTTATATGGATGACCTCTTAACCTCCCACAATGACCTGAACAGACTTGACCAAATCACAGCAAGAGTTGAAGAGATCTTGAGAGCTGGAGGTTTCTTCCTCAAACCATGGGTCCGGTCAGGGCAAAGTGGGAGGAAAGGAACTGTAGCAGATGTCCTAAAACCGGAGCAAGGGAAAACTTTAATTCTTCCAAATCAAATGAAGGAAGGAGACAACAAAGCCCTGGGCATCGGCTACCAAGTGGACGAAGACAAGCTGTACATGCTGACCGCAGTGAACTTTTCTAAAAGAAAGAAGAAGATGCGAGTCGGCAAAGATCTACTTGAAGAGGAGGTGAGAACTGAAACACCTAACCCACTGACGAGGAGGGCTCTCTTAAGCCAAGTTGCTGCGCTGTACGACCCAATTGGCCTAGTTGCACCGGTCAAGCAGAAGGGAGCAATTCTTGTTCGAAAGGCATTCCAAGAAGGAGGGGGTGGCAAGCTGACCCAAGAAACCTGGGACCATCCTCTCTCAGAAAGCCTCAGAGAAGAAGCCATACAGCTTTTTGAAGAATATGCCCAGCTTGGAAAAGTGAAATTCCACAGGAGCCTCACACCACCTGACTGGAAAGGAAACCCCTACGGCATCACATTCTCTGATGGAAGTGACAAAACCTATGGAGCAGTGATGTACTTGAGGTGGGAGACGAGTCAAGGCATTGACATTCGACTTGTGGAAGCAAAAGCCAAGCTGACGCCCCTAGATCAAAAGGGAGATGCTGTAAAAGCAGAAATCTGCGGTGCAGTCTTTGCGGCCAGGATCAAGAAGTATGTGGAGAAGCATGCCCGCATGAAGATCGAGAGATGGTTCCATCTCCTGGACAGTCAAACAGTCCTCGGGGCCATCCAACGAGAAAATTACGGATACCAAACCTTCTTCGCCAACAGAGTGGGTGAAGTCCAGAAGGCCGGCCCAGTGCAAGACTGGTGGTGGATCCGTGGAGATCTAAACATAGCTGACATCATAACAAGAGGAGGCACTCCTGAAGATTTAAAGGAAAATTCCACATGGCAAAATGGACCAGAGTTCCTGAAGTGGCCAGTGGAGGAGTGGCCTATTCAATCCGCTGGAGAAGTTGCAGCCCAGGCCAGGGAGAGTGTCAATAAACTCCAAAGGAAGGCATTCTCAGCTGCATTGACCAGAGCTCAAGCTAAAATGAGTCAGCAGAAAGAAGATCCTCTGGCCACTCAGGAAAAGGAAAGTCCTTGTCAAGAGGAAAAACCAACTCTGCCAACAAAACCCACTCTGCCAAGAAGGAAGCCCACTGGCTGGGTTAAACATCTTGTGGACGAAAGAAGGTTCAGTAGCCTGACCAAGCTGGTCAGAGTTATTGCTTGGATTCGTCGAGCTGCCGAGCAGTGGCTGAAGAGGAAAGTCAAACCCAGAGCGGTCAAAGTGGGAGGTAACAACAACCAAACAGGCTGGGTTGACTGGCACAGAACTTGGAAGTGCACGTGAAGACCTCTTTCCTCGCAGCTCAAGAAGGTGTAACCTTTCCAGACACAACTCTGAACAGATTGGCAGTATACAGAGATGTGAACTCTGGACTCCTAGCTTGTGGAGGCAGAATCCAGATGTTCAACGAAGATGTGAGACGCCTTGTCATTCTAATTCCCACTGAAGAACAACAGTGTGAAGGTATTGTGACCTCACTGGGTTTAAAAAAACCATGAGCTCAAGTGGGAGGTGTGGAGTTGAAACTTGAAAAGGGAGTTCAAGTGTCAATCCTGTGCCATATATGGTGGGAAAACTACATGGCCAGCACCATAGTAAACTACAATCCCCAGAGTCCACCAGCAAAATGGCCGCCGATTGATGATTCAGTGCACCTGTAAAGTCATGGAGGCTCTGTCACATTCAGTCTACAAACAAATCGCAAGAGAACAGCAACCGCAAGCTCTACTCTAAGAGTTTCTCCAACACACCAATGGTCGGTAAATATTCTTGTTCATTTTATGCCGGTTGAAATGCCTAGTTTAAGATGCTTAGGATTGTACATGAAAGTCTTAACTTGTTTAACTGCTACAGGGTTCAAGTCGAACCACTGCATCTTTGAGTTCTTTTTGAGTCACTTAAGATGGTTATATTCAATTAAAATGTCAACATTCCTTAATGACAAGAAATGCATTTATTTAGTGTTTAAAACTTATTTGGGGTTTAAAGGTTGTTTAAAAAACAAGTCTTAAAAAACCTGTTTGCAATTTAAATGTTTAGAAAATTTAAATGTTTAGAAACATTAGGTTTTAAACAACTAATTAGGAAAATTAAAACTATTTTACATTTGTTTAAAACATTATTTGAAAGTTTTAAAAAACATTAAGAAGCTTAAAAGCATTTGTAAAACATTGTTGGGAAAAATTAATCTTTGTTTAATTTGTTAACATTCTGTTTCTGTTTTGAAGGTTTACAACCTGATGTTTCAACCGAAGATCAACTAAAATCAAACCAACAAATGTTTGGAAATAAAAGTTGATCAAGTTGAAATCGAGTTGTCAACGTGTCCTTTTGGAGGGAACAGAGAGTGGAACTTAACATTACTACATGTCATAAAGTTTAGTTTTAACAATTAAACAGTCCTCAGATAAACTTAATCCTAACATATTTTATCATTATTGTATCTATTGTCTGTTTTTATCCTGTTTTACTGTCTTTTAATCTTTTAGTTTTTAGCTCCAGTGTTTTCCTCCACACTGGGAGGTGTGTCTGGTCTGTCCATGGGGGCGTGGTCTTGGAGATCCCTCAGCCTGGAGGACGAGGGGGGGGGGTTGAGGTGGTCTCTGGGACGGCGCCCCCTGTGGATGCAGGCTGTGGCGCCTCTGGGTGTGGATGGCCTCCCATAGGTGGTGTTTTATTAGTGCCCTGATACGTTACTGAACTTTTTACTTAACTTTTTACTTTGTGCTGTGAGAGTGCGTGTGTGTGCTTTGTGTGTGAGCGTTAGAGGGACGGCTCTTTCTTTGTTGTGTTCCCGTTTTATGTTTTATTTTATTCTATAAAGCACTTTGTGTTACATTTTAAATGTATGAAAATTGCTATATAAATAAATTGATTTGATTTGATTTGATCTACTGTCATTCTGGATTCACCAATAAAGGAATGGTCTGCAGTCTGATTGTTTTTATACTTCCTACTTCTACCTAAATTAAAATATGGTATTATGGGTATTAGTTTATCATGTTTGACCTGTGAGTCTAATTTTGTCCCTTTTTCTGTGGGCATTTATTACTTCTTATCTAATTATTTAATTAATTCCCAAAACACTCATCTTCTTACCTTCAAATGCAGTTATATTTCTATCATACACTACAGTCCAAGACCCAGTAATATTATGTTGGTATAAATGGCAGTAACACAAGAGTAAAACCTCTAATGGCTTCCTGAGCAGAGACACGGAGTTGGACAATTTTCATTAAACACTGAGAAGAACTTAAAGCCCCACCTTGCCATCTTTTCTTCGTCGGCTGCCGACTCTGACTCCTCATCACTTATGTTCAAATACGAGTAAAAAGCTCATCCAGGTGTGAAAGCGAGAAGCTGCTGTGGGGCGGAGGCCAAACAAATCAGCTTCACGCTCTAAAGTCACATTTTACTGTTAAAGCAACGAGCTTTATGGCTGTTATTTTTTGAATATTTTTTGAATATTTTTTCACTTCACTGCATCCAAACCCATCATCCATCTAGCTAATGTGTTTGACAAGATTCAAATATAAACAAAAACTGGTGATTATTCAAATTAAAACCCATTATGTCCATGTGTTCTCAAAATATGCTTCACTATGAGACTGGATCCAAACTCATAAAGCTGTTTAAACAAGCGCGCACCTGGGCAGGTGTTGAACCGTCAGGTGAATGAGCCCCTGCGGGGGTCGGACTGCAACTCCAAAGACATGTGACTGATTCGAAAGAGGCGCATTGCATAGCTAAGCCAGAGATAGGAAGTCTTAGTACCCTTGCACCCATTCAAGCTGTAATTATCTCACACCAACAAAGACCTGTTAGGACCGGGGCAGCAAAAGGCTGGAAAAGTCCAAACACCTGGAGGAACACCTGGAAACAAAATAATTATTTAACCTCGAGATTCCCACTTTAAAACAAGACGCCTCATCTAAAATGAGGATATCCCAACAACTACAAGGTTTATTTGAAATGCTTGCTATCAAAATAAACACATGTGAGATTACAGCAGATGTGTAACAGCAGACGTCTACAGTTTACCAGGCCAGATCAAAGCGTCCAGAGATAATTTTTATTGTAATAGACACTATACAAATAAAGTTGAATTAAAAATGTTTATTGAGATTTATTTATTGATCCCAAGCTGGTAAATTTAACTGAGGACAGAGGACTGCTGGACCAGAGACTGAGGACAGACAACTGGAGGACAGAGACTGAGGACAGAGAACTGCTGGACCAGAGACTGAGGACAGAGAACTGCTGGACCAGAGACTGAGGACAGACAACTGGAGGACAAGAGACTGAGGACAGAGAACTGCTGGACCAGAGACTGAGGACAGAGAACTGTTGGACCAGAGACTGAGGACAGAGAACTGTAGGACCAGAGACTGAGGACAGAGAACTGCTTGGACAGAGACTGAGGACGAGAGAACTGCTGGACCAGAGACTGAGGACGAGATGAGAACTGCTGGACCAGAGACTGAGGACTGAGAGAACTGTGGACCAGAGACTGAGGACAGAGAACTGCTGGACCAGAGACTGAGGACAGAGAACTGGACTGAGGACCAGAGACTGAGGACAGAGAACTGCTGGACCAGAGACTGAGGACAGAGAACTGTTGGACCAGAGACTGAGGACAGAGAACTGCTGGACCAGAGACTGAGGACAGAGAACTGCTGGACCAGAGAGACTGAGGAGAGACAGAGAACTGTTGGACCAGAGACTGAGGACTGAGAACTGCTGGAACCAGAGACTGAGGACAGAGAACTGCAGGACCAGAGACTGAGGACAGAGAACTGCTGGACCAGAGACTGAAGACAGAGAACTGCTGGACCAAAGACTGAGGATCGGAGAACTGTTGGACCACCTTGTGTAGTGCTGTGGGAACAATCATCTCATTATCCCTCTATCAGATTCATGCAGTGTTGTGGAGGATAATAAAGGTACAACAGAAGCTGAATGAACTGACTGTTATTGTGGCTGTAATCAGTCTCTCAGATGACTGTGGGTGAATTTTGGCCCAGTCTTCTTTACAATATTGCTTAAGTTCATTGAGGTTTTTTGGTCATTTGCTTATGCACAGCTATTTTAATGTCCAACCACAGCGTTTCAGCGAGGATAACGTTGAAAAGACCATTTCTAAACCCTCAGTTCTTTTATTATTTAGCCATTCTGATGTAGAGTTACTGCTGTGTTTTGGTATCAGCTCGATATCTCCTGTTGTATTGGTCCAGTTTTCACCAAACGTTAGCTGCCAGACAGGTGGTCTCACATTTGTCTCTGGAACACCAGTTGGCAGCAGCTGGATGGAGATTCTTTCTTCACTCCTTGAACAAATTACCTCAGCTTGTCTCCACAACCACTGAAGAGGAATGACGTTTTTCTGTCTGATCAGAGGCTTGAAACAGCTGTTTATTTTGATGTTGGCCAATTGCCTCAAATGTTAAATTAATGGCCATTTTATTGTAAAAATACATTTATTAAGAGATCTAAGATAATTGCCAGAATGTCCCTTCATTGTCTGAACCCTTGGCGGGTCCCACCCAAATGTTTTCAGGACACTGACTTGGATTTACTTTTGTTGTGGGCTCTAAGCCAAAGCCCATATCGAAGATGTTTTTTTCTTTTTTTTTTTTTTTTTAATAAAAATTAAAACAAAATAAATTATACCTTTGCATTTTTCAAACATAACTCTATTGCACTTTATCGCAAATTTTAAAAGTACAGGTGCTTACAGACAAAAAGAAATAACCCAGTTTGACTAAAGATTTTCCGCTTCTGACCCTTGACCCATGCCCGGTCTATTTAATAGACCTGTATCAGGCCGTTTGTAACGTTCGGCCTGGAACTGTACGTTTGCCACTCAAGCCGAGTTTATGCTCTGACTCTCTGGAAGAAATGACATGACGGGAATAATTTCCATACTGCAAGAATCACAATGACGCTTGTGGGTTTTCCCACCCGTCTCTAGCTATGTTACACAAACACACAAGCGACCGGCGACCAGTGACTCCGAAGGCACAAGAGAGGGAAGATCACTCACTAAGACTTTTGGTGAGGTGGGATTTATTTTTGGATTTTGCTGTAAATGCTTTACCCTTATGTGCTGACAAGAACAGATGACTGTACTAAATGCAGTGTGTGTCAAATACTGAAGGGGTAAAACCATTTTGTTAGAGGAATGTAGAATGTAGTCAATTATGAAAAGACAGTGGAAAAGAAACAAAACACTTTGTCAGAGAAACATCTCCCTGAAAGCACTGAACCTTTGTGTAGTATTGTCTTGTTGGTGGGGCACCAGTGCTTGATGGTTCCTTAAAGGAGCTGTTGCTGGTAGCTGGGACAAGGTTTTAAAAAGCAGTCTTTTATTTTTTATAATGTTTCTGAGAGTAATGTTTCTGCAGTTTCTCAGGATTAATAAAGTATCTATCTATCTATCTATCTATCTATCTATCTATCTATCTATCTATCTATCTATCTATCTATCTATCTATCTATCTATCTATCTATCTATCTATCAAACATTCACTGATGTGGTTTCCTCTTAAAGTCCCACTATTAGCAGTTCAGTCAACTTGCAGTGTGGACTTTGATTTGGAAATTTAAGCACCTTCCTTCTTTCCTTTTTTAGCCATTTTGATGTAAATTTGGTCGATTTCTTTAGATCATTGTCCAGTTGCATGACCCTTTTTTCAGACAGTAGGCTGACTCAGCAAGGTGCTCAAGGTGTGGCTGGAAAACAAACATTTCCCCTTTAATTTCTCCAGAGGACTTTGTCCAAGAATTCCTGTGGTTTGGTCACTTGCAGCTTTGCAGTCCAAATCCGTGCCGTCATGGTCTTTTTAAAGGTAGAGGTTTTCTCCTGGCAACCCTTCCAAACAAGCTATGCTTCTTCAGGCTTCTTCTAACTTTAATGTCAAGAATGTTTTAACATTATCATACTAACTGAGGCTTGTAGAGCTCTTGGGCTTTAACACTTTCCTTGAGTATTTCATGGTCTAACCTTGAGATGTTTAAGCACCAAAACATTTCCCAGATTAGGCCCAAATATGCCTGCAATCGTGGGTTGAACTGCCACTTCTTTGGAAATGATTTCCCTATTGATGTCCCACAACAACTAATGATTAAATCTTTTCTCCATGCAGTTTGGCTTTGCTTTTATTCTAATGACATGGTTTAATATGTCATGCTATCACGTTGTTCATCTGAGGTTGTTTTGCCTTCATATAACCTCTGAAATGAATGAATGTGTAGCTATTTTTTAAACTGAAGCAGCCCTCTCCTTCCCTGTAGATCTGATGTTCTCTCAAATATGTTTCATCTTCTTCAGGCCTACTCTGGGTGAAAATGTCCACCAGCTACTCGTCCTCCACTAATGACTCCCTTCACTCCTCCAACCAGTCAATGTTTAGCCCTTTTTGCCAGAATCATAACATTGCTCAGAGCATGATTACTGTCTACAACGGTACCTATTGCATCCTCGTCCTCCCCCTCTCCATCGTTGTGCTCTGTCTGGGAGTTCAGCGCTGGAAACAGCAGGGGGCCTCTGCGGCAGCCATGAGCCACTCCGACTTCTTCACCTACAACATGGCTGCAATGGAGCTGGTTGCAGTCTCAGGATCGGCCCTCAGCATCTACAGCAGGATCGGAAACCTCCCTGAGATGTTCACATTGGCAATATATATTAGTGTTTTACCCTGGAATGCACAGATGCTTTTCCCAACCCTGATCTGTGTTGAGCGATACCAGGCTGTCGTTCATCCAACTACCTACATCAGGCTAAGACAGACAGCAGGACTCCGAATCAGACACATCATCACAGCGGGGATTTGGTTGCAATGCATTATAGCAGCGAGTATGACTATGATGTACGCAAAAGTCAATGCGTTTAGCCTCGCACCTGCCTGCTTGTTGACCATTTGTCTGATCACCATGACTTTCTGCAGTCTTTCCATTCTCCGTGTTCTGATTCATCCAAAACCAGGGAAAGTTGGCCAAGACGGGATCCAGGTCGATAAATCAAAGCGAAAGGCTTTCAAGACCGTCATAATAATCACGTGGGTGTTGTTTTTCAGGTTTGGAGCAAGTCTGGTTTACTACTTGCTGAATTCCTCTTCAACAATGGACGAGAGTGTTCAATGTGTTGTCATGGCATCCACAGACTGGTTTACTCTGCCCAGCTCTCTGGTGCTACCGCTACTGTTCCTGCAGAGAAACAGAATCATACCAAGATGTAAAAAAAGAAAAACAATCATTAACATTTTGCCCAAGTCCTGGGGTGAGCAGTGAGAGGAAATGGTAGCCAAAATTTGGTCAAAGGTAGTTAAAAGTGTTCTAAAAGCTTTTCTAATAGTAGTTAGCACCATCAGGGCCTGTCAGCAGTTAACCCTTATTCGCTGACAGGAATCTACAAGCGAGATCATGTCTCTGCTGTGTTAGCCTCCCTTCACTAGCTTCCCGTAAAATTTCAAATCAAATTCAAAGTTCTGTTTCTTGCAAATAAGGCCCTAAACGGCCAAGCTTCTGGTTATCTAGCAGACCTGATAACTCCTGGTGCTTCTAATGGAGCTCTCTGCTCTCAGAGTGCAGGTTAAAACCTGATTTATACTCGAATGTCAGGTCATCTGCGTCACCTACGCAGAGATGTCCCCCCACCCTACACCGACACTACGCAGACACTCCGGTGCTACCCAAAATTGCAGGTTGACGCAGACAGTGTCGCAGAGAGGAGAGAAAGGAGGCCTCTGATTGGTCAATTCTACATCCGCGTGAAAAAGAGCGCATTGAGGAATGAGGAAGTACCCACATCTGTACGATTTTCATTCTCCGCACTACAAAGACAGCACGTATTCTAGTAATTCATGGAGGGAGATTGCGATGAATGTGGGTCTGGATACGGCCGAGACGGTGAGGAAGTGGAAAAACGTAAGAGATAAGTTTAGTAAGTTTAGCTAGTTCGTGATTGTCCATCTTGCGTTGTGGCGTAGCAGAGACCGCGCTAGTATAAATCAAAAGTGACGGCATCTCTGCGACAAGCTGACGGTGACACATTGCCGCGAGAATATACTCGGCCCTTTACTTGTAGTTCCTAGAATGTCCAGAAGTAGATTTGGAGGACGGGCCTTTTGCTACCAGTTTGGGTTCAGGGGGTTGACACCATCTCCACCTTTAAAACTAAACTGAAAACATTTCTGTTCAGTAAAGCCTACAGTTAGTCTAAACTATAGTGTGTAGGGGCTAATAGGTATAGCCATAGTTATAGGAATGGCTGAAGACAAGACTAGAGCACATTGAGAACATAGCCTCATCATATCTATGCTGTTATAAGCCTATGCTGCAGGGAGACACCAACATGATCCACTGACTGGTGGCCTCATCCCTCTACTCTCCCCTCCTTTCCTCTTCTTCCTACTGTAACCATATTTAATTGGGAACACCTCATAAATGCAACTTTGCTCCATTGTTCCTTTTTTGTGCTGTTTTGTTTCCCTCTCCCCCTTTTTTTTTTTTACCTTTTCTTTCTGTATGTTTTCAGTCCAGAGTTTCCAGAGTTCAAAAGGTCCTCCCCTTGTGAGTCAGGTCCTGCTCAAGGTTTTTTCCTCTTAAAGTGGAGGTTTTCTTGCCACTGTTTTGCTTAAAGGGTTTTTCTCACCCAGTATGGGAGTTTTTTTTTTTTGTTTATTTTTTTTTACTTGCCGTTTTGTTTACTCAGGATTTAATATTATAATTTTAGTTAATGATATTTGCTCGGGGGTCATGATCTGGGCCTTCTATAAAGCTCCTGGAGATAATTTGCATTGTAATAGACACTATACAAATAAAATTGAATTGAACTGAACTGAATTCAGTGTCAAAGCTCTTTTGTCATTTGTTTTACCTTGAAAGTGATGAAAGAGAACTCTGCAGGCCATGTGTTTGTTGCATGGGGGCTTTTATGACTTGGGAATAAACTGAATATGGATAAACGGTTCTCAATTTTTCTACCCTGAAGGCCTCCAGCCAGATTCAACCCCAGTTCCTGCAACATTTGACAAATCTACTTGAGCTCAAAATGCAGTAATTTGTAAAAAAAAAAAAAAAATCATGGAAAACATTAAACATCTGTGTAGCATCAAAAGAGTCAAGAGATGTTAACCTCTTGTAACCAATTGCCTTCCCTTGCCAATCTTTTATTTAAAAACGATCTATTTACATTCGGGAACTGTGGAAACCAGTTTATGGAGTTTTGTTTGAGGATGTCCAGTTCTTGTCCATGATGGTTCCAGGGGTGAAGGTGGGCCAGAACAGCCTGGAACTGCCTTCTGGTAAAAAAAGAAACTTTAAAATAAATAATTTCTGGTATGAAAAAAGAGCACCCACATCCAAAATCCAGTGTCAGGATAACTTTCAACAAAATAAATCCATGAACATTATGCCTTGCTAACTTGCAACATAGCAATGTTTCTTTGTTAGTATTTATATTTAAATCTTTGTAGCTTGTGTCTGATTTCATTATAGAGAGCTGACATGAAGGCCAGCAAACAGACTTTTTTTGTCTTTTCTAAACCTAATAACTGGTTGTTCCACCCTCAGCAGACGGTTTCTAAGGTCTCCAGGGGGTAAAAGGACAGCATTAACAAAGTTTATATTAACAAAGTTAATAAACTGAAACGGGGCACCACCTGATAAATCAGGAAAAAGGGACTAAATGGCACAATCAGTCTCAAAATGGCTGTTGTTCTATGTTCCAGCCTGTGACCAGGTGTGGCGCTATAGAGCAACAGAGAAGATGTGAGTCCGAGCACAGACCTCTGCAACCAGCCAATGTTACAAAACTGTGTAAAATAACCACAAACAACTTCTCTCATTAGAATATATCAGGATTTATTACCACAAGCATTAAAATGAACAAACACTTGAAATAAGATCATGATATATATAAAGAATAACTAAGCTAGCATAATCACACATTAAAAAGGGGAAAGAGTGTCAATATATCTGCATGTGTGCTGGAAACTATAGGTATGTTGTGTGCGTGTGCATGTGTGTGTGTGTGTTCAGTCATTTATCAGCTTAAATCACGTCTTCCTGTGCTGCTGTCAGGCTGCTGGTCCTGGAAAACGTGAGGCGATGCAAAAATAAAATTTGCCTACTGAGTGTCATCGATGCTCTGCAACATTCAAATAAACCTTCAGAGTGCTCCTGCCACGAGCCATTATGAGATATTAGAAAAAACCTCAACATACAACGACTAAATATCCATTGGAGACAGCAGAGACTAAGATTTAAAAAGAATAAAAGCTACTGAGAAGGTGAGTGGAGTTAAATAACTACAGTTTGTCTGTGAAACAGCATCACAGGACTCTGAGGAGGTAAAATGATCTGAACTTGAGCTGCAAAGAAGCTGCTCAAAGAAGATAAAAGAGAGTAAATGACCAGCAGCACTCAGAATGTTCAACTGGGTCAAGTTTCTCAGAGTTTTCTTCATGTGGTTAGAAATGCAGCTCCTGCGCTTGGACTGATCAGGCTTCCAGATCAATCATGATGAAATTCAAGCTGTACATGAGTGAGCAGTTTCAGATGAACTGCATCAGTGTGAGTCTGTTCATGTGAGCTGCATGTGTTCATGCACCAACTTCTTCTTCTTTTTTTTTTTTTTTACATTTAAAGACAAAGTTTATTTCTAAATCACATTTAAAACAACCTCAGTGAACCAAAACGCTGGACAGACTGAGACACTAAAAATCCCTCAACCATCAGTAAATAAAGATATCTAATCAAATAAAATGAAAGAATACAAACGTAGAAGAGCAAAGATCTCCAATAAAATGATCAAAACAACAACAACAACATATATCCAATAAAAGCCAAGGTGTCTGTTTAAGCTGGAACAAAAGCCGATTGAGAAGAGGTGTGTTTTTATCAAATATTTCAGACGTTCAGAGTGTAAACAGCTGTTTGTCATCACTTTAACTTCTTCTTTTTTTTTTTAATCATACTTTTTATTATTGTTTCCTTTTAAGGCAGACACAGATCAACTCAACTGGTTATAAGTATTGTGCATTTCTCAAATTGTAACAAAAGGGTGTAGTAAAATGTTAGGTGAAAGAAAAAATAAAAACAGACATAAAAACAGACATAAAAAAGACAAACGCAGATAAACCAAAAACAGTAAATTAAATGAGTAGATAATAGTAATAATAACAGCAACAATAATGGTGATAGTAGTAATCATAGTAAAAAAAAAAAAAAAAAACAGGTCAAATGTAACCAAAATGTAAACCAGAAATGTACACATAAATAATTAGATGAATAGAATAAAATAAGATAAAAAATAGTAATAGTAATAATGATCACAATAATAATTAATATAGAAAGGAATAAAAAAAAAAAAAAAAGAAAAACTAGTATGAGCTATGTACAAAATGCAGCAGAGACAAAAGGATACAATGTTTAACAATAAACCCTTACCCACCCACACCCTCCCCCACCCTAACCTGAGTCACTTACATCTGTCTGAACTGTTGGGCTCCAACTTAATATGATGGCTTTGAGAAAAAAGAAGAAAAAAAATTGAATGAAATAAAATAAATTTAGCTAAGCGCTAATTTATATTCGTTTCCCTGGAATATGTCAGGAATGGCTCCCAGATTTCTGAGAAAGTATCCAAGTTGTTGTTTATCTTGTATATGAGACGTTCATAAGAAGCTGTTTCTGCCATAGTGTTGAGCCATTCTTGGTAAGATGGAGGTTCATTATCTTTCCAATGTCTCAGTATCACTCTTTTAGCGGTAGTAATGGCAACTTCTAGCCACTTCATATGTTTGACCCTAACATGTTTGATATTTTTGGTGATATTCAGGAGACAAAAGCTTGCATTAATGGTTATCGAAGTTCCGAGGCTGCTGCTGATTTTCTCCATAATCTTTTGCCAAAAGGCAGTCAGCAAAGAGCAGCTGAAAAACATGTGCACTATGTCGCCTAGACTGGAGTTACATCTCCAACAAGCCCCTGATGGTATCAGAGCCATTGCTTTTAACTTTGCTGGGGTAAAATAGATCCTATTAAAGATTTTATATTGAGTTTCGATCTGGCATCTCTCATAGGGAGGAGCAGTCATTATCGTTAAAGGTAGTCCCCAGATCTCTTTCCCACACTGCTTTTAATCCTCTGGTGTTTAAACTGTACTTGCCAATCAGGTATGTGTACATTAAGCTTGCCGTGCGTGGTAGGACACTATGTTTTGCTAGCTGTCCATCTATATCTGAGTGTAAGGGGGGTTTTGACTCACATTTACTGATTTTGAATAAGCAGTCTCTGAGTTGGAAATATCTCCACCAATCATTCCTCTGTAAATTAAATTGTTCCTTCAGAGTCACAAAAGATTTTAGGGCGTGTCCTTCGTAGAGGCATCCAATGCTGGTAACGCCCCCGTTGTGCCAATCTTTCCAGTAAAACGACTTCCCTTCTATCCTCAATAAAGGGTTGTTCCAGGGGGAAGCTGATTTACTTAGGAATGGCAGAGGATTTCTCTCTTTTGTGTACTTTATGCCATATGGTTTTGGTGTGTAGCATAATCGGGTTGTCTGTCTGACTATTCTGGCTCAGGTAATCGGCAGCATCAAACGGTTTATTCAACTCCTCCTCTATCTGAACCCACAGTGGTCTGTTGTTGCTTTCCAGTTTGAGTGAGCATATTTGAGTCATTAGAAATGCTTCTTGATAGAATTGCATGTTGGGGAGCTTAAGGCCCCCCATACGTGCTGTGGCCTGTAGTCTGCCAAGTCTCATTCTAGCTCTTTTCCCTGCCCATATAAATTCTGAGAACATCTTGTCAATAGACTTAAAAATTTCTGAGGGTATGTTCAGAGGAAGCATGGATAAAGGGTAGATTAGTTTGGGAGCAACCACCATTTTTATAATTTGGACCCGAACCCACAAGGAGATTAAAAGTTTATCCCATCCCTTAAAGAGGAGCTGAATCTTCTGTAGCAGAGGTTCAAAATTATCCTTTATCATGTTGGCCAGTCCAGGGTTAAGTATAATGCCCAAATATTTCATATTTTTGTGGATCCATTGAAATCTCCATTCCTGAAAATCTTTTTTTTGACAGTGTTGTATCCAGAAATTTCTGAGAATTTATTGACAGTATCGAGTAGCGGAGGGACAGATTCTTGGGGATGTGATATTAGGACTAATATGTCATCAGCAAAAATTAGGAGTTTGTGCTCCTGATATCCCAATTTCACTCCTTTTATGGCCTCATGACTTCTAATTGTCTCCACTAGTGGTTCAAGGGCTATGATAAATAGTAGTGGGGAGAGGGGGCAGCCCTGTTTAGCCCCCCTGCTGACCTGAAAAGGGGTTGATCTCAATCCGTTAGTAGTAGTCACCATTGACTTAGGATGTTTATATATAAGTTTGATAATGTTCCGGAACCAGGTACCAAAGCCAAATGTTTTAAGGGTGTGATTCAAATAGTCCCCGCCGACTCGGTCAAACGCCTTTTTCGGCATCAAGGGACAAGGCTACAACCGAGACTGGAAGATTTTTGGCCTTCCACATTATATGCAGAGGGCGTCTAAGGTTATCAGATGATCTGCGACCTTTTATGAATCCTACTTGGTCCGGGTTGATGATGGATTTTATAATGCAGTTAACTCTTGTCGCTAATAGTTTTGTAAGCAATTTTCCGTCACAGCATAAAAGTGAAATGGGCCGGTAGCTCCCACATTCCTGTGGGTCTTTCCCCTTTTTCAAAATTACTGAAATGACCGCCTCAGTCATTGAAGGTGGGAGTTCATTCCCCTCAATGGCAGCTGTAAAGGTCTTAAGTAGTTCAGGGGCGAGTTGTTCAGCAAAAGTTTTATAAAATTCGCAGGGAATTCCGTCAATACCGGGAGATTTGCCGTTTGGTAATGTCTTAATTGTGTCCTGTATTTCCTTGATTGTTATTGATCGGTCTAGCCATTGCATGTCCTCTTCAGAAATAGTAGGTAAATTTAAGTGCTCAAAGAAAGCTTTTGTTTTGTCCATATCTAGTTCTCCGTCTGAGGAGTATAATTCTTCGTAGAAGTTTTTAAAGGTTTGGTTGATCTCCCTCTGGGAGGTGACAAGTCTGCCCTTTTTGTCTTTCACCCCTGCAATCTGGTGAGATGCTTCTCTGGCCTTTAGCTGGCTAGCCAAGAGTTTCCCAGCTTTATCCCCTGACTCGTACCATTTTTGCTTAAGTCTAAAAAGAGAATATTCAGCCTTTTTGGAAAATATTTTATTGAGCTCGTATTTAGCTCTGACTAGATCTGATAGGTATGCGTCGGTGGGTTTAGACCAAAATTGTTTCTCCAATTTTTTGATTTTTTTCCTCATATCTCAGGATATTTTCCTGATCAAGCTTCTTTGAGATGCTAGATTTTTGAATCAAAACTACCCTCATATAAGCTTTGAAGGCATCCCAGACATAAATTTGTTTGGTGCTGTCTTTATTAATCTTGAAAAACATATTGATATGATTTTTTAGGTCCTCGCACGTCAATTTGTCCTGAAGGATGCTAGTGTTCATTCGCCATGTTTTGGTTCTTTCTATTTTGCTTCCTATTGTGATCACAATGTCCACAGGGGCATGATCAGAGATGGCTATTGCTCCTATGCTACAGGCCCCTGTGTTTGTGATTAAAGAATGTGAGATTAGGAAATAATCAATGCGGGAATGGACAGAATGTCTGTTGGAGAAAAACGTATAATCACGAGTGGTTGGGTTAAGTTACCTCCATATGTCATGCAGGCCGTTTTGTCTACAAAGGGAGTTGATTGCATTCACGGTTTGGAGGGTCTAGATGATCCGGGTTTGGATTTATCTAAGAAAGCATCCAGAGGTTGGTTAAAATTGCCTCCTAGTATGACTGGGAAATCTCCAAAATCCAGAAGAGTTTTTTTGATGTTGAGGAAGAAGTCTGGGTCGTCTTCATTTGGGGCGTAAATATTCCCTAATATCACCATTTGGCCAGAGAGATTAACCAGGCACACAAGAGTGCGTCCTGTGCTGTCTCTGTACTCTCTGTCTACTCTTACATCTAAACTTTTGGAAAATAATATCGACACCCCCCTCTGTTTTTTGTAATAGCAATTATGATAAGAACAGCTTATCCATCTACCACATAGTCTAGCAGCATCTTTCTCTAGCAAATGAGTCTAGCAGTCATGCACCAACTTCTGTCTGTGCACCGAGGCTGCTGTACTTTTACTTGAGCTCTAAAACATATGAATCTGTTATAAAACTGATTTTAGCAACTAAGGAGCAACAGCCTGTTTTTGAAGTTGAGTTCAATACTGAAATGAGAAACTCTGCAGTTCCTTCATGAACCAAAAATGATTTAATCTGGTAAAGTTACATTATAAGAAACAATTCTGACACATTTATGCATGAACAGGGGTGTGGCCTTGATGGCTCTTTCAACACTTTAACTACGTAGCTACGCTCTGTCTGGACTTCTGAGCTGTAAACAAACACCAGGATATATTCTTATTCTAAAGACCTGCTGTTCTGTTTCAGTTTAAAAGCCTAAAGTTTGTTTATTCTGATTTAAAGTTCTGAGAACTGGCATAAACGATTTCTGTCTTTTAGAGAGTGACATGCAGAGCTAACCTGCAGTAAGTTAGTAAAGTTAATAAAAAGAGAGAGAAAGGTTCTATCTGTAAAAACAGGAACCTAAAGCTCGGGCCAGGCTGCAGCATCCAAACCGACCATGGTCCACGGTCCACGCTGACCTGTTGCTTCTGGACGGTTGAATAAGAAGGCAAGCTGAAGTCATGCAGAAGCTGACAGTTTGAACATGTTTCTGACTGCAACTGAGACCCTGTTCAGACCTTCCACCTAGATGCTGTCCAGGAGATCTGATCACAGACGCTGGCGCTGATCCAAGGACAACAACATTCAGGGTTCAAGATTTCTTTATTTGTCAGGGTCCCAGCACAACAAAATTACATTCCAGTCCATCGTCCAAGAAAACATACAAGAAACAAACAAACATGGTAGAACCTGGGCGGATGGTGCACCGAGGCTGTGGCCAGGTGACCTGGCGCTGCCTTTCATTAGACAAGGAAAAGGGTGACAAAGGTAGAGAGGAGGGAAACAGTAGCTGTCACACTGTGTCCTATGGAGGACTCAGTGTTTGTCCCCAGACAAAGTTTGTAGCTTTCACGATGAGATGTTTATCCTTGGTAGTGTCCTGATTCATTGTTGGCATAATATTCCAGAAGAAATTGAGATAACCAGTCTTTAAGACCGGCACAGGGGAGCCAATTCAGATAACAGCAAATTATCCCAAATTAACTCAAATATTTTGCCGCCAACCTTACAGTGACATGACGACCCGCTCTACCAACTGAGCTACAGCCACCCATATACAGTGGTACCTCTACTTACAAACGTCTCTACATACGAAACTTTCAGGTTACGAAACGGCTCAACGGGAAAATATTGCCTCTCGTTACGAAAGAAATTTCAGGATATGAAAGGCAAAAATACAGTAGCGCTGCTACTCGCAGCTCCCAGAGTTTACTGAACGTAAACATAGCTGTCGGCTCTGTATCTCGGTTTGAAAACGATGTGTCCGAGCTGCTCTGCCATTGGCTATCGTTTAGCATCTTCCTGGCATCCCATTGGCTAGGAGGGCCCCTTGTCTGTATGAGCGTAACCCAGCAACCCAGGTAAACAAACAATTTTTACCTCCGCCAAAGAGGTTATGTTTTTGTCTGCATTTTTCTGTCTGTCTGTGTTCAGACAGACAGAGTCTGAGTTATCCATCCATAACTCAAAAAGTTATGGATGGATTTTAATGAGATTTTCAGGAGTTGTCAGAAATGTGAAAAGGAAGAACTGATTTCATTTTGGGTGTGATCCGGAAGAAATCCTGGATTCTGGATCACTTTCAAATTTTTGATAATTGTTGCGTTTAGAGGAGGTCTGCGCTCTCTGAGTGCTTTTCTAGTTCTAACACGTATTTCTTACAGGTTTTTATGTCATTTCATGTATTATTTATAATTTATTTAAAAAAAAACTTATGTTCGAATTTTGGGGGCTTGGAATGGATTAGGGCAGTGATTCCCAAAGTGTGGGCCGCGGCCCCCTGATGGGCCATCACGGTACTGCAGGTGGGCCGTGAGAGGTCATTAAAATTAAACAAATGTGTTTTAAATCCTATATCTTTTTATAATATGTTTTTAATTACTGTAAAATATTAACGACATTATTTAAAAACATTAAGTATATGTTATTAAATGTTAATAACCAAAAAAAAAATAACCACATTAATAAATGTTATTCTGCCGTCATCTTAACTTAATATGACAAGTGTCACCTTATTTGTTGACCCCTTGTATTCATGTCAGAACATAACTTCTAGTCCTGAATGTTGATCACAGTTGTGATTAAAGGGTTCGGTGGGCCACAGAGATTTTTCACATTTCAAATTGGGCCTTGGTATTCTGAAGTTTGGGAATGGCTGGATTAGGGCATTTACATGGAAAACGAGTCTCTACTTATGAAGGTTTCAGGTTACGAAACTACTTCCAGAACCAATTAATTTCGTAAGTAGAGGTACCACTGTCTGTATATACAGATTAGGGATGCAACAGTGCTCAGTAAAATACGGTACGGTTCGGTGCGACCTGCATGGGACACGGGACGCTTTTATGTCCGGTATTTATGTTCCAATAACTTTGCATTGGACTTGCACGTGAGCGTGCGTGCCTTTTAGGCAACAGGCCGCCACTGCATGTCAATGTCCACTCGGCTCCGCTCACTCACAGTGACCAGCCGATCACACTTTGGCCGGTTGGCTGCAGCTCATAGACGCAGGAAATAAAAAAACAAAAACAAAAAAAAAAAAAAAAACCCAGCAGGCAAATGGCCAGCGGTAGCGGAGAAGTTGGGAGAAAACTTATTTAAATCGCCAGCGTGGGAGCATTTTGGTTTTGCTGATTAATACACCGGCGAGGTAGTGAAAACAGTTAACAGAACGCAATCTTTCTCCTGCGTAAGATCCAGTTGTTACCAGTTGTGCGTCTTGGCGCAGAACGAATCATTGAATGCACATTTAAAGATCACGAACAATTAATGTTCCTGTCCCTCCTCGACCACCAACAGTTTCACACATTTCGGAAATAAATTCCTGCATCCAACCTTTTACATCTTGACACCAGACACAGAACTCTCCTTGGTTTCCTCCACAGCAGACATCTGAATGAGAGCATGCCACAGCTGCACATTTATTCCATTTGGACGTGCTCTTTTACGTGCCAACATGCGAGTTGTGCTTTCAGCAAACTCGGTATCTTTCGATCGCAGGTAGCAGGTGGTCTGAAACTGTACTGAATTTGTACCGAAACCGTGACACAAAAACCGCGGTTCGTACCGTACTGTGAGCCACCTGTACTGTTGTATATATATATATATATATATATATATATATATATATATATATATATATATATATATATATATATATATACATATATATATATATATATATACTCAAAAGAATTAAAGGAACACTTTGTAATCAGAGTATAGCATCGAGTCAATTAAACTTCTGGGATATTGATTTGGTCAGGTAAGTAGCAGAGGGGGTTGTTTATCAGTTTCAGCTGCTTTGGTGTTAATGAAATTAACAACGGGTGCACTAGAGGGGCAACAACGAGACGACCAACAAAACAGGAATGGTTTTACAGGTGGAGGCCACTGACATTTTTTTCCCCTCCTCATCTTTTCTGACTCTTTTTCACCAGTTTTGCATTTGGCTAGGGTCACTGTCACTACTGTTAGCATGAGGCGATACCTGGACCCTACAGAGGTTGCACAGGTGTCACTACTGTTAGCATGAGGCGATACCTGGACCCTACAGAGGTTGCACAGGTGTCACTACTGTTAGCATGAAGCGATACCTGGACCCTACAGAGGTTGCACAGGTGTCACTACTGTTAGCATGAAGCGATACCTGGACCCTACAGAGGTTGCACAGGCAGTCCAACTCCTCCAGGATGGCACATCAATACGTGCCATTGCCAGAAGGTTTGCTGTGTCTCCGGACAGGCAGTTACTCCAGGAGAGCTGGACAGGGCCGTAGAAGGTCTACAACCCATCAGCAGGACCGGTATCTGCTCCTTTGTGCAAGGAGGAGCAGGAGGAGCACTGCCAGAGCCCTACAAAATGACCTCCAGCAAGCCACTGGTGTGAATGTCTCTGACCAAACAATCAGAAACAGACTTCATGAGGGTGGCCTGAGGGCCCGACGTCCTCTAGTGGGCCCTGTGCTCACTGCCCGGCACCGCGGAGCTCGAGTGGCATTTGCCACAGAACACCGGAATTGGCAAGTCCGCCACTGGCGCCCTGTGCTTTTCACAGATGAGAGCAGGTTCACCCTGAACACATGTGACAGATGTGAAAGGGTCTGGAGAAGCCGTGGAGAATGTTATGCTGCCTGTAACATCTTTCAGCATGACCAGTTTGGTGGTGGGTCAGTGATGGTCTGGGGAGGCATATCCATGGAGGGACTACAGACCTATACAGGCTAGACAACGGCACCCTGACTGCCATTAGGTATCGGGATGAAATCCTTGCACCCATTGTCAGACCCTATGCTGGTGCAGTGGGTCCTGGGTTCCTCCTGGTGCCACGACAATGCCCGGCCTCATGTGGCGAGAGTATGCAGGCAGTTCCTGGAGGATCAAGGAATTGATCCCATTGATTGGCCCCCACGCTCGCCTGACCTAAATCCAATAGAACACCTCTGGGACTTTATGTTTCCATCCATCCGACGTCGCCAGGTTGCACCTCAGACTGTCCAGGAGCTCAGTGATGCCCTGGTCCAGATCTGGGAAGGAGATACCCCAGGACGCCATCCGTCATCTCATTAGGAGCCCCGACGTTGTCAGGCATGTATACACGCACGTGGGGGCCATACAAATTACTGAGTACCATTTTGAGTTGCTGCAATGAATTTTCAGCTAAATGGACTAGCCTGCTGCATCATTTTTTCACTGTAATTTTTGGGGTGTCTTTGAATTCAGCCCTCTGTAGGTTGATAATTTTCATTTCCATCAAATGATGTGGCATCCTTTTGTTCATAACACATCACCCAGTCCATACCAGTATAAATAAACAGCAGGATTTTTTCCCCATTGAGATCTGATGTGTTTTCAAAGTGTTCCTTTAATTTTTTTGAGCAGAATATATATTTGTGTGTGTGTGTGTGTGTGTGTGTATTTACTCTACTTACTATATATATACTCTATCCTTTTTCTTTCTTCCTTTTCATTACAGTTCCTCCATTTTGTCTCTGCACCTCAACAGACGTAGACATGTCCAACAATTCCTCTGATTCTTCCTACACCGTGAACAACACCTGTTTAGGCTCTGGGACTGGAATGTTCATCTCCGCAGCGTTTGTTGCCACCAACATCTTGATGATCCCTCTGTTCATCCTCATCCTCTACATGGGCTGCCAGCGATGGAGGAACCAGCGCTCTGCCTCCAGGGTGACAACATCAAGCCACTCAGACATCATCACCTACAACGTGATTGCGCTGGAGCTGAACAGTCTCTTGGGGTATTTCTTTTATTGTACAGGTGGCTTGATGAATATTCCTAGTTTGACATCGGTGGGGATAAACATGTTCTCCTTCACTTCAACTGGACAGTCCTTGTTTCACATGCTCACTTGTGTGGAGCGCTACCTGGCTGTGGTTCACCCGGTCACGTACATGAGTGTGAGACAGTCTGGTGGGGTCAGAATCAGGAACATCAGCATTGGCTGTGTCTGGTTGCTTTGCTTTGCAGAAGTAGGAAAGAGTATGGTGCTCAGTACATCTACAGGTGTCATCATACAATGCTGCATCTTCATTTCCTGTATCAGTGTTATGTCTTTCTGCAGCGCCTCAATCCTCTGGACTCTCATTCATCCAGGGCCGGGGGAAGGGGGTGGGGACAGGGTTCGTGTTGACCAGTCAAAGAGGAGGGCTTTCTACACAGTCGCAGTCATAATGGGGGTTCTTTGGTTGAGATTTGTAGGGGTTCTGGTTGGCAGCGTGCTGGTAAATACAGTGTTCAGACACATTATGTGTTTGGTGAGTTCACTGGCTGCCTGGTTAACGTTGCCTTCCAATCTGGTTTTACCTCTGCTGTTTTTACAGCGGGCAGGAAAATTACCAGGCTGCAAGAACCGATGCACATGAAAGATTTGACACCAGCCTAGTTAGAGGTGATATTGTAAGTGTGTTTTATTAACGGGTCTAGTTAGGACAGTTTTGAGACTGGGTTTCACAAAGAGTTGAAAGTGAGTGAAAGCTCTTTGGTCATTAAAAACTAGCTGCCTGCCTGACTTCCTCTTTGTGATCTCACTGTGATCTCACCTATGACTTTCTCTCTCAATCACCGTAGATCGAATAGGGATTCATCCAGATATTTGGCCTGTTTAATATCTGTTGTGCATTTGAAATGACGTCTTTGACAAGTCTTTGAGCTGTTTGCAGATAACAATCAACGTATACACACGACCCAATATTTGGATAACTTTTTGAATCCCTTTTACCAGCAATATTTTAAAGTTTCATCATCCAACCATTAACTTCTGCTTATGTGTAATTGGGTCACGGTTTAAACAGAGGTTCAGACCTCCCTCTCCCCAGCTGCCTCCTTCAGCTCCTCCAAGACAACAGGTGCTCCCAGGGCAGCCAAGAGATCTAGGGCCCGATCTTCCGCCAAACCTCCTAAAGCCGCTATTAAGGGGTAGCAGGTAGCGGGAGGGGCGTTCCCCCGCAAAGAACGCAATCTTCCATCTCTCCCTAAACCCGCCATCTTACCTGAGCTAATCGCTATATTATGCATGGGAGTGGTTAGGGCGTTCCACCTGTTAAACCAATCAGTGCATCAGTAGCCATTGCCTTTAAGAGCAGGTTGCACTACCCGCTAACCGCTATGGAGCGTCTTGTTGTTACCAGTTGTGCATCTTGGCGCACAACTGGATGCGCATTTAAAGATCACAAACAATCAATGTTCCTGTCCCTCCTCGACCACCAGCAGTTTCAGACATATCAGAAATAAATTCCTGCATCCAACCTTTTCCAGCTTGACACCAGAGCCACAGAGCTTTATTAGATGATCTGACCTGTTTAAAAACAGAAGTGACTGTGATGTCGGCCATGAGGGATTTTGAGGGGAAATGTCCCAAAGATCTCCTTGGTTTCCTCCACAGCAGACATCTGAATGAGATCATGCCACAGCCGTACAGACTGACGTGTCTGGCCGTGACTATTCCCACATCCACCACAACTGCTGACCAGACATCCTCTGACCTCAAGAGAATAAAAACGTATGAGTCCGTCCAAAGTCCTTCCTCAAGGGACACAACAAACTTTTCTGAAATCTAGTCATTGACAAGTCTTTATTATTGAAGTTTATACTCAGTCTTTCTTTAATATTGTAGTCACCAGCTGGTTAAAAATAAATACAGGGATAGATATATTATTTTTCCATGGCACCCAGTGAAGTCAGTAGAGTTTGAGACAACAAATCTATGAAAAAAGTAGGAAGAGTTTATTAATTCAGTTATCAGTGGTTGTTGATCATTGTTGATTAAGTTCTCTTAAATACTTATTTAAAATGTTAAAGATGGAGTGCTTTGTGGTCTCTGCATCTGTTATATCTGTCCCACACAGACACAGAAATATGATTTCACAAACCTTCCACTGATGATAATCAAAGCTGGAGTCCTACATGAATTATGAAGAGCAGAAATGAGACGTTGGAGCATGTACTCACAGATGATGCTGCTTCATTTGAATAAACTCAACCAAAGTCATTTGAATCCACTCAGACGTAATGGGCTGTAAAAATGAAGCATGGCATCCGTTATGGGAGTATGGAAATACTTCTCAGTACTCAAATAAACACTAAAATTCAAATGGGCTTGTTCATTTTCCACTCTGGAGCCACACGTCTGTCCAGTCATGTGGTCGTGTGAGACGATCAGGAAGGTGAGACACAAGCAGGTAAAACAGAACTCAACAAGACAAAGACTTTCAAAATAGTAGCAAAACAGAAGACGAAGAACACAAGAAACAAAGAAAATCAAGAAAAATCCCCAAAACGCTAAAACAAAACCCAACAATCTTCACTTCTTATCAGAGAATTTCAGGTCCTGGAACAATGACACAAACGTAAGATAATAACCCTACAATGACTCCCCTCTAAGTCATTATACAAATAAGTAATAATTACATGAAATCACAGGGGAATTGAGTCAAATTATAAAGATGCAATTGATTAATGCTTCATCATCCCACTGTGGTGCAGTGAATCCCAGCAGAAGAACCGTCCAGCTGCTTCTTCAGTGTCAGCAGGTCGTCGTACGGCTGCAGTGCAGCTTATTGCCAAGATGAAAAGCTGTGTTCTCTTGGGTTAATAACTGCCTCTTCTCTGGGGGGGATGCTGATACTCATGCATCATTGCATCGGTACAGCACATAGGTTTGTTTGGTTTGGTTAGTTGGTTGTATGCTTGGTTTTTAGATGACGTGTTCAGCTAACGCTAACAGCACAATGTCATACTACCGTCTGGACGCCTACCAAACTTTATCAACTTGAAGTGAACGTGGAGGTTAATGGATTTGTGCTAATCAACTGCCGTGTCACCAGATATTTTGATTGTGGTTTACTTTGTTTTGTTGTGTGTTTATGGAGTGATAATCTTCTATTTTATTCTATAAAGGGAAACCAGGGTTTTGATTTGTTACTGTTTTTCTTTCCTGTTTTGTGTGAAGTTGCAGTGAAAACTAACTTATTCTAAGATTTCTTTACACTTGGCACCTGTTATTTTAATGCTGACACATCTCTGAATAAATGCTTTTCTGGAAGAAATTGGTGGCTTTTGATTATTTGATTCTACTTTTGGTGCAGAATGTCAAAATCCAAAATGTTAGGAAATGTTTTTTTTACAGACTGATGTCTTGACCCGATAAGACCCTTGCTTATGTCCTTCCCTTTTGGCCTTGTGTTAACACACACCTAAATGCCCCACTTCTCTACTTGCTGTGAAGTCTCAGAGAGGGATAAGGCTTCATACATCATAATTTTGTTGCTGGTAGTGTTCTTTAAAAAAAAAAAAAAAATCTTATTTGTCTCATTTAAATTTTTTTCTGCTTCCAGTGACATTTAATGCCTGGTGGAATTGAGCATCAGAATGATGTGGTATGAACTTCTCTGTCCCATTTAACACATTCAGTTATTCTTTTATTGTGTAGCTGTGGTAATGATTACTGGGACTGATTTGCATGTTAGTAATCTCTCATTTCCTCACCTGAAGATTACAGGTGACCTCAATATCATCATTTTGGCCACTTATTCTTTTGAATATTTCAGCCCTGACCAGTAGAATGGGACTGGAAAACAGGAAAACACATCAAATACATACATCAAGCCATCCATCCATCAGTCCATCCATCATCCATCTATCCATCCATCCATCCATCCATCTGTCCATCCACCCACCCATCCATCCATCCATCCATCCATCCAGCCAGCCATCCATCTATCCATCCACCCGTCCATCCATCCATCCATTCATTCATCCATCCATCCATCCATCCATCCATCCATCCATCCATCCATCCATCCATCCATCCATGTCCATCCATCCATCCATCCATCTATCCATCCATCCATCCATCCATCCATCCATCATCCATCCATCATCCATTCATCCATCAAGCCATCCATCCATCCATCCATCCATCCATCCATCCATCCATCCAGCCATCCATCCATCCATCATCCATCCATCCATCCATCCATCCATCCATCCATCCATCCATCCATCCATCCATCCATCCATCCATCCATCCATCCATCCATCCATCCATCCATCCATCCATCCATCCATCCATCCATCCATCCATCCATCCATCCATCATCCATCCATCCATCCATCCATCCATCCATCCATCCATCCATCCATCCATCCATCCATCCATCCATCCATCCATCCATCCATCCATCCATCCATCATCCATCCATCCATCCATCCATCCATCCATCCATCCATCCATCCATCCATCATCCATCCATCCATCCATCCATCCATCCATCCATCCATCCATCCATCCATCCAGCCATCATCAGCCATCCATCCCCATCCATCCATCCATCCATCCATCCATCCATCCATCCATCCATCCATCCACCATCCATCCATCCATCCAACCCTCCAGAATCATGACCACTTCTCCAGGTGATCTAGAACTACCAGTTAACCTGACATGAAGGTCTTTGGACTTCTTCTTGTGGGATGAAGCTGGAGAACATGCAAAATTATTACAATCAAGTCTGTCCAACATTTATGTTTCAGATGTGGTGCAATGCACCCATAATTCAAAGCCAGTGAGCTGCAATGCTGCTAACAGCTCCAGCGCATGCATGCACAACCATGTCAGAGAATTATAAAACCATCATGTCTGCCGTGGTTCCTGCCTTCATGTGTGGACTATGTGTGCTCTCTCCGTGCTCGTCTCCTGCAACAGTCCAAAAACATGCATGTTTGAGTGTGGTTGTTGGTTCATTTATGGCCCTGTGACGGACCAGTGGACTCTCCAGTCAAATCTGATGGGAGGAAGATACCATAGGTTGTTGCAAATGCATAGCTGGAGAATGGAGGGAATAAAGAGGTGTGTTAACACTGCAGCGTCTGTGTAAAGGTGGCTAAAGTCATTCAGGAAACATCTAAGTGGATCCACAGTGAGTTATAAAAATACTATTAGCCAATATTAACCCTTGTGTGATTTTAGGGTCTTTTGGACCCATTTTCAATCTTTACTAAAATAAAAATCATACAAGTAATACTTTTTTCAACTTGAAACTCATTGTCCTTGGCTTATTTTATGTGAGGGGCATGGAGGATAACTTTTTTGGGGGGAGCTCCCACTCTACACCCCCCCTTCACATTTACATTTCAGTCAGGGTGTTTGGGTCCAAAGGACCCCAATGTAAAACAATAGGGCAGTGGTCTACTCTACAGCTTTAGTGTGAACATTGGAATAGGACCATATAGATTGTTGCATACCTTTACTTGCCTTCCTCCTAATACATGAACAGGGGGTGGAGAGGGGGATATATTTTTCCCAATCAAACTTGACCCAAGGGGGCGGGGCTTCGCTTCCACGCCATTATGCAACAGGAATCCTACATCCCAGCCCCTGTGTGTGCTAGAGACATGATACATGCACCAGGGGGGTCAACAGGGACAGCCCTGAGTGCACCTTACTGTCCCACAACCACCCTTGATCAAAGGGGGCGGGGTTTCGCTACCATGCCAACCGCAACACAAATCCCACAATCAAGCCCCTGTGTGAAATCAATTCCATGCAATAAATATCAATAGTACTGAAGGCCTGCTTTCCTTTATTTATAAGCAAGTTGACTGCAGTATTGATCATAACTGTTTTACTGTATGTGATGTATTTATAGATAATGTAGAAGAGGTCAAGGTACATGGTACCTGATATGGTCTAATAATAGTATCAATAGTGGCTTGGAGGTCAGACTCCACCCCCTTGGACCAATGTAGATTGGGGACTGGTCAGAAACCACCCACAAGCAACACCCTGGTGAAGACAGTGTGTCTTTGGCCCTCACAATGGCTAAGTTGTCAGATTCGTTGCATGCATGATGGCAAAACTCCGCCCCCCAAGGTGACAGTTAGTACAGGGAAGGTCAGTGACATCACAGCAATGCACCAGTAACCCTCCAGTGAAGACAGCGTGTCTCTAGCCCACACAGAGGCTGAGAAGTGGGGCTGGTGGCGTGGAAAAAAGCATTTCGAATAGGCTCCGCCCCCTCAGGTTGGAGAAACCTAGTGGTAGGTCAGTGACCTAAAGGGCATCCTCAAGTTTCCTCTGGTGAAAACAGAATGTCTCTAGCCTGCACAGGGGCTGAGTTATGGTATGAAACCCCAAGGGGTCCAAAGGACCCCTTAACACCCCGAGAGTGCAGAAAATTCTAACACCACACAAGGGTTAAACACTACTAAATAATTCAGGCCTCATTTTTGTAAAACAGCACAAAGAAGAAAGTAAAAATCCACTATGATCATATATTTTCATTTTGCTTTTCCACACTGCAGACATAATGAGTCTTTTCAGAAATATTGAGACAGGTTTCTGGAAATAAAGATCTTTGTCAGTTTTTATTCCAGACTTTGTTTTTTCACAAACATTCAGGTCATTTATCACTGTCTCAGTGCTGGTTCACTCCCAGTGCTACTATCACGCTGTTGGCCTGGAAAACCTGAAGAAATTTGAATAAAATTTGCCAACTGAATCTAATTTACAATCACAGTCACTCACTGATTGCACAACATGCAAAAACATCAGGGTGCTCCTGCCACCTGTTTTTATAAGATATAAAACAAGTGACTAAATACCAGTTGGAGACAGCAGAGAGAAACATTTAAAAATAAAAAAAACTACTGAGCAGGTAGGTGGAGTTTAATAATTATAGGTTTGTCGAAATAGGTTGAGAGGATTTTGAAGAAACAAAGTTATTTCAACTTCAACAGTACTTTATGTTTTACTTTAAAGTCTAGAAGATCTGGTTCGGATGGGGTCTAAGAGACATGTTGATGGATTAGAGGAAGCTCTTGTTACTGTCAGCTCAGAGAGCTCAAGAGGACAGAAACAGTCCAGAAAAAAATCAAATCATGCTCAAGAAATTCCTCTGACTGATTACCCAATGACCTAATTTCAGCCAAATGTCTTTTATTCTATCAGCACACAACAACGACAAAACCAACAATGGAACTGTTTCTTTAAATTTAGCTTGACTCAGTAAGATCTAGAGCACGTGTCAAACACAAGGCCCATGGGCCAAATGTGGCCCGCCACATCATTTTATGTGGCCCTCGAGAGGTTGTGCATTATTGGCTTAAATTTGAAATCAATATTTTAAGACTTAAAATAAGTTTACACCGCTTCAAAGTGCATTTTGACAATAAACTGCATCTCCCATAATGCATTTCGTCCTTACCCACAACGATAACAATATATCACCGAGAGCAAGACATCAAGATGATTTTCAGAACTGATGAACTCAAGAAAAACCTCTACAGACTAACCCCAACATGTCCAGGAAAAGAAAAATTGATGCAAAAGGAAGGCAGTTTCATGGACGACAGGAAAACAAATACAAGTTTGTATCTCAAGGTGAAAAAAACAGAATGTCTTTTGTGTTATGAGGCAGTGTCAGTCGTGAAAGAGTATAATCCATGTTGGCATTTTGACAGCAAACACTGAGCTAAGTATGCTAAATTTAGCCTCCAAGAAAAACAAAGAAAAATCGCTTACGCTTCTGAAACCAAGGTAATGCATACTCTGAGTGATGTTTACAGAGTCTGTTACCATGGCAACAGACTCTGTAAACATCACCTGTGCAGAGCAGGTTGACAACCCCAAACCCTGAGTTTAATATAATAATGAGTTAAATATTTGAAACTTGAATAGATATTAGATACAGAAACTGTTATTCAACAATATAATAAGGTGCAGTTTAATTTATTTTGAATTACATTGCATTTTGTTACATTCATGCTGTCAACTTGACCCTTCAACGGCAACCATGATGTTGATGCGACCCTCAGTGAAAATGAGTCTGACACACTTGATCTAGAGTATGGCAGAAACAATGGGTTGGTCAAAAAACATTTTGAGAGAAGCCAATAGTCTAATATAGAACTAAAGACAAGATTCAGGCCATCATTTTCAACATCTATGTGAACGTTAAAGTCCACTACGATAGCGTTATTTGTACTAAGATAAAAAGATAAAAACAAAAAGAAGTCATTCCCCATACTTCCTCATTCAAACTATGTGTTAGAAATTAGAAAATAGTTAGAGTTGGAAATTTGAAGAAGCTAAAACTGATGGCCTGTTTTTCTGGCTGCTCCGTGCTGGACAGGCTACCAGCCTGGTCCACGTCAGCGGTGGGTGGCGAGGACCCCTCGACCCCCACGTAGACCCCCCCTCAATGTTTTATGGATTTAAAAAAGAAATATATATATAAATACAACCTGATGATTTACAACCTCAGAACAACAACATATAACATTTTTACCATTTATTTATTTAATATATTTATTTATATTATTTATTAAAAGTAAAGTCAAAAGTGCCAAAGTCATGTCAACAATCCTGATAGGCCTGATGGTTCAGGAATCAGAATCACCTTTAATGTCATTGTAAGTGCTTTACAACGAAATGTGCGCGCATCTTCAAAGGGTACTTGTGAGGTAGATAGGAATATTAATAGTATTAAATATATTTACAACAAAAGGAAGGCACGTAGTAAATATTAAAAAGAAAAGTGTGCTAGTACTGGAGGGTGGTGGGTGTGGGGGGTCCGCTGGTCTGCCTCAAAGCGGTTCAGCTCCTCTGCAGTGTGGCATCAGTCCTGGTGTTGTCCGGGTTGCTGCTTCTGTAGTTGGTTATGTGGTTTATTCCCCGCCACAGCTTCCTGGGGTCATTTTCAGCGAAGTGGTCCTCTATTTTTTTTCCTATAGGCCGCCTTGTAGATCCACCTTCAGCAGCAATAACGTTGAAGTAGTCGTTTCCTGTCTGACTCTATCAGTGTCTCACATGGTTGTGGAGGAATTCTGGTCCATTCTTCTTTACAGCGTTGCTTCAGTTTAGTCTGGTTTAGAGGCATTTACTGATTCACAGCTCTCTTAAGGTCCCATCACAGCATTTCACTCAGGTTGTCTTCTGGAGATTGACTAGGTCTTTCAGAAACCTTGATTCTCTCCATTTTCATCCATTATGATGCAGATGTGCTTCTGGATTTGGGATCAACGTCCTGACGTGTGACTCAGCTTCAGCCAGACGTCCTCACATTTGTCTCTAGAATAATCTGGTGAGATGACTTCACGCTCCGCTCAAGGACTGCTGAGTGGCCAGATCCTGTAAAAACCAGCCCAAACCATCAAACCTCCACCACCGTGCTTGTCAGTGGGTGTGAGGTGTTTCTGC
This sequence comes from Hirundichthys speculiger, assembly GCA_018398805.1. Classification (NCBI taxonomy): domain Eukaryota; kingdom Metazoa; phylum Chordata; class Actinopteri; order Beloniformes; family Exocoetidae; genus Hirundichthys; species Hirundichthys speculiger. Next base: position 121,750 of record JAGFBZ010001195.1, read on the forward strand.
TGAAATGCTGTGACATGGTTCTGGTTCTGGGCGCTGAGGCCAGACAACTCCACGTTGGTCTCATTTGTCCAGGAGACGTTGTTTCAGAGGTCTTTGTTTGTTCAGATGCAGTTTGGTAAACCTCAGTTCATCTTCTTCTTAGACAGAAGAGACTTTCTTCTGTTCTGCTTTAACAGCGCTGTCACGGACCCAGGACCCAATTTGGTGACAAGTTTACACAACGAGAATCACGACAGTTTGAGACTTCAACTGGCAGCAAAGGCATCTATGGTGTCATCAAATGCCAGTGGGCATAGAAAATTATTATTTTATTATTATTTTCCCTCAAGGCCAAGGGGGACTGGCAGCGTGGTGGCATCCCTCCAGCAGATGGCGCCCTTGGCACCCGCCTATATCGCCTATGCATGGACCTTCAGATTTAACATCCTCAGTAAGACCTGAAGGCTCTGAGATGGGTGGTCCACTCCTGGAAAACTGAAAACGTGTTTCCAGCTTGTGAATAATCTTTCTCACTCTAGAATGTTCAACTACACATTGTTTGGAAATGTTTTTTTTTTTTTTTTTTTTTAATAACCCTTTCTCAAATTGATGTGCAGCAACAATGGCTTATTTCGTTTCCTCTGGGCATTGTGTTCACACGCCTGAATGTTCCAAACAGGCAAACTGATGAAAGATTTGCTATTTTAGAGGTCTGCAGCTCTGCTGATGATCAGTTCATCAAGGGCTGATGACTGGCTGCAACTTAACCTTTTAACATTCATAGAAGCAGTAAGGGTAACTCCTCCCTGTAAACACCCCCCCCTTCACCTGCATCAAATCAGCAACAACTGAGGAGGTGAAGAGGGAGGAGTGATGACCACCATCATTCTCTGGTAGTTCAGGTCGGCAGGGACGCAGACCTTCTCTCTGACAACCATGGTGCAGGTGAAGACGTCACAGGGACTTGGTGAGAGTCTCTAGGACGAGAGCGCTGCAGGTGAAGAAGAACTGTCCAACCAGAGAGCTGAAGCAGCAGCTCTGCAGCACATCTGGAGCAGGAGCTGGTGAGTTTGTGAGAAACACAAACACTGCTGAGGGTGGCCGTCCTTTTATTAATCCTGAAAACAAATCTCCTGAACTTTGCCATCCTTTCAGGTTTTGTTCAAATTTTATCAAAAAACCAAATTAAGAGGTAAAAGTAGTTGGAAACTTTGTATACCTGTCTTTTCTAATGGTCTGCAGGGTAAATACATTTGATTTAATTATCCAAAGAAATCCTGTTTTGGTCAGTTCTCACTCTTAAAGACAGTGTTTTGGTCGTCAGATGTGACCAGAGGTGTTGTCAGCCCAGTCCCGTTTTTGGAGCTATGGGGGGGGCATATGAGCAGGAGCTGACTGCAGATGTGAGCAGATGTTCAGAACGAACCCTGCCAGCCATCACCTGGAACAGCACCGGCCCAGCTGGCAGCTGTAGACGTGATGCCCTCAGATCGTTTTATTTTAACAGTATCAAAGTCATAATTTCTTTAAAACCCCGTTCAGACAGGAGGGACTCACTGATTTAGTAATCAGCTGATGTATTTGAATGTGTCCAGGATGAACGGTTTATCATCAGAGGAAAGAGGTTCTGTCTTAAACCCTTTTATTTATAGCCTGATCTAAAGCATTGTTTATGAGTTTTATCCAGTTTACTTGTCAGCGTTTCCTCTCAGACCAAAGATAACATTCCCCCCATTTCTGCTCCGTTATTATTCAAATTACTGACGTGGCTCTGAGTGTGTGTTGGTGTCTCTATAACGTGTATCTGTGTGTGTAATTGTCTTTATTTTATGTTTTGATGTGTTTTTCTTTCTTTCTTTAAAAAAAATAATTATTACTTCCGCCAAGGAGGTAATGTTTTATGTTTTTTTCCGGCGTTTATCTGTCTGTCTGTGTATATATTATATTATATTATATTATATTATATTATATTATATTATATTATATTGGAGAGTATAAAGGCAACTATACATGGGAAAATATAGTGACCTTTATGGTCTTACCTCCAATACATTTTTACCTCCGCCAAGGAGGTACTGTTTTCTGTTTGTCTGTCTGTGTTTAAGATAACTCAAAAAAATGATGGATGGTTTTAATTACATTTTCAGGAGTTGTTGGAAATATGAAAAGGAAGAAATGATTTCATTTCGGGTGTGATCCAGAAGAAATCCTGGATTCTGGATCACTTTCAAATTTTTGATAACATTGCGGTCAATGGGGCCAAAAATGTTGATTCTCCGTTATATATATATATAATATAATATATAATAATATCTCCGTTAATTTTTGCCAAAACTCATGAAATTCAACTCAGGGATTGACAATGGGAACCTCTATCAAATTTCAAAGGCTGATCCGGATCTGATCCAGAAGACAGATTTTATCGCAATCTGTAAATCGCTATATGGGAGAATCGGTTCACGTGGTGGAGGTCTGCGCTCTCCTAGTGCTTTTCTAGTTCCCACTGCTTTTGTTTTAACTCTGTAGAGCACTTTTATTAAAGTTTTCTGAAAAGTTGGATTGATGATATAATGATGTGACTCAGCTGTGATCTTGGCCTGAACATGAACTTCTTGCGCATTGCTGCCACCATGTGGTCAGAGGAGGTGTTGCTCCTTGAATTTCCTCAACTACTGCATGTCTCTCTCTTTTCCCTTTCCTCCAGGTCTCCGACATATGCAGTAAACATGTCCTCCAACTCATCCTCCGTGTCTTATGATCAGGCCGTCTACTGCTTTGCTTCAAAAGCCAGACTCTACATCATCTGTGCTGTGGGTGCAGTGAGGACCGTCATCACCCTCCCTCTCTGCTCCTTCGTCCTCTATCTGGGCTACAAACAATGGCAGCGGCAGCGCTCCTTTAACTCTGCCAGCTACTCGGACTTCTTCGTCTACCACCTGGCGGTCATGGAGATGATCTGGGTCATCGGGTTTCTCATCTACACTTGTGGCAACTCCAGCTTCGCTTTCAATAGTAGGGTTCTGTTTTACCACCATCAGTCTCTACGGAGAGCTGTTTTTCCACATGTTGACCTGCGTAGAACGGTACCTAGCTGTTGTTCACCCGGTCACCTACCTGAGGCTGAGAACCTCCCGCGGCATCAGGATCAGAAACATCATCACAGCGTGTGTTTGGCTGCTGTGTTTTCTGATGTTGAGCATATATGTACTTGTACCGTATGACTCCATAAGATTCATCCTGGTCCCCTTTTTGGCTGTCTCCATCATGGTCGTATTTTTCTGCGGCGTGTGTGCTGTCTGTGTTCTGATTCGTCCAGGACCAGGGGAGGGGGGCGGAGAAAGGGAACGAGTTAACCAGTCAAAGCAGAAGGCTTTGCACACCATCACAGCCATATCAGGCGTGCTGTGGCTGTGGTTTGTCGGGGCTCTGGTTTCCACCTCTTTGAATGAGTCGCCTCTGCTGGATGAAAGCATTGTTTGTGTAGTTTCAGCAAGTCTTTCCTGGTTTAATCTGCCGACCAGCATGGTGTCACCTCTGCTGTACTTACACAAAACAGGAAAGCTTTTCTGTTCCCGTCATCCCACTGAGTAAAGAGAGTCGGTCAGCTTTGACAGCTCTTGGTGTCTGAACTTCTTTAAAGCGATTAAAATTGTGTGAATTTGTATGGACCAGATTCTTGTTAACATGATTTATGCTTTTATGTAGCAGCATGTGAAATAAGGGACCTACAGCGTAGTTGGCAATTATCTTTGTTCGTTCTTGTTCAGTCCCTCTGTAACTACCAGTGTTGTACCTGAACTTTCGTTCATTGAATGAAAATTCATGAACTTGTTCATATTTTCTGCGAACGTGAACTGAGCGCGCTCTCCTTCTCCTTCACCAGCGGGGGGCGTGACCGAGTTCATTTGGGCAGTTGTGAACGACGCTCTTTCAAAGTTCACGCACGGTCAAAACCGTTCCAGGTTTTCAGCGAACCCCATTTAAAATCCACCACAAACGAGCCTGATATGTATCTGAGGAAATCAATCAAACATGGCAACACGGCTGTCGCTGCTGTCACACTCACAATCGCATCATTAAACGTTTAAGCATGAACAAGCATGAAGGAAGATGAAAGCTGCAGAGCTGGAGGAGCGCCCCGACTGCCGGGGGGGATTGAAATATTGAAATGGGGGGAAAAAAACATTTGCACTTTAAGGACCTGTTTTTGTCTTATAAAAAAGACCATTTGGCAGCAAGTTTTTCCTCACATTTTTAACATACTGTAGAGCAGTGATTCATAAAGTGTGGGCCGCAGCCCCCTGGTGGGCTGTCGTGGGACTGCAGGTGGGCCGTGAGAGGTCATTAAAATTAAACAAATGTGTTTTAAAACCTCCATCTTTTTAAATATGTTTTTAATTACTGTAAAATATTCATGACATGATTAAAAACATTAAGAAGTAATAAAGCAAACCAGTTAAATGTTATTCTGCTGTCATCTTAACTTAATATGACAAGTGTCACCTTATTTGTTGACCTCTTACATTAATATCAGATCATGGTTCCTGGTCCTGTATGTTGATCACAGTTGTGATTAAAGGTTTCGGTGGACTGCAGAGATTTTTCACATTTCAAATTGGGCCTTGGTGTTCTGAAGTTTGGGAATGGCTGCTGTAGAGAGAAGCTGAAATGGAAATTACAGTTTTACATGGGCTGTCCCTTCAATGCTAATGTGAACCCTGGTTGGTTCAGGATTCAGAATTGGACCAATAGTTTTCGACTGTTAAAATGGATAAATAATTGCCGTTTGTGGTGGTGTAGTATATGGGCAGTGGTAATCATTTTGACAAATAATTGCTCACAGCAACATTAATAAAAATTAAGAAAAAATAACTAAAAATTAACTATTTAGTTCATTTTTTGAAATGGTGAACTGAACTAGTTCATTTTTATTTCTATGAACTATGAACTTAACTAGTTTGTGTAGAAAGTGACCTTGCCCAACACTGGTAACTACACCACCAAACACAAGGTGGCGGTGTGGGTTCTTTTCTGCAGCGCTGTGTTTCCTCTACGTTCCTCAGATAAGGCAGCAGAGAAAACAGAGAATATCTTATGTGAGCTGGAGCTGGCAACACAAACGTTTACTGACATGGTCGTAACTATATGTCACACTCTAAAATAAGTGACGAAGGAAATACGTTGAGAAATATGATACAACCAAGTGATCCAGTCATATTTGTTCTGCATCAGCTACACTCCTGGTGGACAGATGTTGTCAGTGGTTGAAGCCATTTTTGTTTCTGTTGGATTTCAAATTGTCTTTATTCACTGCTGGATGGTAAGGCACTTTGTGACTGCTGTCTAAAATAAATGGTTTTCAGAGTTATTTGTCAGATGTGTTGGTCCTGAGCACAATCTGTGTTCCGTGTGTAAACATGCAAATGACAGTAAGAGAACCTTGAACCTTTATTTCAGTCAGGAAGACTGTTTATAGAAATATGAAAATGTAGCAGCGCGTTTTTAATCCAAAGCTGTGTAATGATCCTGATGAATAAATCTTTCATTATGAACGTGTATTCTTCTGTTGGTCTTCAACACCCTCCAAGCTGACGTTTGAGGTTCCTCCTCTAAAGTTTAGAAAACACTGCATGAAAACTGACCATCGTGGAAGAAGCATGCTAAAATCTCTTGTCATCCCTACAAATCAGTAGTCCTGCATGGAATAGTGTGAGCAGTTTGGTGATGGCCATCTTGCAGGTCTTGTGAACAAAATATATCTGAAACAATTTTCTGACATGCTTAGAAATCCTACATCTTTGCCCAATGACTAGCTGGTTAAAATACAAGATGAAATGACGTATTAATGTGTCTTTTCTCCCAAACCATAACCAGAACACTTTCTCCTCCCTCGCAACCTCTTTTATTAAGCATTAATAAAAGCCACTTCTAAAGTCTTTTTTACTTATTGTTGACTGCTTGCCATGTGTGCAGGCTGATGATGTCTTTTAAGCCTTTGTTTCACGAGGTCTCATCGTTGTAACATCTGCACTCTCCATTCTTAATGCTGCTTCCAAGACAAAGCAGATGCAAGTCATGCAGTGTCAGATTATTTCAGCTCCAATAAGCTGCATGATTTCAAGGAGGTTATTTCTTGTCCAGCTGCTTGAGGACTACAGCCTCCATTATTGGGGGACCAGCACAACCAGGAAAACTATCCGGCCCCCTGGGAATTATAAAGCCTCTTCCAGCAAAGTATCTCTAAATAAACTAGGCTGTTGATGTTGCCACACCTCAACAGCCTGGTACATTTATACAAGAAAAAAAAAAGCACTGGTGAGTTCAACATCAAAAGGCCTGGAAGAGCAGAGAAGACAGGTGAAGTAGATGACTGCTTGGTGAAGAAAGACCTTTGACAACATCAACAGAAGTCAAGAATATTCTGTTGAAGGTGCATCGTCGTCAAATTCTACAATCAGGAGATGCCTTCATGAATGAGGGTTTACGACAAGCTACAAACTGTCAGAACATGTCTTTAAAAAGCAGAATTATGGAAAGGGGAAAGTCAGGAGAGGATACCACATGTGTCAAACATGGCGGAGGGAGTGTTATGGTCTGGGCATGTGTGGCTGCCGGTGGACGAGCTCACTGGTGTTTATTCAGCATGTGGCTGCTGAGAGAAGTGGATGAACTCTGAGGTGTGTAGGGCTGTACTCTTGTCTCAGATTCAGACAAACGCTGCTAAACGGATGGACGGTGCTCGATGGTGACCGTGGACGCAGTGCAAAAGCAACTGTTAGGATTTAGGAATTAACAGAATTTTAGTTAAAGCTAAAAGTTTATTGCCTGTATCTGGCTGCTGAAGGCCTAAGGGTGGCTGCTTTATGACCCAACACTGGGATCACGACCTCCTGACCTGCTGTCTTCAAGGGACTATGCGATGGCATATTTAGTTACATGCTTCCTGGAACAAACACACCACCTTTGTTTGGACTGGACATCTGGACTTAATTACTGCAACATCCGCTATACCCCTCACCAGTTTCAAATTACTTGAACAATCAGTTGTTGATTAACTGTGACTGATCATCTGGACTTCGGAAACAAAAGGACCATTAAAAGTCAGAGGAACTAAGGACACGCCTCCTCTGAATCCTTAAAAGATGGACACAAACTAATTGGGGGCGTGCATTTGTCCATGGCAGCATCTCGGTGATGTTGTGGACAAGTGTACCATCGGCCGATTAAAATATTCTGCATGGCATAATAATATGTTGTATACATGATTGTAATAAATTCTTGATTGATCTTTGCTTCTAGATTTGTCATTTAGGCACCAGATAAAAGAACACGGAGACACAGTTTTTTCACAACTCAGGATGTTTTTAAGTCAGTCACCTGATCTCAACTTGAAGATTGAAGGTAGCTGGGAAAGCATCTCCAGGATGGAAAGTCAGAGTTTTTGTTAGGTCTATGGGCTCCAGATTTGAGGCAGTCATTCACTGGAAAAAAATGTTTATCCAAGTATTTAGAAATGTGGTTTCATTTACAGTCATGACACTTTCTCCAAATACTTTGAATATGGTGGTATTTTGCTTAAAAATGGCTGTCATTTTTAACAAGTAAATGTCTCATTTTTGTAAAGCTGGAAAAATACACTTAAATCACAACTTAACGTGTAAACGCTTACTTTCTTCAGTTTATACCCTTATTATACATGAACATCCTGTTCACTGATGTATATTAAAACCAGATCACATCAGTCCAGTTTGTTTGCTCAAACTTTTTTTTATTTCCAAAGGTGACAAAGACAATTCAAAATGTTGAAAAGATTTTCTAGATAATGATCCCTTCCCAGCATCAGAAATCTTCAGCATCAGTGGAATCAAATGCTCATTGAGAAAAAAATCACACGGTTCACATATTAATCAATGAAATCTATTCTAATAAAAATCTCTCAAGAAAGAGAACATTAAGACTTAAAAACACACACACAAAAACAACTCCATGACCAAAACCAACGTTTTACACAAATTTTTGAATATGAAGAACAAGATTTAAAAAGATGCCCAGAGGACAGATGTGACCTACTGCAACGCCCCGTAGAGAAAAACAGCCACAAGAATGATTCACAAAAGTACCCGAAGTTGTAACTCAAACAAACTAGAACCAAACTGGTTATTTAATCGCTAAAAGTTGGCTAAATCAAACTAAAAGTAAAGATAGAAACCACACCCCTAAACTCCAGTTTCCAGTTACGTTTAAAATTACTGCTACAGAAATGTGAGCATTGATGATATTAAATCTCATCAGCATGTAACCTGTGGAGTTCCACAAGGCTCAGTGTTGGGACTTTATATAAAGAGTTATTTATACTTTATATAAAGTTATTTATACTTTATATAAATGATATTTGTACAGTAAGTGATACATTAAAATATGTTGTGTTTGCAGATGATATCAATTTTTTTTGTTCTGGAGGGAACATAAAGGAGTTGTTAAAAACTGTAGAAATAGAATTGATGAAATTAACAAAATGGTTTGCTTTAAATAAACTATCGCTAAATGAAAGTAAAACTAAATTCATGTTGTTCTGTGGTAAACGGACTAACAGAGATTTATGTTTAACTTTACAGAGACTAAGACATTTACTGAATAAGAGCTGCCTTAATTTGCTGTACTTTTCACTTGTGATGCCTTATATGACATACTGTGTTGAAATTTGGGGAAATACATGCAAAATGAACCTAGATCCAATAATTAAACTGCAGAAAAAGGCTATTAGGATAATAAATGGAGTTGGATAGCCTGATTCTACAAATCAGCTTTTTATAAAATCACACACATTAAAATTTTTGGACATTGTATGTTCAAAAACCTTAGAAATTGTGTTTTGAGTGGTAATAAAGACAATTCCCGTTTGTATTCAAAAAATGTTTAAGCTAAGGCAGGTGGTTTATAACTTAAAGGGGTTGTTAATGTTTGAAACTCACAAAGTCAGAACTAATCTAAAGTACAAATGTGTGTCAATTTTGGGTGTAAAATTATGGAATGGATTGAACGATTAAATAAAAATGTGTAATTCTTTGTTAGTCTTCAAGAAGACTTTAAAATCTAATATTATCAAAAGTTATAATGAAATTTAATGATTTGAATTGATTTTAATGATTTGAATTCAATTTTTCTGTTTTAGTTATCATGTTTTTTGTAATGATGTACTAGTACTGATGTTTTATTGTGAATTATTCAGTTAATCCTCTGATGGTATAGGATAGGCAAAAATAAGCCTTGGGCTTCAGCCTACTCCTTTTTCAGTTGCTATCTGATAAATTCTTTTCTAAAAACATGGTTTTATTTTTGTTTTTAAACTGAAATAAAGCATTCATTTATTCATTGATTCAAAAGATAAAGTAAGTGTAATTTAACTGAGGAGAAAATCGATCAACAGAGAATCCAAAGCCATTCTTGTCTGGTTTGATTTTGGCATTAATATCTATGTTTTATTCCAGACTCAAAACCTCAGAGCTCATCTCTGTCTGGACCTTTAACTGACATCCCACATGCCTCTTTATTTATATTCGTAGCCGCTCTGATGGCAGATTTCATGGATGCCTCGATCCAGGCGTGAGGGAGGGCCGTGTGTTCACCGGCGAAGTGAACCCTTCCTTCACTCTTGAAGAGCTCCTGGGCGTACTCCAGGTGTTGGTACGGCGTAAAGAGAGTAAAGGCACCCAAGCTGTAGGGATCCATGCTCCACCTCTTCACCACCACACCGGTACAGAGAGACTTGACATAATCGCCATGGATCAGCGCCAGATCATTCAGGATCAGCTCTCTCAGGGCTTCATCACTGGCACCCAGGAAGAGGAGGGACTCATCAGACCAGGTGTAGGCAGCCAGGAGGACGCCGATCTTGTCATTGTCTGGGAAGCTGTGGCTGGGGTAGTAGATGAAACGAGATGGCCGGTCTGTGACGCTCTTCCCTCCCTGGATACCATCTTTCTCCCAGAACTTCTCACTGAAGGTGAGAAAGACTTTGGTGGCGCTGTCGTAGTGGACTGACCTCATAGCCTCTCTCTTTTTGATCGGTAGAGGTGGCTCAAACTCAATGAAAAGGGCTGCTTTGGCTGTGGTTGTTACCAAAACGACATCAGCAGAAAGGTCAGAAAGACCAGACTCTTGACCACTCTGATAGGACACAGTGACGCCTTCCTTCGAGTAGTTGATGCGCTTGACTGCTGCATTGAAAAGGATCTTGTCACCGAGGACTTTCTGAAAAGCAATGGGAAGAAGATCCATTCCACCAGTCACTTCAGTGTACCTATAAAAAAAGAAAAAAATTAGGGCTGGGCATTTTTTGACGATTAAAATTTTTAATCGCAATTAATCGCATGATTTCCCTGATCAATCAAGATTAATCGCATTGTATATGCAAAATCAAATAATTAAAAATATAATTAATAATAATTAAAGTAGTGTAAAATGCACTTTTATTGAAATGTTCTGCTGCCATATGAACTAAAGTGCCATAACATTTGGTGTTCAAACACTTTTAACATCAGCACTTGTCAGTAACACATATTTAGTGTAAATATCATCTTAAAAAATGTCAAATAAAATAAAGCTTATTGCCACTGCCAGGGCATTAATGTCATCCTGTTTTCATGAAAAATAAAAAAAAAAAGTCTACAAACAAAATCCAACAAAATTATTGTGTCTCAGCACAATCAGAACATTAAAACATTAATTTCTGAGGTAACAGCAGAAACTTTTAACGGGGAGTTCATCTTGTCAGTTGTTACAAATAACCTTGTTTCTGTTGAATCCTCCGTCTGGAAGAACTTTAAAATGAAAATGTCAATGTTAAAGTTCAGTAACGTTACCATTCCCTGTATCATTAATTCTTTCCATTTTCAATTGTCAATCAAAAAAAAAAAAAAAATTAAAAAGTGACATTTTATTACATTTTTAGTTTTTTAATCTAACACAAAAAAAGAAAAAAAAATGCCTGTTTTATATATATATATTTCAATTTTAGACATGGATCAAAAATACAAAATTTAAAAAACTGGCCACAGAACTGAATTTGTTTTATAATCGAGGACTGGACTTTCTGTTGTCATTACACATCTGTGCCACTAGATGGAGTCGCACTGAAGTAACCAGCTAGAGCAGTGGTGCGCAAACTGTGGTACACGTACCACTGGTGGTACATGAGCGCTCTCTGGTGGTACGTGGGGGAACATCAGGGCTTTCCACATTTTCCATTTTTTATTTTTTTTTAAATTAAAATCTGAAACATACAATGCATTATAAATACGTTATAAAGGAGATTCAGGTAACAATAAATAACTACAAGGAATTAAGCATCTCTCCTGATGCTGCTACAAAGTGAAGGTGGAGGAGCACTTCAACTCCAAACCCCCGACGGATGTGGCAGGGCATTTGTATTATCAGTGACTTCAAGCCCACCAACCCCTCCCCCTTCCTCTGGCACACCCTTCCTCAATGAGCTGAACAGGTTCTACGCCCGCTTTGAGAAGGATAACCATGCACCAGTAACAAGGGCAGAGCTGACTGCCAACCACCAACCACTGACATTCTCCCCCACTGACGTTGAAGCAGTGCTTAGCCGGACCAACGCACACAAAGCAGCAGGCCCTGATGGCATCCCTGGACGTGTGCTCAGAGCATGCACTGGGGAGCTGGCGGGGGTCCTGACGGACTTATTCAACCTGTCCCTGGCCCGTGCTGTTGTTCCGACCTGCTTCAAATCCACCACCATTGTGCCGGTACCGAAGAGCTCCACACCAACGTGTCTCAATGACTCCCGTCCAGTGGCTCTCACCCCCATCATTTCAAAGTGCCTAGAGCAGCTGGTCCTGGCACACCTCAGATCCTGCCTGCACCCCACCCTGGATCCCCACCAATTTGCCTACTGCAAGAAAAGGAGCAGAGAGGATGCAGTCTCCACAGCACTGCACTCAGTGCTCTCACACCTGGACAGTTACAACACATTATGCCAGAATGCTGTTCATAGACTTCAGTTCAGCGTTCAACACTGTCATACCATCAAAGTTAGTAGTCATCACAGCTCCCATCTGCAACTGGCTACTGGACTTTCAAACCAACAGGCCACAACATGTCAGGTTAGACCACCACTGCTCCTCCACCCTCACCATCAACACTGGCGTACCACAAGGCTGCGTGTTGAGTCCTTTCCTCTACTTCCTCTTCACCCACGACTGCAGACCTGTTCATGGCTCCAACACCATCATCAAGTTTGCAGACGACACCACCGTGATTGGCCTCATCAGGAACAACGATGAGTCGGCCTACAGGGAGGAGGTGGACCACCTGGCTGCGTGGTGCGAGAACAATAACCTGAGGCTCAACACCTCAAAAACCAAAGAAATCATCATGGACTTCAGGAAGAATGCCGTCACTCATCCACCCATCCACATCAATGGTGTGGCAGTGGAATGAGTGACCAGCTTCAAATTCCTGGGGATCCACATTTCAGAGGACGTCTCCTGGACAACAAACTGCTCCAACCTGGTCAGGAAGGCTCACCAGCGCCTCTTCTTCTTGAGGACTCTGAGGAAGCACCACCTCTCTTCAAACGTGCTGGTGAACTTCTACCGCTGCACCATTGAGAGCATCCTTACCAACTGTATCACAGTGTGGTACGGGAACTGCTCCAGCGCTGACTGAAGGCCTTGCAGAGGGTGGTGAAAACCGCCCAGCGCATCGCCGGAGCTTCACTTCCTGCCATGGACACCATCCACAGGAAGCGTTGTCTCAGGAGAGCAACCAACATCATCAAGGACTCCTCCCACCCAGCACATGGACTGTTTACCCTCCTGCCCTCTAGGAGACGCTAGAGGAGTCTCCGTACACGAACCAGCAGATTCAGGAACAGCTTCTTTCCATCAGCTGTTTTCCTGTTGAACTCTGCCCCCCCACCCCCGTTCACTCACACACACGCCATCCCCCCACCCCACCAGGAAATGAACAGGGCTAGTACCCACTAATTCTTTGCACTCTTCCACACAAATGTAAATAATATAATTGCACTGGACTCTTTTTTTAACAACTACCTCCTCACACTCCTGTAAATACTGTCATAATCATGTAAATACTGTTCTAATCTGTGTAACTCAGCGTATATATGGAAGCTGATGCCGTGCCATCTGATGACATCACCCAGGGGAAGCATATAGAGATTAAAAGGGGTTTGGCCTAAAATTGACCCCTGGGGAACCCCACAGATAATCTTGTGTGTTTTTGAGGAACAGGTATCCATACTTACAAAGAAGGAATGTTCCAGTTGGTGTGAGAGCTGGCAGCTGACAGGCTAGAGGTCAGTGACCAGCTGTGTTATGGGTAATGTAGTGTGTGTGTCGTGGGACAGCAGAATGAAAATGGGTTTAGATAAAAAGTGTAGTGAGCATCAACAGCAGCCCAGCGTGTATAGATTTACATTCTCTGTTAACCGACAGGAGCCCAACAATACAACCTGTGTGATGTTACAAGTTCCTGCAGTGCCAGAATAAAGTGCTCGTTCCATGCAGAGAAAACCGGACTTTTTGTTTTGTTATTGTTAGCTTGTTACCCGCTAATTACGAGCCAAAAATAGCACAATACCAGCTGTTTCTTTACTACGGTTCAGAGACCAGAGGCTGTGAAGGTAACAGAAAGACCACAGTTAAAGCCTTTGTCTTGTTTCGCTGCAGTGTCTCGCTACTTTTTTGGGGTTTTTAAACATATTTTAAACACATTATTTAGGCTTGGGGGGCTCCGGCTCCAGTTCTCGGATTTTGAGTTTCACGGGGGGGGTGCCGGTCCCCATTAACTGGGAAAAATAAGGGATCACTGTAAATGTCTCTGGGATATCAACTCACATGCTGACCTGCAGTTTGATCCTCTGACCACCTCAGTGCTGCTGCCTACATCTGTTTATATATATATATATATATATATATATATATTTCATGGACTAACAATGCACCACTCAGAATAGAAGTACATGAAATAATTAGTTCTGAGTTAATGGATAATTACTGGATAATTACTTTTTTGTTTTGTCCTATTTAATATTGTCAAGATATCTGTGCCTCTCCTTCCTCCTCTCTGTCCATCTCCCTCCTCTTTTCTTTCTTTATCCAGCTGGTCTTCATCAGGAAGGTCCCTCCATATGATCCAGGTCCTGCTCAAGGTTTCTTCCTCTTAAAGTGGAGTTTTTCTTGCCACTGTTTGACCTAAAGTTTTTTTTTTTTCTCCTGCCAGGGGAGTTTTTTTTCGATGCCATTTTTCTTTGATTAGGATTTAATATTATAATTTTCGTTAATGGTATTTGCTCGGAGGTCATGATCTGGGTCTCTGTAAAGTGCCTAGAGACAACCTGCATTGCAATAGACACCATGCAAATAAAGTTGAATTGAAAATTAAACAGCTCCTCTGGCTCCGTATCTAAGATGGACCCTTCCAGGCCAACCCAGAACTGGTCTCAGCAAACACAGCACAGTTCAGAGGTCAAGTCCAGCAGAAAGTTCTCAGAAACTAAAGTAGTGACAGCCAGCTGAAGGACTGGACAGCAGATGTCACTCAACTCTTGTTTTTTTTGGGGGGGGGGTTGGTTTATTTTAGTTTTTTTTCTACCAAGCTATGAGTACATTTTCTTCTGCTGTAAAGTTAATGATTTTAACACTTAGATCAGTGAAGATTGACTCTCTTTTGCAGCCTAACCCTCGTGGTCATCCTATGAACTGGGCTCATATCTGATTTAGATTTTCACATGAATCAAGTGGAGTTTTTTCCTGGAATGAGATTTATGATGGCAAAACACCAAATTTCAGGCCTAATTCAGAGTTGTGCTGCAGAAAGTCAAGTTTTTTTGTTTGTTTGTTTTGTTTTAACTGTTACATGTCTATTTATTTATTTAATGCATTAATGATTTTTTTTTTTGCTTTTTGATTTTGCAGTGATGATCCATTACAGTATGTGTTGTCTTAACTGTCTGCTGATGTCTCTATTTGCTGAATGTATCAGTTATCAAAGAAAAGCAGTCTGTGTTTTACATCTGTCAGCCTTACTTGATGTTGTCGCTGATGTCCGTTTGGTCGTACAGCATCTCAGTCAGCGCCGTGAACATGAGGCTCTGTTCGTTAAGCAGATCTCCAATCATCCTAATGGCTTCGTCACTCAGTCCTCCTTCTTCTTTCAGATACTCCTGTTAAAGCAGATTCATGTCAGTCTGGTTATATTGCTTGTGCTATCCAGGTTCCTCTATCCATCCATCCATTATCCACATCGGTCAGTCCTATTTAGTAGGGGTGTAAAGATAAACCGATTTGAATCGGTTATCGGTCTGTGATGTATGAGATCCGAGTGCATCGGTCAATGGAGAACTGGATCGGTAAAAATGCACTACGAACGGCCCGATGTCTCATATTTACGGCCGCGAATCGGTTTTCCTGAGGTCCAGCGACCCAGACCTGCCATTGTTGTGACGTCAGCTATGTAGCTAGAGAGCAGCTAGCAACATGTCAGACAACGCGGATGAAATATACAGCGCTTCTCACCACTGGTAAATGTAGGTAGGAAATGTGAACGTACGCTCATCTGCCTCGTCCCCGGCGTGGACATCACTAGGTCCTGCTTCTAGTCTCGCTTAGCAATGTGACCTCCAAACACTCCAAGTACACATGAATGAAGAACGTTGGTCTGACTGAAATAATGGAACAATCTGACCTGACTGGTTCTGGACAGGATTTACTGACCATCCAAGTGTCATTTAAATAGCAGATTTCTGAAGTGCTCAGTTTGCTTATTAGGACAATGATATGATAATTAAATTTTTTAAAAAATCTCCCGACTCCGACCTCCCCAAAAACAGAAAACTCCTCGGATCTACACGATTCACGTAGGTCATCAAAAAGACATGTTGAATTTAACACGCTATTTTCTATAACTGCTTACTAACGTTTTGGATCCATGTATCTTGTTGTCAGTGATGTTTTACTGTTGAAGTTTACCAGTGACTGAATCACTAGTCATTCTGAATTTTTGCCTTTAATAGGCAACTTAATTGTTTCATAACAGCTACTTTTATTTTTGATATCTAACCTCAGCCTTATGCTCAGTGTATTCTCACATTAGCAGAATAATTAAACTTTGTGCCATTTTTATCTTTTATTTTCTGTTGAGGGAAAGTAAGAATTGGATTTTAAGTATGAGCAGAGTTTTGCAAACCTGTGAAGTGAGGGACACCAGATTGGGAGTTTTGCGTTTCATTATGTAATGTCAATTATCCCCCCAGGTATATTGTAAAGGCTTAAGTTAATGTCTGAATTTATGTTCAGTAGGCCTGGTGTACTGTCTCTTGGACATTAAATAAACAAAAGAATTCTATTTTGAAATTAAATTTGTGTTTCTCTTTTTCTTCTCAGTAATAAAGCAAAATAACTAGTTGGGGTTGAATTGTCAATTTTTATTGAATCGAACTGAACCGAACCATATCGAATCGTACCGAATCGAATCGTAGCCTGTGAATCGAGATTTGAATCAGATCGTTTTGTGAGTGAAAGATTCACACCCCTACTATTTAGGGTCACAGGGATTTGCTGGAGTCTGTCCCAGCTTTCTATGGGTGAAAGGTCACCAGTCCATCTCAGGGCCACATGTAGACCAAACAACCATAAACCCTCCCAATCACTCCTCCAGGTGATCTAGAACCACCAGTTAACCTGACATGCAGGTGGACTGATGGAGGAACCTGGAGAACCTGGAGGAAACCCACACAAGCACCAGGAGAACATGGAAACTCCACACAGAAAGACCTGCTGAGGTTCAGACCAGGAACCTTCTAGCTGTGAGGCAACAGTGCTAACCACTAAGCCACCGTGCTGACATTTGTGTTTTATTTCTCTAAAATATCACATGAAAAAATAAAGGGATTGATGAAATTATTGAGGACATGGTGTCTCAACATCAAACTATAATGGATAATGTTGAGCCACATTTGTGCTGGGGGAGATTTGGCCTCATTTCACAGAATCTCACCAGATCGGGTTGAATCTTACCTTCACTGAATAGCGGTCAAACTTTTCCATCGCGGCTTTGCAACCATGCTCTCTCATTTCATCTTTTACCTACAAAAAAATAATATATGTATTGAAATTGAGGGGTGACATTGGGTTTTTCTCAACTGATGGTAAAATGTGCAGTTCCTTGGATGACCACTGGGAGCAGATCGATCCTCCGTATTAAAATGACCAGTTTTCTAGCAGAAGCATACTTACAGTCTGGTACACACACAAGAAAGGTCTTGGTTCCCATAGCTAGATGACAGTTTTACACAGGGCAAATGTTCATGAACTCATCAGCAACAGTTTCCATAATAGCACATATTTATGCATAATTATGAACTTTGTTTTTCTGTAGATACAACTACATACTCTTTTTCAGTGAGTTTGATTTTGGAGCTGTGAAGAAAGACCAAAGAGAGAATAACGAATGTTGACTTAAAGAAAATGTGGCTTGTTGTGTAGTTAATTGTACAAACAGAGCGCAGTGACCAGTTCTGGTTTGGTGTGGAAAGTTCTTAGACAAAACTTGAACCAGACTGCTCCAACCAGCAGAAGCTACTTTTAAGCCAAAGGTCATGAGCCAGTGGTAGTGAGGTAGACAGCTGGCCAGATGTCATCTAGCCCTTTCTTTACTGGCCACCTTTGTCCAGAACCACCCTTTCAGGTTGGCCTAGCAGATCGTTAAGTAACAGACGAATGCTTGTGATATTCTACTTTAACCCCGGGAAACAACTCATACCCACTGTCAAGCACGGCAGTGGAGGGATAATGATATGGTTTTCTTTTGCACCCACAGGATCTGGGTATCTGAAAGACTCATTCAGGAAACCTTCATAAATCTGGCTAGATGTACACATAAATCACCTCCTCCCTAAAAGAAAATTACTTTGGATTCAACACTGTATTGTGACTAATTCATATTTGATAAGGGATAAAGACAGTTAATTCATATTTTGTTTAAGATAGATACTTAAAAATGTATGCATTACATGATTTATGTTATTTATTGTATTTGCAGATATTTCAGTGAAAATCCAATGCAGTAAAATTAACTAAAAGTCAGACAGGAGACGCTTTATTTTGAAATTAGTTACAAACAGGAAGTGAACTGTTATAGTTTCGCTAACTTCTCTAGCATTTCTGCTTCCGTTCCTTGTAAGTTGCAAATACTGCGTTCAATAAACGTTAAACTTGAGGAACACTAGCGCCTGGTCATTTAAGAGACAAGACTGCCACGACATTACACACTGATTGCGTGAACATCAGTGAAATCGATCACAGGCGGGGAGCGAGTTCACGGAGATCACTAATTAGTGTAAACCCAGGGAGCACCATATAAGGACTTGTAAAGGTGCAGACTCCCATGTGGTTCACGTGACCTCCAAACCTTCGGGTAAACTCGTGAGCAAACGAATCCACCTGAGGAGGCAGCGCTGACAAATGCTCCGCTTTTGAAAAGCTCCTGCTGAGACCTGAGGTTAGGAAAAAGAGGAAAAAGATGGACCACAGCTGGGGCCTCACTCAGGAAAAGAAGAGCAGAAGGGAGTTGTGCGTAAATAGAGAGTAGATAGACGTCTATCTATCTATAGTATTATCACACAAACGGGTTTCAAAGTCGGCTTTAAAAGGAAGGACCTGCTTGTTAATCGTCTGGTATTACTGGCAGTCTGAATGTGTTTTACCAGCTGTTGTCCAGATGATCAGGTAGAACTGGACGTTTACCTTCTGTAACGCCAGCTGTAGAAGTTGGTCTGCAGATTTATGTCTCTCATTTCCTGACAGGTTGTACTTCAAGATGTCAGGGTTTTCTTTCACTTCCTGTGTCTTGTGTTTTTGTCCGTTCACCAGGTAAAAGGTCTGGCGGTCACTCATGATGAATTCATTCAGCTTCCAGCCCCAGCTTCTTCATGTACCAGTGGAGGATCCTGTTGAGAAACATGTCAGCCTGTGACTGTGGATTCATTTAAACCTCAGACATTTGAGCTTTATCACCACTGGGTTGTTGCAGTAAGTAGAAAAACTTTTTTTCATGAAAAGGTTTCACTCACTTGTGAAGGCTTGGGATCCTCATGGCGCCCAGTTCAGCATACCAGCCCTCTGTTTCATCCCTGTAAGTCTCCACTCGTCCTCCAACCCGTCCACTAGCCTCCAGAATGGTGACCTGATGACCAGTGGAGACACAGATCATTCACAGAAAAGAGTTTTATCAGACAGATCTTCAGCTTCAGTCACAAATTCAGTTCTGTGGCCCGTTTTTTTAATTTCGTATTTTTGATCCAAGTCTAAAATTGAATTATAAAAAAAAACAGGCATTTTTTTTATGTTAGATTAAAAAACGAAAAATGTAATAAAATGTCACTTTTTAATTATTTTTTTAATTTTTTGATTGACGATTGAAAATGGAATGAATGAATGATACATAGAATGATAAAGTTACAGAACTTTAACATGGACATTTTCATTTTAAAGTTCTCCCAGACGGAGGATT
Source organism: Hirundichthys speculiger (assembly GCA_018398805.1). Lineage (NCBI taxonomy): Eukaryota > Metazoa > Chordata > Actinopteri > Beloniformes > Exocoetidae > Hirundichthys > Hirundichthys speculiger. The sequence continues at coordinate 141,286 of JAGFBZ010001195.1, forward strand.
CAACAGAAATAAGGTTATTTGTAACAACTGACAAGCTGAACTCCCCGTTAAAAGTTTCTGCTGTTACCTCAGAAATTACCTGTTTTAATGTTCTGATTGTGCTGAGACACAATAATTTTGTTGGATTTTGTTTGTAGACTTTTTTTTATTTTTTATAAAAACAGGATGACATTAATGCCCTGGTAGTGGCAATAAGCTTTATTTTATTTGACATTTTTTAAGGTGAGATTTACACTAAATATGTGTTACTGACAAGTGCTGATGTTAAAAGTGTTTTAATATGGCAGCAGAATATTTAAATAAAAGTGACCTTTACACTACTTTTGAATTCTTTATTAGATTTTTCGTGTACAATGCGAATAATCGTGATCAAAAATTTTAATTGTTGCCCAGCCCTAATCTATATATGTAAATATATATATAGATATACATACATATATCTATATATATATATATCAGTATATAGCATCAGTATATTGATGCTGAAAAATTTCAATCTTAAAAATTCGTATTCAAACTCAGGTGGCACAGAAATACTTCCATAAAAACCATGAAAAATGGTAAGATATTAGCTCTTAAATAAAACTCTTATGAGCAATCTTTGTGGTTATCGTTATGTTTGTCCAAACAAATGTACCTTTAGTTGTACCAGGCATTAAAATGAACAAGAAACTGAAGAAACAAGGGTGGTCTGATAATTATTTTCATGACTGATATATATATATATATATATATATATATAGATATATAGATATATATATATATATATATATATATATTGAGATATCAAATTTTCCATATCACTACATCCGAACACACACCCACACACACATACATATATATATATAATATATATATATTAGATATCAAATTTCCATATCACTATAATATATATATATATATATAGATATATATATATATATATATATATATATATATATATATATATATATATATGTATGTGTGTGTGTGTGTGTGTGTGTGTAGGGATGTATGATATGGAAAATTTGATATCTCAATTATAGCGACCAAAATATCTTGGTTTACGATAAAATGTAAAATGTAAAAAAAGAAAAGAAAGGAAAACATACAATTTCACAAAGTTTTGTGATTTTCTTGTCCTACTAAAACATTAGAAGCGAAAATCCTATAGAAATGAAACTTTCACATTAAAATAGCAAATGACACAGAAAGAGATTTTATTTCAAATTAACTAAATAAATTATAGGACCAAAGCTTATTTGTCTGGTGCAAGTTCAAATGGACCCTTTAAAAATATGCAAAATATGCAAACAATTATCAGGAGCAAAAATTATAGTGCAACGTCAAATGAAATAAACTTTGGACTTTAAGCTGAACCTTAAATAAGTATAAATGTGCAAATAAAGAAAATTACTCGTACAATTACAATAAAATGTAAACAAGTGCTCTGAAAACAGGATAACTGTCCTCCACCAGTTGTCCCTCTGCATTCTTAAAAAAAAACATAATATGTCCATATGACATATATAATATGTCCATCGTAGTATTATTATTCTGATCATTACTTATGTACCTCGTGTCCTGCATCTTGCAGTAAGTTGGCAGCTGTCAGTCCGGCCATGCCGGCTCCAACGATGACGACGTGAAGCGGCGTGGTTGTTTTTGGGAGGCCGGTCTGTGCCGTCTGCAGCAGCTGGTCGTAGTCTGTGTCATTCAAGCAGTGGACCAGAATGGACCTCAGGTTCACAGCAGTGTTGTGGCTGTGATGGAGGGAGAGCAGCAGCAGCAGCAAGCTGAGGGTGGCTGCAGGTGCAAAATGTAGAAAAAAAAGGAGAGCCTAGTTCATATAGCATATTTTAAATGTTCTCACAACAGACACGCCTCTGCTGTTTCAGCTGAGACACATGAACATAATAACATCATAAATATGAAAAAATGAACAGAATAAACCCTGGAACGGTGCCATCACTGAGGTCCAAGCAGCTCAAATGGCCACTTCGCTTAAATTCCACCAAATATGGAAGACATTTCAGGAAGCTTGGTGTGATCAGTTGAGCTCGGCTCAGTCATGGTGACATGTAGAAATTATGGTAAAATTGTAGAAATGATTTTTTATCACCGCATTATTTAGTAAAATTAAAAATTACTCACAGGAATGCCATTTCACTGCAGGTGGATCCATTTTCGTTCAGTTTTCTGATGTCTAAGAATAAACAGGAAAAAATGTCAAACGCATAGTCCAGACTCTGGTCATCTATATATCATTTAAATCAAAAAATTAATTCTCCCATAAAGGTATCTCCAGCAGTGCTTTGATCATTTACCTGACAGACTGATCCCTGCCTCTGGACGTGACTTATATTGCATTTTAGACATTTGTTGCACTTTCTGATCATATTAATTAACAAATTTCTCAAAATTATTTATTCATTACACTGTTCATATCTGGAGGAATCCTTAAACGTCATTTATACGCCAACAGTTGTACAACAAGCTGCAAGGAAGTGAAACCAGTGAGGATGATTATTTTTCATATCTTGTCTAAATCTGAAGAAGAAGGAACACTTCTTACCGTTTTTGGCGAAGCTGAGACGCAGGAACTCAGGATCACACTGTCTGCAGGAAAAGCTTCACTCCCCTTTATAAAAGGAGCTCTGGTGGTTTTGACGGTTGCTGCGGTTGAGTAACGTCAACGGTTTTCGTGGGAAAGGTGCGCAGTTTGCGTGACTACTGAAGTTTTCCCACGGCCACACCAGTTTCGTTGGAACCTGGCGTAGCCGTGAGAAAAGCCTCTAGAATTGTTTTAGATGACGAAAGGTGAAGCTTCCTTAAAAAAACAACCACTTATTAGAATAATTCAGCCTCTTTGGATTTGATATGTTTGCATTGACAAGGCCTGTTCTTAACCCTTTAGGCGCTGGAGTTTTTTCAAGAAAATATACAATTATGATATCAAGATTTCAAAAGGCTCTAACTTGAAAGCAGTTTGAGATAAAAGTATACTGTCAATGAGAAAATTGTTCAGTATCACTCAAAGTCTGGGATGGGAGTGAAATTATTCATCTAATTTGTATGTTATGACATCACAAGGTGGCGGCCATATTGGAAAATGTTCAATTTTGATATCAAGGTTTTATAAATTTAAAGTGGTTTGAGATAAAGGCATACTGTAAATGAGAAATATCTTCAGTATACAAGGAAGTAGATTTGTCATCTAAGTTGATTATTGTGACATCACCTGCCCAAACCTGGCCAGTATTCCTCATTTTCAGATTTTTCTTCAAGCCTCATGCACAATAAAAGCTTTCATTTCAGCGACAATCACATCATAAAGTCATGAAATCTGGAGTTTGGTTTCAATATTTCCCTTTCAAAGAACTGGTGGCCTTTTCTATTTGTTTGATTGGTGATGAGGCTCCAGAATTCATCATTTGGAAAAGGGATAAAATCAATGGGCTCAGAATTTGTCAGATCGTCTCCACAAAAACCAACAGGCTCATCAAAGTTTAGGCTCCAGTTTCGATACTCTTCCTCTTCTCTCAAGAACCCTCAGCCGCCACTATCATCTTCATCATCTTCATCATCATCACTGTGATTTCTGATGCGCCATTAGCGGTGTGATTTTTCCCGCGGCTTCTCCCACATTGGTTTAGGGTTAGGGTTAGGACAACCACGGTTGTTTTCATACCCGCTACATTTTTCCATATTTGCGGTGTTATGAGCCCCCCTGACACCTCCACCTGCTTGGCAATCGCAGAATGTTTCCACCGCGGCCACGCTGAGGTGAAGCATCCGATATACGATGTGCTGATTGTGGACTATGGCGCGTGGACTTGCCGTCATTACTACCGTCAGTTTCTGCTTCACTGGACAACTGAATATCTTCCTCCTCTGAATCGGAGTTAGCCAGAACCTGACAAAGTACTTTGTGGAAACCGAAGTCTTGACATCTTGAGTAAATGAAAAAACACTCTTTCGCTCTGCTCTCGCTACGCTCAGCACTATTACCACTGCTGCGCCGCCCGTCTCTGTGCCGTAGGGTGTTTTTTATACTCATTTTACGCTAAAACTTTGAATAGCGCCACCACCAAAAATGGTTCTCAGATTACAGGCACGCATGTCTGCGATCTCCTGGTGAAAAGTAATAACAAGCAACTGCGAATTGAATTGGCATCAAAATAAAAGTAACACGTAGGATAACAGCAGAAGTATAAAATTAAGTTTACAGAATACCGGGCCTTAGTAAAAGAGGAAGGAACACACAAAAAAAAGAGCGGTTTTTGAAGAGGAGTGCTTTGGAAATACCACCGGTGGTCAGGATGAAATGATATTCATATTTATGTAAGCATCTATGACTATATCTCTAAGCAAGACTGGCCTATCTCATCAAACTGTTCATGAATACTGGAGTGGACCTGCTCAGAGGACTCATGGAGGGCATCCTCACCGGTGGCATCACCGTCAGCTATGGTAGCACTCTGCTGAATCTTTGAAAATAGCATTTATGTTCATTTTATTGCAGTTACCCTTCCTTTATGCTCTTTCTATGGATCTAAAGCTTCACTCAAGAAGTCCTACATGTACAAATTGCCAAAAAAAAAGGTTTTATGTCCAATCTTAATTGGCTATTTAGTCATACCTGAGGTTGCCACAGCAGAGTGATCCACATGAGAAGTTTGGTACGAGATTTACACCAGATGCCCTATTGGACATGACCAGAGCTTGAAGCAGGGACCTCCTCTATGGTAGGCAATGGCATTATCACTAAGACACCAGGAAGCCTCTCTTTCAATTGACATGTATGTCACAGGAACATGATTTATGTCGGTGAAACATCCAAAGATAGCACCGAATCCGGTTCTTTAGTTCTTTATTGGGAAATTATCTTCAAAGTATAAAGCTGAGCTTTCAAGAAACAAAAAGTAAACAGTTTAACAATATTCAGTCATGGAAAAAATTATGAGACCACCCTTGTTTTCTTCAGTTTCTTGTTCATTTTAATGCCTGGTACAACTAAAGGTACATTTGTTTGGACAAACATAACGATAACCACAAAGATTGCTCATAAGAGTTTTATTTAAGAGCTGATATCTTACCATTTTCCATGGTTTTCTTGATTATAACCTAAATCACTTAAGTTTTTACATCAATAGCTATGGTGTTGTACTGCCAAAAACAGTGTTTTAATGCATTCAATGTTTTCTCTTCTGTCTGTTTTAGTCACATGATGACGTTTAGTGGTATCAGGTGTTAAAATGAACAAGAAAGTGAAGAAAAAATGGTGGTCTAATAATTTTTCAATGACTGTTCTTTTAAATTAGAACTGAAGAGAAAGATATGTACGAATTTAACATTAGCATTCATCCAGATACTCTGAACTCTTCAACTTCTGTTGACTTCTGTTAAAACAGCAGCTCTGTGGGAAAGTGAGTCCATGTGTGTCCTTCCTGACACTCATCCAGCCATTAAACCAGTGATTGTATCTTAAAAGCAGCAGCTTTTCAAACTTCTCGTCCGACAGCTTTCAGTTAAAGTAGTATTTATATTTCCATCCCGAAAACGGCAGTTTTCCCTCGACAGACCGCTCCGGACTCGCCATTCCTGCATCTCAAGTGAGGCTGTTTGTGTCACGTTTGTAACACCCACCTACCTGAACTCTGGCACTGATTGGCTCACCATGTAATTGTACTCTAGCTTTAGCTAATCATCATCACTTATGCGTCTGTCACCCCTCCCTCCCCCTCACCAAAGAACGTCAATCAGAAAAAGAAAAAAAAATCTTTTATTTGGAGCTCCTGTGGCTGCTGGGCTGAGTGAGTCAAGTCGGATAACCGCAATTAGATATATGAGTGCATAGTAATGCGCCACATTTTACTGTCGGTAACGGTAACGGCGTTGGAACGCTTAAAATAGTAATTAGTTAGATTACCCATCACTGGCAAAAAAATAACGGCGCTAGTAACGCCGCTATTTTTAACGCCATTGTTCCCAACACTGTTTATATCTCAGATGTGACCCGCAGACAAATGTTGGCTGGGTTGTCTAGCATGTCGTACGTTCATTTTAAAACGTCATAGCAGGACCTCATTCTTACAATTCTAAAACATCCCTATTTCCCTGCTGAGCAGTGCCTCCACATCATGATACTGCCATGACCGTGCTTTGCTGCAGGGACTGTGTTTGCCAGATGGACATCTCTCTGGTGGGTTCTGATTCTCTCCTCAAGGTATCTGAGAGGACCTTAGATCAGGGGTGTCAGACTCATTTCCACTGAGGGCCACATCAGCATCATGGTTGCCCTCGAAGGGCCAGATTGACATCATGAATGTAACAAAATGCAAAATAAATCAAAATAAATTAAACTACACCTCGTTAAATAACGGTTTCTGTATTTATTATGTATTCAAGTTTTAAATATCCATCCATCCATTTTCTATACCCGTTTCATCCTGAAGGGTCACGGGGATCTGCTGGAGCCTATCCCAGCCATCTACGGGCGAAAGGCAGGGGTTCACCCTGGACAGGTCGCCAGTCCATCGCAGCAAATTTTAAATATTAAACTCATTTTTATATTAAACTCAGGGTTTGTGGTTGCAAACCTGCTCTCGCAGAGGTGATGGTTAGAAGCGGAAGCGATTCTTCGTTTTGTTTGCAGGCTAAATTTAGCATACTTAGCATACTTAGTCCATTTAGCAGACTCTTCACCTTGAGGTACAAACTTGTATTCATTTTCTCATCGTTCATGAAACTTTCTTCCTTGTGCATCAAATTTTCTTATTTTGGACATGTTGGGGTTAGTTTGTAGAGATTTTTCTTAAGTTTGTCAGTTCTGAAAATTGTCTTGATGTCTTGCTCATGGTTAAATACTGTTATCTTGTGGATAACAACGAAATGCATTATGGGAGATGCAGTTTATTGTCAATATGTGCTTTAAAGCGCCGTAAGCTTAAAATATTGGTTTAAAATTTAAGCCAATAATGCCCCAGCTCTCGAGGGCCACATTAAATGACGTGGCGGGCCACATTTGGGCTGCGGGCCTTGTGTTTGACACATGTGCCTTAGAGAGTCATATGGTTTAGAAAATCTTCCAGATCACAGTTTAAAGCCACTATGCTCCCAGAACACTCTGAGTTTTAGAAATTGTTATATTAATGCTTACAAAAAGTAAAATAAAAAAAGAGACATTCCTACATTTATTTTGACTTCCATTTCATGGCCAACAGTTTGAACTTAAGATATTTATTCTCTTCAACTTCATTAAAAAAAATTATATTGTTTCTATTTTCCTCAGGCCTGCAGCTCAAGACAAGTTGAGACAGTCAGGTGTTCAATCATCTGTAACTAAACAAGTTTATTTGTGTGAAAACTGTTGTGACATGAAGCTGGCACATTTACAAACATAACTTATCTTTGCACGTCCTCACAACTTGAACTGCAGCCGCTTTGGTTTCTGCTGAACTCTGGTACTCAACGGTTGTCACACCCTTCCACTGTAAGGAAATATTTATGACGGTGACAGAAGCAGTCAGCTGAAACAAAGGTTTACCGTTAATGATCTGCACGCATGCTCGCCCCTACACCCCCGGCTGCACAGTTACAAAAAAACGGCTTAACAACTGATGAACAGAGGTTACGGGAACGGATAACAAATCAACCATCAGATGAAGGATTTATGACGTAACCTACCTGCATGACATCTATCATATTTACAGTCAAAGAGGCAAAAGGTCAAATAATAACGACAGTTTATATTTCATAAAGAAAACTGGCTCAGGTCAGCAGGGTGTCTTGGTGTCTCTGTTGTCTCCCAACTAGAAGGTTCCTGGTCTGAACCTCAGCAGGTCTTCCTGTGTGGAGTCTCCATGTTCTCCTGGTGCTTGTGTGGGTTTCCTCCAGGTTCTCCAGGTTCCTCCATCAGTCCACCTGCATGTCAGGTTAACTGGTGGTTCTAGATCACCTGGAGGAGTGATTGTGAGGGTTCATGGTTGTTTGTCTACATGTGGTCCTGTGATGGACTGGATACCTGTCCAGGTGGACCCTTGACTTTAGACCTGAAGAGAGCTGAGGTAGCATCCAGCAGATGCCTGAAACCCTGCAGAGGATTAAATGGGCATAGATGATGGATAGATGGATGGAAAACTGGCTAATTTTGAATTTAATGGCAGCAACATGTCTCAAAGAAGTAAGGGTTGGGGGGGTTAGGGTAAAGGTGGTAAAGATCTGGTAAACATTTGTTCTAGAGAAAAAAACATTTCATTGTGAAAAGTAAGTTGTGTAGTCTTAACTTATACTGGTATAATGTCAGTCATCTTACTTCTGTTCTATGACTGGGTTTTAAGAAATTGAGAAACCAATCCAAGCCACTGGCTTGTGGTTGGGGGTGGGACAAGGGGTGTGGGTTAGTTGGAGTTTTGTATGGCGCGCGGGACCGACATGCGACTGGTTAAGTAGAGGCATCGGGATTTGTGAACACAGATGAAACTTATATGTACGTGTTTTTTATTTCTGCTCATGCTGCCATAACGGTTTGTAGGCCTCACCGCACTCAAGCTCAAAAACTAGAAAAGCACTCAGAGAGCACAGACCTCCGCAAAGCAAAATAATTCCCCCATATAGTGATTTACAGATTGCGATAAAATCCGCCTGCTGGATCAGATCCGGATCAGCCTTTGAAATTTGATAGAGGTTTCCATTGTCAATCCCTGAGTCAAATTTCATGAGTTTTGGGCAAAAATTAACAGATATTGAAAAACAATATTTTCAGCCCCATTGACTACAATGTTATCGAAAATTTGAAAGTGATCCAGAATCCAGGATTTCTTCCGGATCACAGCCAAAATGAAATCAGTTCTTCCTTTTCACATTTCTGACAACTCCTGAAAATTTCATCAAAATCCATCCATAACTTTTTGAGTTATCTTGAACGCAGACAGACAGACAAACAGACAGATAAACGCTGGCAAAAACATTACCTCCTAGGTAGGAAATGTAGGATTATTGTACCAGAGACTCAAAATTATCGTATTTTGAGGAAAATTATCGTACATCTGTCATAACCAAAATATCAAGTCCAATGATGCGCTATAGTCAAATTTAATCACTCTAGTGTTAAATAGCAGGCGAAGCTGACCATTCAGTCCATTCAGCCTCTGATGCTAGTTGTTCTGAGACAAACATTCGTATCTCACGCTCAGCAAAGCACGATTGGCCGGAAACATGTCACATGGGAACAGATGCCTTCACGGTTAGCAAAAATAAATAAATAAATAAAATCTCTCCGGCAGGCAATAATTTGAAATAGTCAAATTATTGTACATTTGGCCTTTTTTTTGGGATTATTGATTGTACATCGTACAGAGGGCCAAATTATCGTACAAATACGATAATTATCGTATACCTGGCAACGCTGGGCAGAGGTAATAAATTTGAATATATTGATGATGTCTACCTTTCTGAAGCTGCTTCATTTCACTAATCAGCCGTTATTTACAGGTAGTTAGAAACCTGTCTCATGTAATGGGCCGTCTAAATGAAGCGTACCTCCTCTTATGAAAACATCTACATGCTTCCATCTGACTGATGCAGAGAACTATCATTTGATAGTCAAATGTCTTTTATGAGGCTCATAATTTTATGAGGCATCATGGCGTATTTGAAGTAGGCAACGGTCGCTGAGTCCAGACACCTGGAACTGACATCGTCCAAGAAAAGGTCGGTGTTCTGGAACCAGTTAATATTTTTAAAATAGTGTTTCTTTATTTTATTTTATTTTTTCAGAATGTAGAATGCCTTTTATTGTCCTTATACAGCGATGTACAACGAAATTTGAGAGCTTCTCACATGTCAGTGCAGAATAGATATTTATAAATCTAAAAAAATCAAAATAGTCAAAAAGTCTAAAAGTCTCATATATACATATGTACAATATGGGGTGAGTAGTGCAATGTACAGTGTACAGGATGTAAAATATTTCTAGCTGTGTACAGTATAAAATACAAGTATAAATATAAATAATTTATTGCACAGTGTGGTTTATATTGCACATGATGATTGTAATGCACAGGGTCAGGAAGAGATTTTATTCAGTGTGGTGATGGCTCTTGGGAAGAAACTGTTCTTCATTCTATTCGTCCGTGCTCTTCAACATCTGTAGCGCCTCCCAGAAGGGAGCAGTTCAAACAGCTGGGAGGAGGGATGTGAGTTGTCCTTGTTAATGTTCAGAGCTCTGCAGACGCACCGGGTGTTGTAAATATCCGTCAGGGAGGGGAGAGGGCAGCCGACAATCCTCTGCGCTGCTCTGACTGTCCTCTGAAGCCTCCCTCTGTCTGCAGGAGTGTAGTTCCCGTACCAGGTGGTCAGACAGGTGGTCAGCAGGCTCTCAATGGAGGAGTGATAGAAGGCCAGCAGCAGCTTCTGGTCCAGGTTGGTCTTCCTGAGGACCTTCAGGAAGTGTAGGCACTGCTGAGCCTTCTTTATTATGGCTGAGGTGTTGATTGTCCAGGAGAGGTCATCGGAGATCTGGACTCCCAGGAATCTGAAGGGTTGGACCCTCTCCACACCCTCGCCATTGATGTAGAGGAGGGGGGAGTTAATCTTCTTCCTCCTGAAGCCCACTATGATCTCCTTCGTCTTTGTGGTGTTCAGAGCCAGGTTGTTTGCTGAGCACCAGGTCGTTAGTCTCTGGACCTCCTCCCTGTAGGCCGTCTCGTCTCCATCTGAGATCAGCCCGACCACTGTGATGTCGTCAGCAAATTTGACGATCACATTGTCACTGTGGGCCGGACTGCAGTCGTGGGTGTAGAGACAGTACAGGAGGGGGCTCAGCACACAGTCCTGTGGTGAGCTGATGCTCAGTTTGCATCTGGAGGAGAGGTGGGGGCCGAGTCTCATGGTCTGGGGCCTGGTCAAGAAGTCCTTGATCCAGGTGCATGTGAGAGGGGGGAGGCCGAAAGTGTCCAGTTTCGTGACCAGAATGTCCGGGATGATGTTATTAAATGCCGAGCTGTAGTCTACGAAGTGCAGTAGCTCACATAGCTCTGTTGCTGTTCCAGGCGGCTCAACACAGCTGCAGGGCTATGGCAATGGCATCCTCCGTAGATCTGTTCGCCCGGTATGCCAACTGGTGGGGAGGAGACAGTCCTTGATGTGCTTGAGAACCATTCTCTCAAAGCACTTCATGATAATCGGGGTGAGGGCAACAGGGCGGAAGTCGTTGAGGTTGGTAGCGGGTGACTTTTTGGCGATGGGGATTATTGTGGCTGACTTCAGGCAGGTGGGGATGACTGCTTGGGCCAGCGAGAGGTTGAAGATCCTGCAGAAGATATAGGACAGCTGGGCACTATGCCAGGCACTCAGTCTGGGCCGGCAGCCTTTCTGGGGTTCGCTGCCTGGACCACGTGCCTCACCTCCTGCTCTTCTACAGTGAGTGGGGGGGTGCTGGAGTCTGATGTGGGTGGGGGCTGAGGGAAGGCTAGATCAGGTGAGTGTTGCTGTGGTGCTTCGAAGCGAGCAAAGAAGCAATTAAGCTCCTCTGCTAGCGACTTGCTTGGGTCTGATGTCACGCCACAGCCGCTGAAGTTGGTGATGGTCTGGATGCCCTGCCACACCTCTCGGGGTCTGTGGAGTGAGCGGACCTGGCTGGTCATCCAGGGTTTCTGGTTAGGAAAGACCCAGATGGTTTTGTCCACAGATACAGTTCCCATACAGAACTTAATGTAGTCCAAAACTGTCCCTGTAAACGTTTCCAGGTCCTGGTGGTCGAATAGGTCCTAGTCTGTGTGTTGGAGGCAGTCCTGAAGTTCGCCGAGTGCATTTCCAGGCCAAGTTGTTACAGTCCTTGTGGTGGGCCTGGATCTGTGTCTGAGGGGGGTGTATGAGGGGATGAGCAGCAGGGAGAGATGATCTGACTGTCTGAGGTGGGGGAGGGGCATGGCTCTGTACTCATGCTTGATGTTGGAGTACACATGGTCTAGAGTCCTTTCCACTCTTGTTGGGCATTTAACGTGCTGATGAAACCTCGGGAGTACAATCTTGAGATTGGTCTTATTAAAGTCTCCAGCTATAATGTGAACGTCATCAGGGTGGGCCTGCTGCTTTTCATTAATGCCGTTCAGCAGGAGAGAGAGCGCCATGCTAATGTTAGCGTCTGGCGGGATGTAAACAGCGGTGACGATCACTACTGTTATCTCTCTTGAAAAAATAAGGCCAGACAGACATGAACTCAATATTGGGGGAGCAGTGCTTCGCTATAATACTGCTGTTGTTGCACCAGTCCTCATGCATGTAAATACAGAGCCCCCCCCACCTCTGCTTTTGCCGGAGTCCTCAGTCCAATCCCAGCGGTGCAGGGAGCGGCCGGCTAGCTGCACACTAGCATCGGGGATCTTCCGGTTCAGCCAGGTCTCCGTGATGATGAGAGCACAGCAGTCTCGAACGCAGTGATTCCACGCAAGCTGTAGATCCAGGTTCTCTGTCTTGTGAGAGATCTGGCGTTGGTGAGATACAGGCTCGGGAGGGGTGGCATGTGCAGTTGGTTCTTTAGCCTTAGCACGAGACCGGACCTGCGGCCTCGCTTTTGCTTCCTCTCCTTCCTTTGCATGCGCCGCTTTCCAGACCCGACAACAATCCACGGGGAGTCCGGTGGTCTTGCTATCTGGTACAGGATGTTGTGGCTGTATTGAAATTCCCTCGTTATGGCAGTCTTGTGTCTGTAGCCGATACCTACTAGGTCCCGTCGGCTGTAGTGGTGTTCCCGCTGAAGCTAAGATACAGAGGGTCCACAAACAAACACATAAAAAATGTAAAAACACACACTGAACTGGATGTATCAGGATGTATCGCTTTCAGAACTACTTAACACCTTCTCAGTTCAATAGTTCAGTAGTTACTGCTGACATTATCTAATCTGTGCAGTAGAACAGAACCTTCAGTCAATCATGTGACGCTTTAAATGAGCTCCATAAATACATCTATATAAATACCCCTTTAACCTATTTTGCTGCAGACAAACACACAAAAAGCCCACCCAGGGTCACCAAATGTTGAGGCAGATTTTATTATCTCTGTTTTAACCACTAGAAGACTAAAGGATTTAGATTAATATGAAGAATAAACTTAAATAACATGACCTGGGTATGACTGGAATACAATGAATTCATTCTCCATATACATGCAACATGTCAGACCTACTCCTCAGCAGGTGATAAAAGAATGACAACTCTAGCAGTGAATGACAGTATGATTTAACAGAGTGTCCGAGACCAAACATTTGAGATAAAAACTCTTCCAGCGCTCATGGTGGAGACACACAGGAGAAACCCAGTTAGACAAGAGGATCCTGGCCAAAACATAAAATCACAAACTGACATTTATACATACTCTGGACAACAGGTCCCCATGACCTCTTGACCTCAAAGCACCAGTTCGCCATTACATTCACACCATTTAATCCATTTAAATCCAGTAAATATGAGACCACAGGCAGAGGTCTGTGGTCTCAGGCAGACAATTTCAGCACTCGGCAGAGAAAATCAGACTCCAAAGCTGCATTAAATATCCACTAAAGTACTGTACTGATGATGGCAGAGGTGGATCGCTGTTTAAAGTAAAGTTTTCTCCAGCACATCAAAGGTCTTCATGAGCAGCCTTTCTCAACCTTTTTTCAGTCACAACACCCCAGAGTAAAATATAATCCGAAGCCACACCGCATCGCTCCGACTGTAAATGCATACGTCCCGTTTATTTTGTTTAAATAACCTGAACAGGATAACTGCACCAGAGTAGGCCTCAGCAGGAAAGCTTCTTTTCATCCGTGATGTGCTTGCTTCCATCCATTCATCCTTGTATTGCCTCTTTTTAGCCTTATCGCTAGCAGCTAGCTTTGGTACCTATGGAGCAGATTCAGAGATGGTGGATGAAGGCTTGATGAAGAAGTCGGCTCCTCTGTGATGTTCCGTTCCTGTGGGGCTTTTCTTTTTAGAAAACGATCCATGATGCTGCTAAAAAGTTCTCTTTGCTATCTGTGAAATAAAATTCCAGCGGTTAAATTATATTACGACGTAAGCTAACTGGGCAGTCACGTTGACCTTACGCTGACCCCGTACTGACATTGTTAACATTGGGCATGTGAGACATATTTTTATTATTCATTTCATGTCCAATTATGTATCATATTCATTTTTTTATTCATAGGCAAAAAGTATGTATTTATGTATGCATTCATATATATATATATATATATATATATATATATATATATATATCTAGTATATATTCTTATTCTGGGAGGATTTTTTACAAACTGCTTTTTAATTCCCTGAATGGTTATCACTGTACTTCATTGCAGTCCTGACCTCTGGACACAGGGGAGGTTAAGCTTTCACACTAGAAGCTCCAAAACAAGTTGTCTTTAGATATGAGGCTGATCTAATTAAAGAAGATATGGTTTTATATTTTTATGGCATTTTAGACAACATTCCAAATTTTCCATAAAGAAGATTTATGAATCAATAATGGAATCTAAGGAGGGAAAGGAAAAAAAAAATGGAGCTGCTGGGAAACTTGTTGAAATGTTTAAGTGCACCTGTGATGTTGTTCTAAGAGTTGATAAGGAGTTTCCTGGAATCTGCCCACACCATGCTTTAGCTTGTTTAACAGCTAATATTTAAGCTTGAGACAACAGTAAATATGGACAGTAAATGGTCATTTACTTACTGTTATCAGCAGAGGCATTATAGCAGATCCATCCAAAGGTCAGACTGAAGTTCTGAGGAAAAAAAACAGGCCCAACAGGCCTCACTGAGCATGTTAAATGTCCATGACAGAACAATAAGAAGACTGAACAAGTGCAGATTGCTTTGAAGGGCTGTCAGCAAACCACAAGTCTTCTGGAACAATGTCTCATGGACAGATGAGATCAAACTGGAGTTGTTTGGTCTTTACGTCCAAAACCATGTTTGGAGAAAACTAGCAGCATTTGAGCAGAAACACCTCATACATGCGGTCAAGCACGGAGGTGGAGGGGTGATGATTTGGGCTTGTTTCACAGCTACAGGACCTGGAGACTGTGGAGATGTCCATAGAAGTCTGCGCTCAAATGTGAGGCCATCTGTCATCAGGTAACGCCTGGTCAATCAGCTCACCAGCTCTTTACCAGAACGCCTCTGTGAGTGTTTTTCATGTCGAAAACCCCGAAAACACAACAACTCAGGGATGAAATAGAGCAGTGGTTCTAAGACCATGAATACTGCGTACCACCATGATGACCAGTTTTAAAATATAGCCATATATGCCTTCTCAATTAGCTTTAAACACACAAAGATATTTATTCCTTATTGTGTTTATTTATTACCTGAATTGTTACTTTTACTGAATCAGACATTTACTACTTTTATACTCACATACTCATACTCTCATACAGAGAAAATAAACACACTCAAAAGTTGTCACATCTGCACTGCAACTGAATATGCAACAAATATTTGTTTATAAGACAATTTGAATTATCTCAAGCTACACATTTCATTTAAAACAATGTATTTATAATGCATTGTATGCTTCCGATTTTTTAAAGTGAAAACGTGGAAGAAAATGTGGAAAGTCATGACGTTCCTCCACGTACCACCAGAGCGCGCTTGCGTACCACTGGTGGTACGAGTGCCACAGTTTGCGCACCACTGAAATAGAGGATTCATTTAAACATCGGTGGAGGACCAACAGGGCACCTCAAGGAGGAAGCTCCAGTGATGCATTTAGACCAACAGGTGGTGCAGGAACCAGAAGACCGATGAGACAGAAGTTAGGCACAGAAGCAAAGTTCGTTTGACCAGACAGGAATAAGCTTGTGTTCAGTCTCTCTCTCTGTAGGGAAGTAAAGAGTGGTGAGCTGTCAAACAGCAGCAGAAGAAGACGGCTGAGGTTTGTTGACGACCGGGATGTATCTGATGAGATCGGTCCTGATCCACACCAGGGCTTCCCGAGGCCGGTCTGGAAGGAAGGACTTGAGAGGATGATTAGTGCCACAGAGCTAGGAATGGGAATTGATAAGAGTTTTCCGATTCTGATTCCATTATCGATAATTCGATACTTTATCAATTCTCTTATCGATTCTAATTTGGGGAAAAAGGAGAACAAACAGATTTATTAGCATCATTTTTTTTACTTAGAAGTCACAACCTTTCAAACTCAACAGCGAGGTCAAAAGAGGCCCAAAGCCTGGATAACGTGTTAACTGTTGTAATATGTAACTGTGCAAATACACAAGAATGTGTAACATTTTACTAAGATTTTTCCTAATAGAAATGAAAAAAATCTGCCTTTTAAAAGGATATATGAGCTCACTGAGCATTCAAAAATAATAATAATAAAGAAAGATAAATACTATCAAATACAACGGAACAGTGCATAGTACAAATCTGCAAATACTATGAAGAATTAACAATTCTTTTGCAGAAATATAATCTTGTCTTCCAGCCTCTGAACCAGCCAGACTCTCTCTCTCTCATCACGGTCATCTTCTAAATGTAATGCAGAAGGCATTCGTTTAATAGCATAGCGTTAATGTTATAGCGTGTTTTACAAAGAAGCACATAGGCAGCGGGATAGTTACTTACCAGAGTTAGCCAGAGGTGATCTTAGCTTGGCTACTGCTGCTGGGTTGAGATCCATCAGTCCGAAGCGTCAAAAACACGACACTCGTTATCGCATGTTGTGTTTTCAAATGTTTCTGCGTGTTAGCCGTGTTCCCTCCCGACGCTGTTATCTCCACTTTACAATGACTGCTAGTTGCCTTGTTGCCATCTTTCTTTGGTTAAGTGAAGCCAAACTTTGGAGCGTTTGAACCTGGTGGGCGCCATTGTTGTTTACAACTGCAATGCTAACGTGCTAAACCGACGTAATTTAATCACGTAAGGGCTTTCTGGAATTGACTGTGCGTAACTTGCGTAAATTACGTGAGATTCGTGCTGGTTGGAAACGATAAGAGAATCGCCAGGATAAACTGCCAAACGGTTCCATGGAATTGAAAACACACGGATCCGGTTCTCTACAGGAACCGGTTCTCGATTCCCAACCCTACACAGAGCACAGTCCAAAAAAAATCCAGCAGCAGGTCAGAGTTTTAATCAGGGGACTTTCAAAAAGCAGGGTCAGAATCCAAAAACTGGCCCTGGCCCTGAACCAGTGACCCATCTAGAGACGAGTGGGCGGTTTCAGACGCAGACTGTGTGTTTTTACTTTTCTACTTTTTGCATATTATTTTCTAGCTTTTTCTTGGTCTTGCACTGTTGAGCATTTACTCTGACATAGAAAGAGATTCTGATTCTTCGCCCTGAGGGAACTGTCAGTATTACTTACATGATTTTCTTTTCTATTTTTTTAAGAAATACTTTATTGATCCCAAGATGTTAACCACTCCAAATCAAACAATCAGACCATGTAAGGTCCAAGGTTTTGGACTTGTGCTCGTTTACTGGCATTTCACAATATGAAATGCCAGTAAACCCTGGACTGACTGATACTCCAGGTGTGTTTGATTTCACTGTTGACATGTCTTACTCCCATTTCTGTTGCTCAACAACGCTGAAGCTGAGGGCTTTAAATGATGCAGGAGCAGTGAGAGATCAGCATTCAGAAGCAAGTCTTCAGACAGACGCTTGGAACATGGAGAAAGTTGTTCTTCTCCTCTTTTTGGTTTGTGTGGCTTCATTACAAGTAAGTGTACATGTTAAAGTAGTTTTTGTTAGCACTCCCATCCCTTGATATCAGACGGCAGAGGTGTTGCATTATTCCACCTGAGTGGGACCTTGAAGTGTCCACGTCAGACTCAAAACTCAGTCGTGTGAAAGAAATGGACATCCCAGAAATTTTCTACATTTTCCCGACTCTGTTTCTTTTTCCTCCTGTTTCATTCTTCAGGTGAAAACTGCTCATGCTGAAGATGGATCCAGTTCACCAAAATCCACCATCACAGTCCATGGTACCTCCTACTCTACATTGACAATCTGTCATTGCCTCTCACTTTTCATCCAGCATTTTAAAAGCTAAAACTAATCAGATATTTGAGGATGATCAAATGGTATCGTTGAACTCTGCAGAGTCTACGGAGTCCCTCTGGTGACATTTGATAAAAAAAATAATAACGCATGGCCACGAGAGAATAATGCATGCCCACGAGATAATTATAGTAGCCATTTCCACGCAGAGATTGATTGTTGCTTGCTTGATTCGTACTTTAACCAACAAACATAGACACTTTTGACTTAATTTCATTTTATTTTAATACAGGAATGAATTACAGTGACATTCTTAAGGCACTTGCGGTTAGGCATGGAGTATTGCTTGGCAAGAGACACTTAATTCGGCTGCTCAACGTATTAAATATCTCGTGGCCACGCATTATTATTTTTTATCAAATGTCACCAGAGGGGCTCCGTAAGAGTCTCCTGTTTGCAAAAATAATACAGTTTTTCTTTCATCTCTTATATATTTTGCACAAGAGGTGCCTAAAGACACAAAGTCGAAAGTCACAACTAGTGGTCAAAAGTCGGTACTTACCGGTTTTTGGCGGTAAAAGTTCCAGAAAAAGGTGAATAAACCGTTTCAACCCAGCGGATTTGTCATTTCCTGTTTGTAGAGGAGGAACCAAGCTTTGGATTGACGTGTGAAACTGACAATCAGCATCCGGCAAAAGTCTGAAGCAGTGTGTCACTGTGTTTAGGTGTGCACGCTGACACGTTGTCAGCACATTGTGCGCATTGACGCTCAAAGCGGGAGATTTGAAAAATTGGTCGAAAACTTAAAAAATGGTGAATTTGTGATTATTTTAACTCCAACTGATAAAAAAAAAATACCAAAATATAAAGGAAAAAAATACCTTTATTGTCTCAGAATAACATTTTATTCTCATGTGTCCATTTGTATGGAGCCCCGTTTGGGTCATAATTCAATGAATAAATGAGTCTATTATTATGAAATTAGGCGTTTATTACTATGAAATACGTATCCATTATTATGAAATGTTTCCCATTATTATGAACAAATGTACTTATTATGAAATATATTTTTATTATTATTTAATCTTAGTTTAATGCATAATAGTTTATTTCAGAATGGCTTTTTTTTTTAATCTAAGAATGAGTTTTTACATAATTGCTTCATTTTTCATAAGAATGAGCTTTTACATAATAATGACATTTTGCCACTGGGCGGGACCAGTGGTTGACCTGCACACTCATTGGCTGATCCTTCTTCATTCTACGCTCTGACATCAACTAGTTTTGGCCGTGAGGTCCCGTTAGCAGCGTGCCGTGGCGTCATCAAGGTGCGCTGCTAGTCCGATTGTAGCTATGGCAGCTTGGACTGAGCTACGGGAAACTTTGACCAGGTTAGCAGACAGTATTCGAAAATGATAATTAATCAGGCGATACTATTTTGACCCGATTTGATGATTCACTGTTCTGTTGCTTATGCCTGAATGAAAGAGCAGCCAATCACATAAATGGCTCCGCCCTCTCTGCTGTGATTGACACACAAATCATTCTTATGAAAAACAAAGCCATTATCATGTAAAAGCTCATTCTTATGAAAAACAAAACCATTATCATAATAATGGGAAATATTTCATAATAATAAATGCCTGTATTTCATAATAATAAACTCATTTATTCATTGAATTATGACCCAAACGGGGCTCCATACATTTGAAGCTGCACCTGGATTTTTTCATGAAAAGACGACTGTAGGATGGTCATAATTTGTACTATTTTCTTCAAATCTGATACACATAGTGTCCCAACAGCCTCATATTGTCAAATACCTTATTTACATAATATCCAGACTGTTATTGATCCTGAAAGCCATTTTTTATTTCAGGCGGAACAAAATTTTACATTTTTTACTGACTTTAGAGTTCCATTCCTCTGTCTCTGGCACTTTCACAAGAAACTACAGAATGTCTTCTTTCTTCAATGCATCCATGTGGACAGAACAGTTTAGAAGTTACAATCATTTTAATTTGTGTATGTCATTTTAGCCATTGTGCATGAAAATGGGGGTGGAGTTGAAGAGACTGACAGCTCCCCGGACCCCGACCCAGAGAAAGAGCTGGCTGACTGCTTAAGTGACTCAGACTACGACGTTCTTCTGCAGACCGTCAAAACTGGCCTTCCAAAGATGAATACATCCAGTCATGTCGTTATTGTCGGAGCGGGCATGGCTGGACTCACTGCTGCCAGGTTACTGCAAGACGCAGGACACAACGTAAGTCCTGCACACTGATCCGATTCTTCCTACTGTCCACAAAAGGTAGCACCCCCTCATTTATTACTCTTTTTGTATAAAAACACAATATAAATGATGTGATCGTGAGCATGAACATGCACAGATAGACTCCAAGTGCTGTTCACGCACCCCTCCCTTTGCCCTCCGACTTGACAAGTTCTCTTTCTGCAGAACCACCACTATTTCGCCATCAAAACGTGCAGTTTTCTAGTTATGATTTTCGGTTTTTACAGCGTTCCTAGTTTTATGGCCTCTGTTTTGTATTTTGTTGACAGCGTTTTTTCAGCTCAGCCTTATCTCTAGTTCATCTACTCTTGTGTTTTACTTCCTGTTTTATTTTGAAGGTGCTGTTCTTTGTGTATGAATGTATTTGGCTTCCTCTGACTGACTGTCCTTATCAAGTGCATTTATATTGCATTGCTTTTCTTTGCTGTCCTGCTGGTCCATCGGTTTTTTCCTTCAATTATCTTGTTCGCTGTTTCTGTGTGTATTTCTGGTCTCCGCAGTTTTGAGATTTCGGTTTTAACTAGTTTCCAGCCAGGCTGGGCTTCCTGTTTTATTTGAATAAAGGGGTCTCATGCTTTAAACTCCAGCCTCTCAGTTGTTGGGCCAAAAGGCCAGTGTCCTCACACTTTATGTCAAAAACATTTCACAAGTAAGTGAAAGAAGACGTAAGTCCAAAAAAGTTGCAATTTCATGATAAAAAAGGGAGAATTTATGAGAAAAAGTGAGTTTTGGCAGAAAAGGTTGATAAGAAAGTTGTGTTCAAAAAGTTAGGAGTTTAGTGAAATTTTACGACGGGAAATTATGACAAAAATTCTGACCACAAAAATTTATGGCATGTTTGTAGGAAATAAAGTTGCAATTATTTAAAATTCACACTTTTTCAGAATAAAGTGATAATTTTGTGCCAAAAAAGTTGCGACTTTGCAAAGCTTGATATTTTACAGTAAAACATTGCAATGTTTAGTTAAAAAGTTGTGATTTCTCAAATTGATGAAAAATGTGTGATTTTTGTCTATAAAGTCAAACAGTTGAAAGTTTTGAGAAATTTGAGAATTCATGAAAAAAATTGCTTTTATACAGAAATGTTATGAGACTTGTGATTTTACAGCAAACATCAAATTCTGTAACAAAAAATTCACTTCTACTAAATTTGCAGTAGCAATTTTACAAAAGTCAATATTTTACTACAAAAAGTAACAATATGAGTTGTAATATATATTAAAAAGTTGAGAATTGATCAAATATCTTTATTATACAAAATGTGACTTTCTTATAAAAAAAATGCAGTTTTTCAAAGCAATCTGGTGATTGTAAGGTTGTAAAAATGAATTACTGGGTAATTAAACATGGAGTAATGTTGGGATTTGACATTATAAAATAAACATTTCTGTGCACAGCTCTGGTTATAAGTACCTCTGATTTAATGGCTTGTAGGTGTAGCTTTAGCGGGCCACAGCTTAAAGTAATCTTTATATGACTTTATCAGTCTCTCACATGGTTGTGGAGGAACTTTTTTTGTACGTTACTTCAGTTCATTCATGTTTTGGGGCATTTTCTTATACATAGCTCTCTGAAAGTCCTGCCACATTATTTCAGTTGGGTTGAGGTCTAGATCAGGCCATTACACGGTTGAATCAACGGTTGCAGGGGGCCCAGGTCCTGGGGCTGCAGAACAACCCCGAACCATAACCCTGCCACCACCATGATAGACAATTAGTTATAACGTGTTCCTGCTGAAATGCTGAGGTCCGGTTTCTCCAAACATGGTGCTGGTTAAAGATCTAACGACTCCATGTTGGTCTCATCTGTTTATAGGATATTATTCCAGAGGTCTTGTGTTTTGTTTGTAAAGATAACTGGACTGTATTTTAAAATGTGTAAATCAGGTAACCATACTGGAGGCTAGTGATCGAGTTGGAGGACGGGTGGAGACCTACAGGAATGAGGAAGAGGGTTGGTACGTTGAACTCGGAGCCATGAGGATCCCAGAGTCACACCAGTGAGTGGAAATGAATCAAAAATGAAAGCAAAAACTTCATAACGGCAATGAAACATCGACCATGCATCTGCAATGCTTCATACCAGTTTCCTGTTTATCAAGTTTTATCACCTGTCAACAGGATCCTGCGCTGGGTTGCAGAAGAGCTGGGGGTGAAGATGAATGATTTCATCATGTACGACAACCAAACATTTTACCTGGTCAATGGACAACCAAGAATCAAGACATACAAAGTGAAAGAAAACCCCAACATCCTGAAATACAACCTTCCAGAGGACGAGAGAGATAAATCAGCTGGTGAACTGCTGGAACAAGCACTGCAGAAGGTACATGGGGGACATCTCCTTCCAACATTTCCTTTCAATAATGGTTTTACTTGAATGGAAGGTGGTTTTTTGTGTCATGCCCTTTTATGTCAAGTTTGGGAATGTCTAGCAGCCATTCCCAAACTTCAGAATACCAAGGTCCAATTTGAAATGTGAAAAATCTCCTCAGCCCACCAAAACCTTTAATCACAACTGTGATCAACATACAGGACCAGGAACCATGATCTGATATTAATGTAAAGGGTCAACAAATAAGGTGACACTTGTCATATTAAGTTATGATGAGAGTAGAATAACACTTAACTGGTTTGTTTTATTACTTCTTAATGTTTTTTTAATCATGTCATGAATATTTTACAGTAATTAAAAACATATTTAAAAAAAAGAGGATTTAAAACACAGTTCTTTAATTTTAATGACCTCTCATGGCCCACTTGCAGTCCCACGATGGCCCACATTTTGGGAATCACTGCTCTACAGTAGAGTAAAGATATGAGGAAAAACTTGCTGCCAAATGGTCTTTATTATGAGACAAAAACAGGTCCTTAAGGTGCAAATGTTTTTCCCCCCATTTCAATCCCCTCAGGAGTCGGGGGTCTCCTCCAGCTCTGGGTAACTGCAGCTTTTATCTTCCTTCATGATCGTTTGATGACTCAATTGTTAGCATGACAGAAGCGACAGCCATGTTGCCATGTTTGATTGATTTCCTCAGATACATATCAGGCTCGTTTGTGGTGGATTTTAAATGGGGTTCGCTGGAAACCTGGAACGGTATTGACCGTGCGTGAACTTTGAAAGAGCGTCGTTCATAGTTGTCCAAATGAACTCGTTCACGCCCCCCGCTGGTGAAGGAGAAAGAGAGCGAGTTCAGTTCACTTTCATGAAAAATATGAACTAGTTCGTGAACTTTTGTTCAATAAATGCGTTCAGGTACAACACTGGTGCCATGCTGGTAAAAAAATGATCTTATCCAACTCCGGTTCATCTCACAACCAAAATGACATCTAAAAGGCTATCTATCGGCTTAAATGAGGACTATTAGATCTGTACTTGCTCGATCAAGCAGCTCAGGCAATCAAGCAATAAGTAGCTGAGCGTGGGGGAGTGTTTAGGAGCGTAATGGATCCGGGACAAAGGTCGCTCGATCGAAGGACCCATCTGCCACAAGTAGTAGAAACTCATGCGCTACTTAGTGTCCAGCTGGCATCCTCTGGTTAGCAGCCTTCAACCAAAGTGCAGGTAGCTTCTTCAGGCTGCTTTGCTAAGGTCGTACCTGAACCTTTCCAGGCCAAATCCACAACCTGTCACAACAATAAGGCTGGACATATTCACATAGGATCAATAATATTTGATAATATTTGCTCAGGGGTCATGTTCTGGGTCTCTGAACAGCACCCAGAGACAGTTTACATTTTAGCAGATGCCATATAGATAAAATTTAATGGAACTGAACTTTCTTTACTTCCTGGATTGACCCTTAGCCCCCCTGATCTGCATGTCCACTAGATGATACAGGCATAGCCTCCACTGGTTTCCCACAGGAGTGTGTCCAAACTAGCACAAGACTCAATCTTAATGTCTGTTATCTTTTTATTCAGGTGGAGGATGAAGTGGCAGCACACGGATGTAAAGCTGCATTGAGAAAATATGACCCTTATTCTGTAAAGGTAATGAGATCATGTTTGTCCACCACAAACAAATTAAATGAAGCCCATTTTAAAGCCGCTTTTTATGAGCCATTTTAACTGTAGAATGGGACTTTTTAACAGGAGTATCTGTATAAAGTAGGAGATCTGAGTCCACAAGCCATCAGGATGATTGGAGAACTGCTTAACGAACAGGGCCTCATGTACCTCGCAGTGAGTGAGATGGTGTACGAGCTAGACCTCGTCAATGATCAAACCAGGTAAGGTCTGGTAGCTGTTGGAAACTGGCTGGACAGTCCTTTCTTACAGAGGCAGAGTGCAGTAACTACAAAAACTGAAGTACAGAAAAATATCTTTAGCGGTTTTACACCCACTGGTGAAACTTGTCGACAGAAGCAATGCCTTCTTGCACAGGATTTTTCCTCCTACATGGCAGCTATTTCAAAGCTTCTGTTGCTACCCGCTCCATGAAGATTCCTGTCTAACCTCATCTGTCAGTCTGTCCATCACCATAGTAACAAGAAGGGTCCCAGAGCTGATCCTTGCTGCAGTCCCACCGCCACCTTGAGCTCCTCCATCACACCTACAGCACACCTAACCATTGTCTTCCAGCTCTCATCCATGTCCTGCTCCGCTCTAACATCCTTCTCTGGTCCTCCAGACCTCCTCATCAGTACTAGAGCTCCTCTCAGCTCCCTGTCATGTTCTTTCTGAAGGTCTACAAAGACACGATGACCTCTGACCTTCTGTTCTTCTCTATCAGCATCCTCAGAGCGACACAGCAAAATCAGCATACTCAAATTAACACTCTCAGATTTGATTTCAACACTTTTGAAGTGTCTATATGGGTCCACACCACAAAGAGTTAATTTAACTCTTTTTGGGGGAGTTAGTACCTTAACACTAACTTAGTGTAATTATTGACTCTTTTTGGAGTTAAAATTTAACACTTCTTAACACTAACTAGTGTTACTTTATCTCAACACTTTTATGTAGTGTTAGACATTAACTCTCTTTCGGGATTGTTGGTTAACTATACAAGTGTTACAGTCATTTTAACACTGTAAGGTGTAAAACTAGCTCTTCTGAATTACTAAAAAAATACTTAGAAAATAATTAGAAAATTGCCATTATGTTTAGTTGAAACTCATTTATTTCAAACATGAAGCACAAATTAACATTTAAAACACTTTAAAACATGTGACAATAGCGTACAATGTATGCTCTCTCACTCTCTAACAGACCACAACTGATACTTATTCAGCGTTAGCTTGCTTAGCCGAGTTAAAAACACAACAAAAATACGGTCTAAAACTTTTTTACCATAGCAGATACAATCTTTACCATCAAATTACAAGTTTTAGCGAACCAAATGAGGAACTAAAATCATCACTGCTTAGCACAGCTAATGTGGCGACATAACTTTACCGTGAGTGTCTCGCCATTGAAAACAGACCAGGTGCCAGAGGGGTAATATAAATATTAAAACCTAATGCGAACATAAACTTAGCTCATTTTACTTACAGAACAATGTCGACATAAAACCACGGTGAAACCCACAGCTTAACGAGAGGCTCCTCAGTTGGTATTTCGCTCCTGTCGCTGTGTAGCACGGTGGGGGCGGGGTCTGATTGTGTCACATCCATGTTTGGAGTTAAGAGTTAAATAGTTCAGAGTTGACGTTACTACAATGACACTTACAGATTTGATCTGAAGACACTTTGTTTTGACACTTTGTTTTGAACTATTTGAAAACTTAGTTACATATAAAGGATTTGACTCTATTGAGAATGGAATTAACTCTGCTTTTGCTTAGATTTCACCAACACCAGAAATATAACTCTTCTCAATTTGTTGTGTAATTATTGCATCTACAGTCCTCTTTTTTGTCCTGAAACCATCCTGCTGTTCACAGATGCTCACTTCTGTCCTTCGACTAGCTTCTGCTACTCTTTCCCATAGAGTAATAGTCATGTAAAAATTGAACAATGAGAATTAAGAACTTCAAAAAACCTATTAAAGTCTTAATTTCAGCTTTTAATGGACGTGTGTAGTTACTGAACTTTGCTTTTGTGAGGCAGAGTTGTGCTCATTGACATTAATTTCTGCAAATTCTTGAAAACTATGTCCTTTACATTATTTCTTATCAGGTAACAAGTGTATTTTATTCAATTAAATTGAAACAGACTTCATTGGTGAGTTTTTCTTTGTCTTTCTTTTTTGTATTGAAGGTTTTTTGAGGTGACTGGTGGATCGGATCTTCTCCCAAAAGCTTTGTCCACTGCTGTCAATGCCTCAATTCTCCTGCAGTCAAAAGTGAAGCAGTATCAGCCATTCAGATAAAGGCGTCGTTGTGTCCTACCAGGACGGTCAGCAGTCCTCTCTCACTGATATCCATGCTGACTTCGTCCTGGTTACAGCCACGGCCAAAGCAGCCCTTTTCATGGACTTTTCCCCACCTCTCTCCACCCAAAAAATGGACGCTATGAGGTCAGTCCACTATGACAGCGCAACCAAAGTCGTCCTCACTTTCAGTGAGAAGTTCTGGTTGAGAGACGGTATCCATGGAGGGAAGAGCATCACAGACCGGCCGTCTCGCTTCATCTACTACCCCAGCCACAGCTTCCCAGACAATGACACCATCGGCGTCCTCCTGGCTTCCTACACCTGGTCTGATGACTCCCTCAACTTCCTGGGGATGAGTGATGAGGAACTAAAGGAGATGGCCTTACGAGATCTGGCGCTGATCCATGGAGAGTATGTCAAGTCTCTCTGCACCGGGGTGCTGGTGAAGAAGTGGAGTCAGGATCCCTACAGCTTGGGGGCCTATGCTCTCTTCGCTCCTTATCAACACATCCAGTATGCCAAGGAGCTCTTCAGGAATGAAGGCAGGGTTTATTTTGCTGGAGAGCACACAGCTTTCCCGCATGCTTGGATGGAGACGGCCATGAAGTCTGCAATCAGAGCAGCTACGAATATTAACAATCAGACAATGGGGGTCAGTTACAGTTGAAGTCCAGGGTGACATGTAGATTTAAAGGGATAACAGTAAACCTAAAGAGCTATTTAAAAAAAAAATGTTACAAGGGTATTCTCATGAATTAATGTCAGTGATCAGTTAAAGAATTAAACATACAGACCAGTAATTTTTGAAGGTGTAAACAGGCTGGTTTTACCTGTGAATTCAATAAAGTTTGGACTGGTTTGCTGTGGATTTGTGTCTGTAAGATTATCACCATTTCAGTATGATTTCAGACGAATAAAAACAACGTAACAAAATGTTGTCACAGAATTTCCTGTTGCTTTTTAACGAAACATGGATTATTGCCAGTTTCCAATCCATCCATCCATCCATCCATTTATATATTCATTTCAATTCAATTTCATTTGTATAGCGTCTGTTACAATGTCAATTGTCTCTAGGTGCTTTACAGAGACCCAGATGATGACCCCAGAGCAAATATCATTAACTAAGATTATAATATTAAGTCCAATCAATGATAATGGCAGGTAAAAAACTCCCACAGTGGGAGAAAAAAACCTTTAAGCCAAACAGTGGCAAGAAAAAACTCCACTTTAAGAGGAAGAAACCTTGAGCAGGACCTGGATCATATGGGGGGACCTTCCTGATGAAGACCAGCCATCCATCCATCCATCCATCCATTCCTTTATACATCCATCCTTTTATACATCCATCCATCCATCCATTCATTTATATATCCATCCATTTATACATCCATCCATCCATTCATTTATACATCCATCCATCCATCCATTCATTCATTCATTTACACATCCATCCATCCATTCATTTATACATCCATCCATCCATCCATCCATCCATTCATTTATACAAACAGCCATCCATTCATCCATTCATTCATTTATCCATCCATTCATTTATACAAACATTCATCCATCCATCCATTCATTCACACATCCATCCATCCATCCATCCATCCATCCATCCATTCATCCATTCATTCATTTACACATCCCCATCCATTCGTTTATACAAACATTCATCCATCCATTCATTCATTTACACATCCATCCATCCATCCATTCATTTACACATCCATCCATCCATCCATCCATTCATTTATACAAACATTCATCCATCCATCCACCGATTCGTTCATTTACACATCCATCCATCCATCCATTCATTTATACAAACATCCATCCATCCATCCATCATTTACACATCCATCCATCCATCCATTCATTTATACAAACATTCATCCATCCATCCATCGATTCATTTATACAAACATCCATCCATCCATCCATTCATACATCCATCGATTCATCCATCCTTTATTCATCCATTTATCCATCTATCCATCCATTCATTTATACAAACATCCAACCATCCATCCATCCATCCATCCATCCATCCTCGCTCCAGAGTCTGATCACTAAAAACTCTTTACCACCTTTTACATGTCACTTTGTTTTTCAGTGCTGCATTTGCAGATAAAATGGTAAAATCGAAACGCAATACTTGTTTAATCAGAATCGCAATATAAATCGAATCGGGACCCAAAAATCGTAGGAGAATCGAATTGGCCAAAAGCGTATCAGCTCAGCCCTACTTCACACGCTGTCACCTGCATGCTCTTCCTCTGTCATTTCCGTCTGTCATGTGTGAATGTTCACACTCAACACTGGAATAAAACATTGACTCCCCTAAGCAGCCAGATGCTCTGGTTTGTGCAACGTCTCCATATCAGAAGAGCCATTTATCTTTCAGTGAGGACACACAGTGATTCATAAATCACTGTGTGACCTCCTCCCCGGCAGAGGAGGAGGTCTCGCGATAATCTACCACGATACCTGGAAGGTATCGCCTGTCACAGTGCCAGCACATCTGTCATTTGAATCAGTGGCTCTCCAACTGAACGGACCAACTCCAACTGTTTTAGCCACTATCTACCGTCCACCCAAACCTAACAAGCATTTCATTAATGACTTCTCTGCTTTTCTCACTCATATCTGCTCACTCTCCTCCAATATAATCCTTCTTGGTGATTTTATTATACATATGGACAACGTCAATCATGCTTTTACTAAGGATTTTACATCTTGCCTGGACAGCTTTGGACTACAACAGCATATTGATTTCCCTACCCACTCTAAAGGGCATATTCTGGATCTGGTCTGCTGCTCTGATGTCACTCCTTTTAACTGTTCTGCTGCCGATCTCCCCATTTCTGATCACAAGTTAATTTCATTCAATGTAAGCATAACACTATCCAAAACTAAACAGTTACGTCTTATTTCATTTCGGAATATCAAAAACATTGATTTGGCAGCGCTCACAATAGGTATTGACAATCTCCCCAGCATCAGCCACTCTTGCACTCCTGATCAACTGGTTTCACACTACAATGATGGTCTCCACACTCTGCTGAACTCAATTGCTCCTGTAAAAACTCGGACTGTGTCATTCACCCACTCTGCTCCCTGGTTTTCACCTCAACTACATCAACTCAAGGCCAAAGGACGTCAACTGGAGAGGCTTTACAGAAAAACTGGACTTACTGTTCACAAGCAAATGTATCATGCTCACATACTTCATTATAAAGACACCCTCTCCTCAGTCAAATCTAACTACTTTACTGGACTAATCAGTGCTGGTGATGGTAACACTAGGGCCCTGTTCTCTGTGGTCAACAACTCTCTACGTCCTCCTGACTCTCTTCCCTCTCATTTCTATTCCACTGATCACTGTAATTCTCTGATGTCGTTTTTCTATGCAAAAATAGTCAAGATTCACCAGCAACTGACCCCTCATACCTCCTGCTGCAGCCCATCTCCTCCGATTCTCCATGTTCCTCCCTTTCAACCACTCTCAAGCTTCCAACTTCCTTCTGCTGCTGACGTGTCTGACCTCATTCAGAAATCCAAATCATCGACTTGCCAGCTTGACCCCCTGCCGACTCCTCTGGTCATGACCTGCCTCCCCTCTCTGCTGCCCCTGATCACTGCCATACATTCCTCCCTCACCTCTGGTACTGTTCCTTCATCTCTTAAATCTGCTGCAGTAACACCAATACTTAAGAAACCAGATTCAGACCCCAACAACTTCAATAACCTTCGTCTGATTTCTAACTTGCCATTTCTTGCAAAAATCCTGGAAAAAGCAGTGGCATCACAGGTTCATACTCATCTCTCTACCAATAACCTCTATGAACAGTTCCAGTCTGGTTTCCGCCCACTTCATAGTACAGAGACAGCCCTCATAAAAATCACTAATGATCTCCTGATGGCAGCTGATTCCAATCTACTTAGCATCCTCATCCTCCTCGACCTGACAGCAGCCTTTGATACAATTTCCCACACCATCCTCCTCGACAGACTAGCAACTATTGGTATATCTGACACACCCCTGGACTGGTTCAAATCATATCTCTCTGGCCGTACTCAGTTCATTCAGTTGAAAACTTTTACATCCCAACCATCTCCCCTCTCCTCTGGTGTTCCCCAGGGCTCTGTCCTTGGTCCCATCCTGTTCATAATCTATCTCCTCCCTCTTGGTCACCTGTTCCGTAAATATAATATCCAATTCCACTGTTATGCAGACGATACCCAGCTCTACCTTTCCACCAAACCCTCCTTCACCTCCTGCCCCTCCTCCCTCTGTGACTGTTTACATGAAATCCAATCCTGGTTCTCTTCAAATTTTCTCAAACTCAACAGCGATAAAACTGAAGTCCTCCTAATTGGCTCCAAATCCACCCTCACTAACCCTCCCAGTTTCACCATCCCCATCGACACCTCCTCTGTTTCCCCCTCCCCTCAGGTTAAGAGTCTGGGTGTCATCCTCGACAGCACTCTATCATTCCAATCCCACATCAATAATATTACCCGGTCTGCCTACTTCCATCTACGTAACATTAATCGCCTACGTCCATCCCTCACTCCTAACACCACCGCCATCCTGGTCCACACTCTGATTACATCCCGCCTGGACTACTGCAACTCCCTTCTCTTTGGTCTCCCCCACATCCATCCATAAGCTCCAACTGGTCCAGAACGCTGCTGCCCGTATCATCACCAGGACACCATCGATCAGCCACATCACACCTGTTCTCCAGCAACTCCACTGGCTCCCAATCGCACATCGCATCGACTTTAAAATTCTGCTCTACACATTCAAGGCCATCCATAACATCGCTCCCCCGTACCTCTCTGACCTCCTCCACATCAACACTCCCATCCGAACTCTCAGGTCTGCCTCATCCCTCAGCCTCATCGTGCCACCAGCCCGTCTGTCCACTATAGGGTCCAGAGCCTTCAGCCGCTCTGCCCCCTGCCTTTGGAACTCCCTCCCTCCTGACATCAGAAACATTAATTCACTATCCATCTTCAAATCCCGCTTGAAAACCCACCTTTTTAAACAAGCTTACTCACTCTAACCAACATTGTGCTGCTGCAAATTTTAATTTAATATTTTAACCGTTTTTAAATTAACTGTTTTTTAAAATGTTTGTACGGTGACCTTGAGGGTCTTGAAAGGCGCCTTTAAATAAAAATGTATTATTATTATTATTATTATTATAAAAACACACCAGTCACCTTAAACAGCTGACCTGTTTTATTACTTGTGAATAATGGTATAACATGAATAAAAATACTCCAGATCTACATGTGTTCAGAACTATTTGGAACAGTTTGATAGTTATTTTCTTCTGTCATTATAGCTAAATTGTGTTTTGTACTGACATCAGCAACATCACAGCAGCTGGAGTTTAACATGTTACTGTTCTACTATGAATGATACCTACAATAAAATATAATTAACAGCTCACCTGCTTCAGGCCATCTTCACACCCCCACAACCCCAATGAAGCAGCTCTGGCATGAGAACATCTCTTTATTGTAGATAAGCTGCACTGGTCAACATTTGTAAATACAGAAATAACACAACTAAATCTAAGTCTGCTGATTTATCACAGACACATTTCATTAGTAAATTTCCATAGCAACACCAAATCAAACCACAGCAGTGAAGAAATGTTCTGAGAAGGAAGTTCAGTGTTACAGAATTAAAGTTAAAACAGCATATTTGGCAACCATCATGTAAAATATACAATAAAACCCAGGAATTACACACTGAAACTGTGTAGAAACATGGTGAAAGACCAAAAAGATAAAAATAAAATATCTAAAACTGATCTTCACACCCTTAATTCCTTCTTTCCTGATCATTACCTCCACCAAGGAGGTTACGTTTTTGCTGGCGTTTATCTGTCTGTTTATCTGTCTGTGCACAAGATAACTCAAAAAGTTATGGATGGATTTTGATAAAATTTTCAGGAGTTGTCAGAAATGTGAAAAGGAAGAACTGATTTCATTTTGGCTGTGATCCGGAAGAAATCCTGGATTCTGGATCACTTTCAAATTTTCGATAACATTGCGGTCAATGGGGCCAAAAATTTTGTTTCTCAGTATCTTCGTTAATTATTGCCCAAAACTCATTAATTTATCCATTAATTTATACAAACAGCCATCCATCCATCCATCCATCTATCATCCATTCATTTATACATCCATCCATCCATCCATTCATTCATTTACACATCCATCCATCCATCCATCCATCCATTTATACAAAAAGCCATCCATCCATCCATCCATTCAGCATTCAACACATCCATCCATCCATCCATTCATTTATACAAACATCCATCCAATCCATCCAATACATCCATCCAGCATTTATACATCCATCCATCCATTCATCTACACATCCATCCATCCATCCATTAATTTATACAAACATCCATCCATTTATTTATACATCCATCCATCCATCTATCATCCATTCATTTATACATCCATCCATCCATCTATTAATTTATACAAACATCCATCCATTCATTTATACATCCATCCATCCATCCATTCATTTACACATCCATCCATCCATCCATCCATCCATCCATCCATCCATTCATTTATACAAACATCCATCCATCCATCCATCCATCCATTCATTCATTTTCACATCCATCCATCCATCCATTCATTTATACAAACATCCATCCATCAATCCATCATCTATACATCCATCCATTCATTTATACATCCATCCATCCATTCATCTACACACCCATCCATCCATCCATTAATTTATACAAACATCCATCCATTTATTTATACATCCATCCATCCATCTATCATCCATTCATTTATACATCCATCCATCCATCCATCCATTAATTTATACAAACATGGAATGAAATGAAATGAAAAAATACTTTATTTATCCCATAAAGGGAAATTCAATGTAGTAAGGGCTCTCTTTTTATATATATATATATATATATATATATATATATATATATATATATATATATATAAACAACAGACAGCAATAATAATAATAATATAATAACAGGTGTTAAGTCTTGTTGTGGAGGCTGATGGCTGCTGGCAGGAATGATCTTCTGTATCTTTCCGTCTTGCAACGGACCTGAAGAAGCCTCTCACTGAACACACTCTTGTTTGATCACTGTGTAGTGGAGAGGGTGTGAAGAGTCCTCCATCATCTTCATCAGCTTGTGCAGCATTCTTTTTTGTACAATCAGCTCCAGCGGCTCCAGAGTTCCACCCAGCACAGATCCAGCTTTCCTGATCAGTTTGTTGATTCTCTTCAGGTCTCTGGTTCTGGTGCTGCTGCCCCAGCAGATGGCTGCAAAGCTGATTGCACTTTCAACAACAGACCTATAGAACATGTGCAACATCTTGGTGCAGACATTAAAAGATCTCAGCTTTCTTAA
The DNA here is from genome assembly GCA_018398805.1 of Hirundichthys speculiger. NCBI lineage: Eukaryota > Metazoa > Chordata > Actinopteri > Beloniformes > Exocoetidae > Hirundichthys > Hirundichthys speculiger. Next base: position 175,313 of record JAGFBZ010001195.1, read on the forward strand.
AAAGTAGAGTCTGCTCTGACCTTTCTTGTAGATGTATTCTGTGTTGCATTTCCACTCCAGTCTGTTGTCAAGCTGAACTCCAAGGTACTTGTATTCCTCCACCACCTCCACCTCCTTTCCCAGGATGGAAACACTGCTGTGTTGATTCTTGCTCCTCCTGAAGTCGACAATCATCTCCTTAGTTTTGCTGGTATTTAATACGTCCATCATCCATCCATCGATTCAACCATCCATTTATCCATCCATCCATCCATTTATCTATCCATCCATCCACTCATTTATACATCTATCCATCCATCCATCCATTTATACATCCATCCATCCATTCATTTATCCATTGTGGTGGAAAAAATAAGATCTGATCTCAATGAGAAAATCAGAATAGAATTTATTACAGAGAAAAGAAACAAACATACAAAAATCTTATGTGCACATAAGGAGAGCTGTCAGTCAGTGCTCCGCAGAATACTGGCTGAGGACTCTGTCAGACAGAGATGACGGCTTTCTTTTATACACAAGACAAGCTTATGTCTTTGTCACACATTATGATGTGTATTGGTCTTGTTAAGAAAGACAAATAACTATTAAACATATTGTTAGAGACAAATAAAATGACAGAATTACAAGATGGATAAACCAAATAAAAATTTTCTCCACACTATCCATCCATCCATTTATCCATCCATCCATCCCTCCATCATCCATCCATTCATCCATCCATTTATCCATCCAGCCATCCATCCATCCATTCATCCATCCATTTAAACATCCATCCATCCATTCATACATCCATCGATTCATCCATCCTTTATTCATCCATTTATCCATCTATCCATCCATTCATTTATACAAACATCCAACCATACATCCATCCATCCATCCATCCATCCATCCATCCTCGCTCCAGAGTCTGATCACTAAAAACCCTTTACCACTTTTTACATGTCACTTTGTTTTTCAGTGCTGCATTTGCAGATAAAATGGAAGTTGTATTTATCCCTGAATCTACGCTCAATCTCGCGCTCCTATTTGGGAGCGTCTGCTAATTTGCAAGTTCTGACTGTGAAATTACGAGCTCTTCCTAAACAGTCAAAAAACTCTGATTTATGGGTTGAAGATCGATTAGAAAAGAACATTTGCATCTGGAGCTGGCAGTGACAGAGTGTCATGAAGTCATGTCTTTGTTTTGCATCATGCAAAGCGCTGACGGTGATCCATCATCTCAGCAGACAGGCAGAGATAATACTGCAGGCTTGGAGTGAGCAGCAGTCAGTCAGTCTGAGAGGTGGGATGAAGGCCGACCGGGTAAAATACTAAATGCAGGTGGGTGTTTAACTATTTTTGGTTCATGTCTCTTTTAGCTCTAAGTTGATCTAATATTGACGGTACTAACAGGCTCAGAGATGCTCCAGACTAATGTCAGATGGCTCTGACCATCTATTCATATCATCATATATGTGAGTTTTTACTTCTTTTATACATTACATCTCAGTTTAAAGATGATCTTCTAAATCTTGCCACTCGTAACTTCTCATAAATCCTTCTGATCACACAACGATTTTGACATGTTTGCTCAACAAGTTCTTTAATGCGTTCTGTCAAAGTAATTAACTTGTACGAAAGTACATTAAACACATATTCAGTTCAGTTTAGTTCAGTTCAGTTTGGTTGCAGAGCACCTCTTCATAACAAATGTCACCTTATACAAATGACTTGTTGAATCTAGTGTCTGACTTAATTTTAAACCAGAGTTCATTTACATGATGTCCTATGGAGCCCCGTTTGGGTCATAATTCAATGAATAAATGAGTCTGTTATTATGAATTACAGGCGTTTATTATTATGAAATATTTCCCATTATTATGATAATGGTTTCGTTTTTCATAAGAATGAGCTTTTACATAATAATGGATACGTTTTTCATAATAATGATTTGTGTGTCAATCACAGCAGAGAGGGCGGAGCCATTTATGTGATTGGCTGCTCTTTCATTCAGGCATAAGCAACAGAACAGTGAATATCGATAGTGGAGGAGAGGTGCAATGTATATACTCCAGGCCAGTAGGTGGCAGAATGCACCTCAGTTTACGGTTAAAAGTTGACATCGACTAAGAAACGTAGCGCGAAATGTAGGGAAAACTTGATTTTGTTGGCATGGCGACAGGAGAAAGATCCTTTTCTGACTTATTCAAGAGGTAGCCAACAGGCTCGATGCGAGTCCCCCACCAACTAGTCACCAACTACTCAGAGCGTAGAATGGAGAAGGATCAGCCAAAGAGCGTGCAGGTCAACCACTGGCCCCGCCCAGTGGCAAAATGTCATTATTATGTAAAAACTCATTCTCATGAAAAACGAAGCCATTATGTAAAAACTCATTCTTAGATTTTTAAAAAAAGCAATTCTGAAATAAACTATTATGCATTAAACTAAGATTAAATAATAATAAAAATATATTTCATAATAATACACATGTATTTCATTACAATGGGAAATATTTCATAATAATAAACACCTGTATTTCATAATAATAGACTCATTTATTCATTGAATTATGAACCAAACGGGGCTTCCATATGTCTCCGTCTGGCAGCTGAGTTCTGTTTTTCTTTTTTCTTAAATAGGCCTTGACAACGCTTCACCTTCTCTTTCCTTATTTGTCTTTCTAATTTCTGTTGTCCACAGGCCAACTATTTATGCTGTAAGTATGTCGGTTAACTCATCATCCATCCCTGATTTGACAGTCTACCACTGTTCCATCTCAAAAATCAGCATCTACGTAAATACTGGCTTCATGTCGATCAGAATCATCCTCCTCTTCCCTCTCCACGTCTTCGTCCTCTTCCTGGGTTACCAGCGATGGCGGCGGCAGCGCTCCTCTAAAGTGCTGAGTCACTCTGACCTCTTCACCTACCACCTGGCTGCCATGGAGATCTTCATGACCATCGGGTGCTTCTTCTTTCTTGGAGGCATGTACTCTGATCACTCAGCGACTGTAACAGCAGGACTGTGGATTTTCAACATTCTTTTCTTCGGACAAGTGTTTTTCCACGTGCTGACCTGTGTAGAACGGTACCTGGCTGTCACCCACCCTGTCACCTACCTGAAGCTGAAAGACGCCCGTTGGGTCGGGATCAGAAACGTCATGGTCGGCTGTGTTTGGCTGCTGAGCGCTGCAATGGCGAGCATTTATGGCTCTGCTCCATTTAACCGTGCATCCATCCAACTCTTATGTGTTTTGGTTTTCTCCATAACAGTCATAACCTTCTGCAGCATCTCTGTTCTCCGTGTCCTGATTCGTCCAGGACCAGGGGAGGGAGGCGTGGAAAAGGAACGGGTCGACCAGTCAAAGCAGAGAGCTTTCGTCACCATTACAGCTGTGTCATGTGCACTGTGGCTCTGGTTCGTTGGGCTGCTGATTGTCAACTCTGTGGACCAGTCACAACAGCTGAATGTCAGTGTTAAATGTGTGGTCATTGCCAGTCTAAACGTACTCATCCTGCCTTGTTCTATGGTCTCACCTCTGCTGTACCTACACAAGGTGGGGAAACTGTCATGCTGCAGAGCTGCATAGACCTTCGTTAAAATCATTATATATTTATCTCCAAGAATGGTCCACCAGTGTCCTTTGACAAGATACTAAACCCAACATTCCCCCCCTTTGTGTTCCCCACTTTTAAAGGTAGGGTAGAAGATCTTTGAAAAAACGGTTCCAGCAATCCAACTCAAGTGAGATTTTGAAATATACACTCCCTCCCTCCTCCCAAAGGCTCCGCCTCCTCTTCTTCAGCCCACCCCTCGAAACCACGCCTTTACACGATTCATGACTACGTGAACACGCACGCTGTCTCAAGCGGTCACGGAAGGAATTAGGCTTATTGCTCAGTGTAACTAGTAGCCATGTGATCAATCAGTAATCTAGTCTTATAGAGCACATCAACTGGCTCTGCTATCTGCCAGATATATAACGAAATGGACAAACCATTGTTTCTCAACAGTAAAACCCATATCAACTACCTACTGCATATTGTCAAGGTTGTGTGATGATAGTACTTACAGGTCTGAGTCTGAAGGCGACTCCGTACGAATGGTAGACAATGGGGGGGTTGAAGGCACCATGCTTTTATCGGTTTGTGCATGAAGCTTATAGTTAACAAAAGGTATAGCATTCAACGACATTGGGAAAGCTACGGTCAAGGATAACAACAGCCTAGCTAACGGTGTCACACATAGTACTGTAGCCTAGTTGACAGAGTTGGTGGTTTAGCGAAACATGCTGGAATATGTTCGTCATGTCACTCGATGGACAATAATTTTGTCATCATCTTTCATTTTCTCACTGACTGGGTGAATAGGCCTACAATACCCATAACCGATCAGTATGTTGAAATATTATATAATCAGAACGGCATCATCTTACCTATCCAGTAGAAACTGGGCCACCTTGGCATCCTGGAGCCCCTTTTCATTTTTTAGCTGGCGCCAGCGCTGGAAAGCCGTACCGATAACCACTCTTGTACTGTTTCGTTCTTCGGTTAGCTTCTGCACGGCTGTTGCTTTTTCAACAACAGTTTTCCCTTTGATTTTGCTGCTGGTTGACGTCTTCTTCTCTGCCATTGTTGCAACGAAATGATCTAACTTGATTTCTGGCTTTCAAATAGCAACGCTGTCTGCTCACCTTATTGCCAGAGCTGAGGGAGGGGTGGGTGGGAGTGCATTGATATTTGATGGACGTACAGTAATCCCCCACACTTCGCAGTCTCAGCAATTGCGGTCTCAGTACATCGCGGAAGTTTCAAAAATATTCATAGAAAAAAAATTTTGTAAAAAAAAATTGAAAAAAATTCAAATGAAGCGTGCAAGGCTGAAGCGAAACCCATCACATCAAGAACGAGTCTCGGGAAGCAATAAGAGCCGACAGGGGAGGCCCCATGAACGAATATCGAGGCCTGTGATTGGCTGCTATGACAGGCATTACTGTGCTGTCGGTTGTCTGTACGCTGATTGGCTGACACGTGTCCCCGCATCTCCCATCTCTTGTTCTCGTCAACTACGCACAGAGGAGAGATTGTCAAAGTGAGTGTACCTTCCGTAGATTTTGTGTACATGTACACAAAATGTACATGTATACTGTATGTACACATATATGTACATGTACATCCACATCGCGGTTTTCACTACTCACGGTGGGGTCACAGCCCCCATTAACCGCGAAGTGAGGGGGATTACTGTATTAGGCAGCCAATAAATGTAAAGATGATCCGTACATTGATTGGTCAGAGTTTTCCTCTGATTACACCCTCTAGACCGGACCAAAACGTTTCATTTTTTTTTGTAAACATTCTATTTCAGGGGGTGCAATGGGAATGTGAAAAGTTTTTCAGGCAATATTGTAAAAAAATGCTGCAAAAAATATCTCCCACTATACCTTTAAGTCTGATTGGGAAACAACTTCATTTGGTCAGCCAGGGTTCGGTGAACAGAGGTTTGTGATTTGGTCTTCATCTGTCCCACCTCTCAAAGTACCCTTGAGCAACACAATGAACCCAGTTCAGAAAAAGAGTAAGTAATGGAAAATAAATGAACAAAAGCTTGAACCTCAGCAGGGTTGACAGAGTTTTGGTAACTCGTAGGTTTAACTGACTTCTGTACCTCGTTATTAACCTGTTTATGTTCACTTAATTTCGTCTAAATCACCATATTTTTAACGTCTCCCAGAATGAAAGTTGTTTTTTTTTTTTTGGGCTGGGATACGATTAAAATTTTTAATCGCGAATAATCACATTATTTCTCTGATTAATCACGATTAATCGCATTGTATATGGAAAATCAAATAATGAATTGAAACGTAGTGTAAAGGTCACTTTTATTTAAATGTTCTGCTGCTATATGAACTAAAGTGTCATAACATTTGTTATTCAAACAATTTTACCATCAGCACTTGTCAGTAACACATATTTAATGTAAATCTCATCTTAAAAAATGTAAAATAAAATAAATCTTATTGCCACTGCCAGGGCATTAATGTCATCCTGTTTTTATAAAAAGTAAGAAAAAGTTAAAGTTCAGTAACTTTTTCAATCCGTGTATCAATCATTCTTTCCATTTTCAATTGTCAACCAAAAATAAAAATAATTAAAAAGTGACATTTTATTACGTTTTTCATCTTTTAATCTAACACAAAAAAAGGAAAAAAATGCCTGTTTTTTTTGTATTTCAATTCAAGACTTGGATCAAAAATACAAATTTAAAAAACACAGAACTGAATTTATTTTATAATGGAGGATTTTTTTCAGACAGAATTGTTAATATTGCTACCTGAGTTGCTACCTACTGTAAAGTTCACAAATTTTTACCGTTCTCCATGTCTGTTTTAGCTTCTCCTTGTGTTTACTCTCTTCCGGTTCCACAGCAGTCAGTAACAGACTTTTCAAAACAAAAGCATGTGAGCAACACGCGTTAACGCACGATAAAATAAATGTCGGCGTTAATAAATTAATGAGTTAACGCGATAATAACGCGTTAACTTGCCCAGCCCTATTTTTTTTTAATGTTATGAGGTTTTCTCACATCTCCAGTGTTTTTCCATCCAGCTGCACTGCAGAGATCTAGCCTAATAGATCAGATCCACATCTGGATTGACGTAAGGTTTGAGAACGACCCATAGGGCCTTGAAATGCAAGAGTTGGAACCAACGATTGCTGCTCAGACTGCCTCTACAGTTGGTCAGCGCTACAACCAGTCAGATGTGGTCCTGCATGTTTAGCTCCAGCCAGAGCAAACTGGTAAATCAAACTTTTGCTGTAGCCCGCTAATAAAACAGCAAATACATCTTCCTAGCAAAGAAAAGATTTGAGTGCTGTTCGTTTTTCAAAGAAAATGCGAAGTCCACGTCTAAAACTGTCAGTTCCAAAGCCGAATCAAACAACTGCTGTTATTCAGCTGCAGCAATCGTAATTTTTTTTAACCATCCAGACTGCAGCGTTGCAGCTCTGTCGTCACCAGGTTAAGCCGCCCACAGACTCTATACAACGATGCAATTGGCCCGGTAAGACTTCTGCGTTAAACAGCTGGACAGAAACACATACATGACAGACCAGCTAAAAACATGTAATTCTTTAAAAAAAAAAAAAAAAAAAAAAAAAAAACCTGTGGAAAACAGTAGTCTGCGATTGTTTGCACATTTCATACAGAACTAGAAAAGCACTCGGAGAGCGCAGACCTCCGCCGAGAGCAACAATTCCCCATATAGTGATTTACAGATTGCGATAAAATCCGCGTTCTGGATCAGATCCGGATCAGCTTTTGAAATTTGATAGAGGTTCTCAATGTCAATCCCAGAGTCAAATTTCATGAGTTTTGGGCAATAATTAATGGAGATATTGAGAAACAAAATTTTTGGCCCCATTGACTGCAATGTTATCGAAAATTTGAAAGTGATCCAGAATCCAGGATTTCTTCCGGATCACAGCCAAAATGAAATCAGTTCTTCTTTTTCACATTTCTGACAACTCCTGAAAATTTCAAAATTTCAAAATCCATCCATAACTTTTTGAGTTATCTTGTACACAGACAGATAAACAGACAGATAAACGCCAGCAAAAACATAACCTCCTAGGTGGAGGTAATGATCAGGAAAACTCACTATGACTAAAATATAAGGAATTAAGGGTGTGAAGATCATCTTTAGATATTTTATTTTGATTCTACACAGTTTCAGTGTTAATTCCTGGGTTTTATTGTATATTTTACATGATGGTTGCCAAATATGCTGTTTTAACTTTAATTCTGTAACACTGAACTTCCTTCTCAGAACATTTCTTCACTGCTGTGGTTTGATTTGGTGTTGCTATGGAAATTTACTAATGAAATGTGTCTGTGATAAATCAGCAGACTTAGATTTAGTTGTGTTATTTCTGTATGTACAAATGTTGACCAGTGCAGCTTATCTACAATAAAGAGATGTTTCATGCCAGAGCTGCTTCATTGGGGTTGTGGGGGTGTGAAGATGGCCTGAAGCAGGTGAGCTGTTAATTATATTTTATTGTAGGTATCATTCATAGTAGAACAGTAACATGTTAAACTCCAGCTCCTGTGATGTTGCTGATGTCAGTACAAAACACAATTTAGCTATAATGACAGAAGAAAATAACTATCAAACTGTTCCAAATAGTTCTGAACACATCAGTCCTCCTGACATGTAGATCTAGAGTATTTTTATTCATGTTATACCATTATTCACTGGTAATAAAACAGGTCAGTTGACAGTATTAATCACATACAAGCAAAAAGGTGAGACATGCTGCTGACAGGGTTGAAAGAAACCTCAGATACGGGAGTTTAAGCTTTGCTCTCATTCAGGTTTATTAGAGCAGCAGGACAGTTTTCCTGCTCTGTGGAGAAACAGCAGAGGCGACACCAAACTGACGGGCAGGTTAAACCAGCTGACACTGGGCAGCACTAAACATTTAGCAGTGACACTCAGAACAGGCGAAACGCTCACAGCATTACCAACCAGGAACCCTGCCAACCACAACCACAGCACACTCGAGATGGCTGTGATGGTGACGAAGGCTCTCTGCTTTAAAGAGTCGGCCCGCTTCGTTTCCTCACCTCCTTCCCCTGGTCCTGTACGATTCAGGGCGCGGAGAACAGACAGGTTGCAGAAAGTTACCACTATTATAGAAAAACCCAAACACAATAACTTAGATACAATGATGTAGTTGTCTGTCAGAACTGCATGGAGGCTTAAGAGTCCAAAACACAGCAGCCAAACACACACAATGACGATGTTTCTGATGCCGACACGGCGGACACTTCTCAGCCCGCGGTAAAAGACGGGGTGAACCACAGCCAGGTACCACTCTACACAGGTCAGTGTGTGGAAAACTGTCTCCCCGTACAAAGCCAGAGAAAAACCATTGAGTCCCACTATCACTGTCGCTACGCTGTTGCTGTATGAGCCCCAGAGGAAACAGACAAACCCGAGGACAAAGAGCATCTCCATGGCAGCCAGGTGGTAGGCGAAGAGGTCCGAGTGGCTCGCTTTTCTGAAGGAGCGCTGCTGTTTCCACTGTTGGTAGCCCAGGAAGAGGATGAAGGTGGACAGAGGGAGGACGAGGAGGGTTTTCACCGCAGACATGCCAACTGTCATGAACTGTCCAACTTTGGAGAAGGAACAGTCGTAGATCAGGGTATTGTTAGAGATGGACGAAGAATTAACCGTCATATTTGCTGCAGATAGTGTATACCTGGGGATTAAAACATGAGAAGTGCAGGAGGTGTGGGGAGAAAGGGAGGAGATGGTGGTTAGAGAATAAAGTTACCAGAAACTCTTCAGTACACCCCTGTAACGCAAATATCTGAACAGGTACTAACTTCTCACAGTCTTCTCTGCTTTCGCATCACTACCAGAGGAGCGTAAGGCTCAAGTCCAGCAGGACGCAGAACATCAGCGCTGCGCCAGCTGCTGAAAATCATTCAAGTCAATAAGAGCAGTCGCACCAGAGGCGCCTTGCAGCAGACTAGGGTCTGCTATGGCGTCCCACAGGGTTCAGTGCTGGGACCAGAAGAGTCCCTGAGGTGATCATCCACTCTGCTCCTCCAGAGATGCACATCAAGTGCTTGGCTGCTGGTACCGTATCAGCTTCCACACAGCACATTGACTTGGCAGGAAGTCAGACACGAGAGAATCCAGGAAAATTTCAAAATAAAACACCACCGGCGATCTCCGACTCGTACATCGACATTATGTGTTATTTTCATGGCATGACTATTTTTTAACCTGTGGAGACTGTGTGGAAGCATTTCAGACGGTTTTAGAAAAGATCTCAAGCACCTATGAAGATAATTTTATTTGACGACACTCATCCTTCTAAATGTATAATTCTAAAAAGAACAAGACGTGGTGAGATATGTCTTTAAATGAGCAAACGCCTGCACGCGTGTCACGTAATCTGGAAACCTTTGGGTAATTTCGAAATCCCTCACAAATCCAGCCAAGCGAGCGGCACTTGCTGGTGCTCAGTACTGAATTGCTGCCTGTGGGACTTGAGGTTGCTCTGTTGGCGGACTGTTGCGTTGCATTGAAGATTGTTTTGTCTAATATGTGATACAACTAAAACTTGTGATACGACTAAAAATGTATGTGGTGCAATACATCTACGTCTTGCTCCTGCATGCGGCTGTTCAACATCCTATAGTATCCCTGTGATTCAAATTCAGTCTTTGAATACATTTCCGTTCACATGGACATACTCCTGAATACTGCATTGACAGTTTTTTTTTCTTTTTGCAACTTATAATTAAAAGTAAACTTGAGGCAAGAAAATTGCCAAAATTTAGGTTTGCTGTTGTGGTTTGCTCTTTTAGAGTAAGGTCCGGTTGTGGTGGTTGTGGTAGTTGTTTGGTAGCTAAACTTCTCTCATTTTCCTGGAGGCGACCTTCCCACCTGCATTGAGATTGATTGGACTCACCTGCATCCACTCCTCTAATCAAGATGCCTACTTGAAGCCTGCTGAGGCACTCCTCGACGCCAGATTATACAGAGGCCTACCGTAGTACCAGCTGGCTCCCGTTTACTCCTGTAGTAACATTTTTTTTTTACCTCCGCCAAGAAGGTTATGTTTTTGCCAGTGTTTATCTGTCTGTTTGTCTCTGTTCAAGATAACTCAAAAAGTATTGTATGTATTTTTGATGAAATTTTCAGGAGTTGTCAAAATTGTGAAAAGGAAGAACTGATTTCATTTTGGGTGTGATCCGGAAGAAATCCTGGATTCTGGATCACTTTCAAATTTTCGATAACATTGTGGTCAATAGGACCAAAAATTTTGTTTCTCAATATCTCTATTAATTTTTGCCCAAAACTCATGAAATTTGACTCAGGAATTGACAATGGGAATCTCTTATCAAATTTCAAAGGCTGATCCAGAAGGCGGATTTTATCGCAATCTGTAAATCGCTAGATGGGAGAATTGTTGTGCTTGGTGCTTTTCTAGTTTGATCTTGGATTTCTCGTGAGCTTCTTGTTAAGTCATTGTTGTTCTCTTCCAGTGCCTCCCATGCTCCCACAGCCCTGCACTCTGTGGACATTTTGTGTTTTTGTGCACCTCGTGCACTTCGTGCACTTTTTGTGATTCTTTCCTTGTGGACTGTTTCCTCGTTGGAAATAAATCTTGGTCCAAATGTTTGCAGCTTACGCTCCTGGGTCTCCCCTCGCTCTACACATCACACCTTCTGGCTCTGGCATGCAGGGAAGAAATGTCTACCACCTTTTCCTCCTAAGCTGGAGCATTTAGCATAGCATAAATGAGCTGAGACAAAATCATTTTAATTTTAGGTTCTCCAGTTACTTTTAAACCTTTTTTCCATTCAGTTAGACAGTTATCTGTTGTGAAAGAATAAAGCTACAATTTCAAGTAGTTGATCCAAAATTTAAGCACCTTTCCAAACCTTAAAAACAGATTAAAATTCAAGCATTTTTAAGGATTTCTAGCTTCTGTATGAACCTGTATACGTACGCCTTTCTAACCCGGGATTTTGGTTGAGAAATTTAGGCAAAAAAATTTAAATCTGGCCCACCATCTGTAAAAATACTCTTTTCCAAACATCAGGGGTTTTGCTTTATAATAAACATTTAAACAAATAACTGATTAGAGTATGCAAATACATCAATCAAAATGAATGTGTTAAACTAAAAAGCTCCAAAAACCAGCTGAATGTCACCAGTGTATAAATCTGACAAACTTGAAGATTCAAATGGAAGAAGCAGCTTTGAAATATTAAATGAACATGGGACCCACCTTGTCTGTAGATTTTATTTATTACGGTGAATCCCAGGTGTCCAAAGCCAGTGGCAGCTGTTGACTTCATCTGTGCAGTGACGCCTCTGTCTGTGAAAGCAGCTCATGATAAGTCAGTCAAGACTGGGGTTTTTGCATATTTCAAAAAATATAGTAATGAATGTTCAGTGTGACAATCACTGTCGGCGATGGCAGGAACATTTTACTGGCAAATTATTCTTTGCACAGCTCAGATGTGGGCACATGCGAGCTCCTTTACATAATATCAATCAGAAAAGCTGTGCTTCATCCTGACAGTCGATGACATTTGACCGGATTTAAATGACCTGCAGACAGAGACGGATGTTTAGTCAAAGTAAGCAGCTCCATAGAGACAGAAGTAGTTTAACGCAACAAACTTTATTCAGATCCAGACTGTGGGAACATAAGCATTAAACAAAAACTGTTTAGTGCTCCTTTAAAAACCACAATAATGTATTGAGAGGAAAAGGAAGAATACAAGCCCCAACTGGTACCTTGAATCTGGAAGTAGACTAAAAAATTTCACAGGAATCTTTAAAGTTTAGACAATATGCAATAAATGTTCTTCAGGACAAATAATGCTTTTACAAAACTTCAGACTGAAATCACTTCACACCAAAGTGTTGCTCCCATCTGACAAACTGAATTTGCCTTGTGATTGTAGTTTGTCCACCATGGTGGAATATTCAGGTTTTTTTTAATGCAGTGCAATAAAGGTAAGACATCATCAATGATTCTAGAAAAGAAAATTTTGCTGCCCATCAATCTGGGAAGAATTAAACAAGTTCAAAATTCAAAGTCAAGCAAGAAGCAAAGCTATCAATAGAGATCACAAGGAACTAGAAGAAGAACAAAGAAGAAAACCCAGAACACAACAGATTCAACATTTTGTTCTGACCTAATTTAAGGCCAAACATCAACCTTAAAATATTGTGGCAGGAAATCTGTGTATAAAAACATGCCTGTAAAATCTCAATGAACCGAAACAACGTTGGAAAGAAAATACACCCCTTTAAAGAATGAGAGCTTTTTACATAAGAAATTATCCCGATAAAAGACACAAACCTCTCAGTGTTTTATAAAACATCCCTCAAATTCCAATTTGATGTTTGATTGGGTTTATCCAAAAGATAAAGCGTTCCACTTCTGCCAAACCCAACAAACCTCCACTAGAAATATCAGATCTGGACTCACGGAAATGACCCAGAATGGTTGGATTGCAAAGGATCTCAAAAGGACCTTTTCCATGTCAAGGATCCTCTGAAAAATGAATTCCTTCATTCTCTCAAAGTCCAAGAACAGTCACTGATGACAGAGCCATAAACATTTCAAAGTAACTATATGTTGGTTTCTGCTTCATTTGTTGTGATTTGTTAATTGGTTAGCGTAATGTCAGCCAGCTAAGCTAAAACAGCTAACTGTGGGCGTGTTTCAGCCAGTTTCCCAGCCCTGCAAGTTCCACCTCTTTACAACATGGTTTGTTCGTACGATAGTTTTTGCAGTAAATGGTTTGCGTGAACAAATCTGAATTCTGTCTGCAGTGTAAGGACGGGATTTATATGCAGATCCACTCACAGATTTACCAAGATTTCATGAATGAAGCCCACTAAGTGCAACTACACATGGCTCAAAGCCCAAGGACTCAAAATTCCAACTCTGTCTTCACTGAGGTTTTTTAGAGCAGCAAGATAGTTTTCCTGCTCTGTGTAGGTACAGCAGGGGGGACACCAAACTGGTGGGAAGGTGAAACCAGCTGACACTCACTCTAAGCACACATCCAACACTGTCAGACACCAGAGTCGAGCGACTCAAAGCAATGGCAACCAGGAGCCCCACAAACCACACCCACAGCATGCTGGATATGGCTGTGATGGTGACGAAAGCTCTCTGCTTTACCTGGTCAACCCGCTCCTTCTCCCCCACTCCTTCCCCTGGTCCTGGACGAATCAGGACACAGAGAACAGAGAAGCTGCAGAAGGTTATGACGACTATAGAAAGAACCAAAGAGCTCAACATTGAGTTGAGGAGGGGGACTCCTGATAAATCTACATTGAAGCCCGACATTCCGAAACACAGCAGCCAAACGCATCCAATGGTGACGTTTCTGATCCTGACTCCACGGTCATTTCTTAGACTCATGTAGGTGACAGGGTGAACAACGGCCAGGTATCGTTCTACACAGGTCAGGAGGTGGAAAGACACCTCGCTGTAGAAGGTGATGGACAGACCACAGAGGCCCACTACTGTCACCGCTGTGTTACTGTTGTGTATGCCACAAAGGTAGAGGACGAAACCAAGGCCCCAGAACATCTCCATGACAGCCAGATGGTAGGTGAAGAAGTCCGAGTGGCTCATTGTCTTAAAGGAGCGCTGCCGCCGCCATCGTTGGTAACCCAGGAAGAGGATGAAGGTGGACAGAGGGAGGAGGAGCAGGGTCTTTGTTGCCATCATGCCAACAGAGATGAACAGTGTGGGTTCTATGTTGGAGCAGTAGTAGGCCAGAGGTTGACTAGAGGTGGTCGAAGAGTTGGGCGACATGTCACTGCCTGTAGAGTTGGCCTGAGGAGAAAAGAGACATGACAGACTGGAGATTAGGGCTGGGTATTGTTTAAAATGTTTTGATATCATCACCAAAATTGATATCTTGTCTTGGATACATTTTTCAGTACCACTGTATTAAAATTTTAATGTAATGGAAGTTACCTTAGCACAGTCGTGAAGATATATTTTTGGTAAAGTTGGTCAGTTGCTCAAGTTAAGAGAAAAGAGGAGACTCAAATATAATAAAATATGTCCACAGTGCTGCTTGTTTTAGTTATCCAGTCTGCAAGTAACCAGGGATACTTTGGACACTTTGTGAGGGGATGAGGGTCAAACAACCAACCACCACTTGGAGTTTGACCAGTGCTGCTGCCCAAATCTGCTGCTTGTCCTGACCACAGAACTGCCCTTAACACCTCAGTCCAAGGTTTTTTTCATTTGCCTATCTGAATCACCATGCTACTGATTCACATGAAGCCTGCCCAGTGGCTTGTTTAGGACAGCTGAAACAAGGAACCAGCCTCTTTATACGCTTGTAGTTTCTGGTTGGTCAGCATTAGTTGTTTTAATAGTGGATCTTAAAAATTACTTTCATGCCGTCTACAGTATTGCGTGTGATTAAATTACCCTTTGTCATTGGAATGAAAAAATACACCAAACGGAAATGCAAAAACTCATATCACACACATGTTTTTAAATTCACATGAGGTCGTCTTTCTGGTGACTTGAAAAAAATAATAGGTCACGGAACTGCGTCGTATAGTCTTGGAGATAAAGCCCAGGGATGAGACACTCAGTTTCCAGTTTCAAATCGAGGGTTTAGTTTGTAAATATTCATGTTCTTTTATCTGGTGTCAAGAAGAGACCAAAAACAAAGGTTAATAAAGGTTTATTTTGCCAAAAACAAAGATTAATACAAAGTTCCATATGCCTTGAGGAATATTTAATTGGCCGAGTGTGGTACAGTGTTCTCCACAATCCCAAAGTGTCAGATTGTTCTTCCCTTTATAATCACAGAAACGAAGGAGGGGTCCTGCATTGCCCCTGGGTATTTTCTCTTCTTTATCTTGAAATCCAGATGGAAGTCCAGACATATGATGTTGATTGTCTCAGTCCAGGAGCAGAGATGTCAATCAAATGTGTTTATCTGAGAAGCCCCCTTAACTCAGGAGGGTTTGAAAGGTCAGGAGTCCTGGTGTAAACGGACCCCTGAGGTCATAAGACCAGCAGGAAATTGAAATAACACAATGGAGACACAGCCAGCATTCTCAAAGGCAATAAAAGTTGAGTCTTAAACAGCTAATGTTCACTAAAAATCTTCTGAGCTAATTATAAAATCCTAACAATTTGGTTCTGACAACTCGGACAGTCACTCTGGAGGGACTTGGAGTAGAGTTACTGCTTTTCCAAATGGGCAGGAGCCAGCTGAGGTGGCATGTGATTGGGATACCTCCTGGACGCCTCACCAGAGACGTGTGTCAGGAACATCCAACTGAATGGAGGCCCTGGGGCAGGACCAGGACACTGGCAAGTTTAGGGTGGTCTGGGCTTCTGCTTAGACCAGTCCTTCTCAAATAGTGGGGCGGGACCCCTTGGTGGGGCGCTGAGCGATGCCAGGGGGGGCGCGAGTGACCCCAGGGAACATGTTTTTTCTTTTTTTTTTTTTTGCCGTACTGGAATAAAGTGTAATTGCACACATACTCCAGTAGGTGGCAGTGGCGCTCTTATTGTCCCAGTGGGTTCAGGGAGTATTAGCTATATTGTGTCAGGAGATATGAAGTGACACTACTCAAGAGACACCATGGAAAAATATTTAACAGGAATGAAAACAAAGACGGAGAGAGACGGAGATAATGAGACAAACGAAAGTAACCAGAAAGTTAAGATGAGGAAATCTGACGATGCTGATGTAGCGCTTGGCTTCACTGTGACTACGGTGGGATTGATGCACTTTAAATCTTTACAGACTAAAAAACTATTTTTTATAAAGTTAATCTTTGTTATAAGTTGATCTATATTTCTTTTTTTTTGTTTCCCTTAATGTTAATAAGGATATGCTGTTATGCAGAGGTGTACTTACAATAATTTTATAGACAAATTATACTATTTATAGTCGCGGTGGGGAGGAGGGGGGGCGCGAAATGTTTTCTTCTTCCTAGGGGGGGCGCAGCAGAAAATAATTGAGAAGCACTGGCTTAGACCAATGTGAATGGCGAATAGAGATGCATAACATCCATCCAAGGTTTCAAAAAAGTACCAATTTAAAATGTGTCATCTCTGGCAAACACATCAAAGTGATAAGTATATGTTTTGTTTTTTTTAATTTCAGCTCCACCTCCAGTCCAGTTTGGCTGCTCCAGGTCATTTACCCCATAAAACCAACTGGATCATATGGTGCATTCACACGCTGTGTGGTTCTACTTAAAACAGACCAGAGTTTGTTTGCTCGGAGAGCCCGGTTTGTTTGGAGAGGTGTGAATGCATAATCGGACCAAAGAAGCAGACTCTGGTCCACATAAAAACACAAATCTTGGTCCGCTTCAAGTGAACCAAGTGCGGGAAGCAAACTACAACACAGAGCATTGTGGGTAAATGCAGCTTGAACATAAGACATTGTGGGTGAACACAGTCTGAGTACAAACAGGTTAACAGGAATGAGGAGTGAACCAGGTTTTTTTCCTGGTATAAGCTCAACCTTGTTTAGAAACATAAAACGACTACTGACCACACTGGACAGGGTTTCCCAATCAGGTCAGCAGGGGCTGAATTTTGCTCCACAGGTGTGGCTTAGTCTCATTAGGAGGACGTACAGTTTGTCAAAAATGGTTGATTTTCATTTGAAAAGATGCTGAAATGTAGTTTGAACCATAAATATGTGTGTCTTCTTTATTTACACTCTGTTCTTTATGTCATGTTTTACTTTTCTGTTAATATTTTCCTCCAAAATCTGTGAAAAGCTCTTAAATTGTTGCTGATTGTCATTATTTTAGTCTCTATTAATGGCATAATTTTAATTATAAAAGGGATGTAGAAATTATCGAAAAGAGCATACCTTTTAATTATATAAAAGGGATATAACACTTCAGAACCCCGATTTGGGTCAAACTTGGGGTAAAACTGTAAATCTGACCCTCCCCCTTCTTAGGATTTAGAATTAACTCAGAACAGTTAAAGCTAAAACATTATTACATGTAGGAATGCTGTCTCCTTTTATGACCGTGATTCCTGAGTTTGCTGCTTTAGGTTTTATGACCTAAACGACTGGAACATCCTGGCTTCGTGACCCCCCCAAAAGTTTGTGACTTCCAGATAAACAGTTGGTTTATTATCCTGGACTGTAAGACTGAAGGACTGAAGAGCTGTTGGCCATTTGGATTCTGAGACAAAGAGGAATAAAACTCAGAAGAACGCAAGGATCTATAAGAACTGAGACAATCTGACATTCTTGATGCATTTTCCTGGCATCTCTTGTGATGTTAGGAAGATGTACCATCGCCAATTAAAATATTGTCCATGGCATATTGAATCTTTGTATTCATCATTGGTCTTTGTTTCTAGTTTCGTCAATGGCACCAGATAAAAGAACACAGAGAATTACTTTCACCCTGGAAAAAATATGGCTCTAATTTCCTCCACCATAAAGGCTTTTTCTGTCTGTTACATGTTGGAAGTAGCTTGAAAATCAGAAATCCCTCATTTGAGGATGAAATGTCTTTAGTGCTGCCGACAGAAGAGTGTGAGTGCAAATGCAAAAAGAAAATATTAACTGAACACAGAACACCAACCTTGTCACTGAGATTCCTCCTGAACACGGTGACTGCTCCGGACTTCTGTCGTGCCACTGATGCTCCCACGCCTGTTAAGATTGGCGTTTTTGCATACTTTGAAACAAATGACTGATTAAGGGTGACGATGGCTGCATGAAACAGCAGGAAATTTGACTATCAAATCATTCTTCTATGTACAAGTTGGATGGGAGTACACTCAAAAAAATGAAATCTCACTATTGTTAATCTTAAAGAATCTTCTTTTGTTTGATTTACTTAATAAAATTCATTTTTTAAAGAAAAATTGAACCAGTTAAGTTATTTGAAAAGAATTGAGCATGTTGTCAGGTTTACTTAACAATTGTTTGTTGAGTCTACACAACTATTTTAAGTAAAACGCACAAGATTACACGTTTGGGGAAGTTTGTCCCTCTATTGATACCGTACCATGAGATCTCTGACTGGCTGACTGGTTCTGACTGGTTCTGAGTTCCCCGCCACTTTCTCCTCGCTCACTGAACATTTGAGAAGTCCTTTCCATTTCAAAGGTGAGTATTTAGTGCAGTCAATAGAATATTTTTCTTGTTTTGAGTAAGATGTGATGTTGAAGGTAGCAAAATTGTGCAATAGCAACTTTGTGTTTCAGATAGGATAGACTTCTGAATCTATTAACTGAATTAGCCAAACTTGTTCTGAGCTATGTCTTGCTAGCTAGTTATGCTCTAGTCAGAAGAAGGTTTAGACCATTTTGAAGATAACTACACAGTATGTCCATGTTACATGTAGATTCAAAATCGCTTGTATTGTTTGAAATTCACTGCAGTGGGAACACTAAGGCTGCAGTAAATAAATTGATTTGTTATGTATCAGGGCCTGAATTTTAGGGATTGCGAGTATTGATTCCGACAAATCCAACACTTATAATGCGGGGAATTCCCGCAAACATTTACAGTATGTATATTAATGTTCAACCAACGTCTGCAGCGGTGCTTACTGCAGTCCGGCTGTCTGACTTCGACCCTGAACACACTTGTAGCTCTCTCTGCACCTCCCGTTAGCATAATACAGACAAGCTAACAGTGATATTAAGTTTAAGTAAACAAACAAAGACCGCTGGCTAAAACGTAAATCTACATAATCTTAGGCAGTTCCTGCTCAGAAAAAAACACAGTGGAGCCCGTAAAGACTAATGAAAACAGCGCCATGCGATGTCAACATTAATAACGTTAATCCTCAGACAGGTAACTGTAACATTACAGTATATGAACGGCTCCAACTAAACAACGGTGATATTAACGGCGCAATGTGTAAAATGCTGCGGTGCTGCGTTTTATCAGTTGATGTTAAAAAACGTCAATATCAAGTCACTCAGATGTTTCTCATTCAGCAGTCCTGAAGAGAAAGAGTGAGGCATTCAACAAAAACGTGATGCTAATGCTACTGAAACTGAATATAACTACTTAACTGTATAAGACTATATAACTTGTAGTTACTATAAAATGTAGTTCAGAGAATAACTTAACTACACTGGCCTAACCTGTGCAATCTAATTCAATCCAATACAACAGCTCTAAATTCTACATTTATGAAGCTTATACTACATTTTTTGACAAGAAGGTGAAAATTCTGCTTTATGTTAATTATTGAGTGATTGTGGTGTATTTAGGGTGCATTATATTGAATGGTGTTCCTAATATTTTGTCCACTCCATTAACATACATGAGGTGGGCAAAATATTGAATGGTGTTCCTACCATTCAATGTAATGCACCCAACTACACCACCACCACTTAGTATAACCTCAGTACAATAATCAAAGTAGAAGTATCCCTTTTTTTGACAATGTCAACAAAACTGAAAATATATAAACTTAAAAAAAAAAGCAGAATTTATATAGCAGAGCTGTTGTATTGGATTGAATTATATTGCACAGGTGTTCCTAATGAAGCTGCAGGTGACTGTAGTTCAGAGAATAAAACTACTTAAGTGTATACTAAATAACTAATTACTATATAATATAGTTCAGAGAATACCTTAAATTGAAGGAAAGTGACAGAATACAATCTGCGGTAAGAATAGGACAAGGTGCGACCTATAATCCCCCCCAACAAAGTAAAATCCCCCCTATTTTGAAAAATGAATTTCAGGCCCTGTGTATGTAGGCTATGTTTTAGAGGCCGCCTGTTTATTTTAAAAAGCATTATGAAGTTTGGTGTTTAAATGTTATTTTCTCATTTTTCCCACAGACATTTATGTGGCAGTGCAAGGAGTGCAAGACAGCTGTGACATCGAGGTGTCTCTTATTGAAACATTACAGGTTAGCTCATGGCCACTTTGGTCGCAGACACCCTTACCCATGTGCATATTTTCATTGCCCCTGTGTTTTCAAAACATGGAATGCGCTTCATAGTCACTTAAGCAGATGTCATGCAAATGAAACTACACAAAAATCTGTGAATCCAGTAACCTTTAACTGCAATTTGTGTACATGCAATGATATAGCTTCAAAGCAAGAATATTTTTGTCATATTAACAACCACCTTAAGAGTCACGAAACTGTGCATTGCATGTTTGAGGGATGTTCTTTTCAGACAAATGTGCTTGGCACTTTTAAGTCACATAGAAATAGGAAGCACAATGCATGTACTTTGAAAGATTTTAAAGTAGGCATTGTAAAAACAAGAGAGATTCAAACTTCAGGTGATGACAAAGTAGATGATAGACTCTCAGAGGATGGTCTTAGTAATGCAGACAGTGATATTGAAATTGACACTGAACCACAGGATTTGTCAAAGACCATAGAGCTGATATTGGCTGGTCTTTTATTAAGATTGGGAAACTATTTCCATGTTTCAAATGTAGCAATTGATGAACTTCTAACAGGTTTGAATCATCTGATGAGCTTGGCATTATTGCCACTAAAGACTGTCATTCAAAACATCTTCGAGAAGCACAGCCTGCGTGTAGACCAGCTGGTCATTCAAGAACTGATTAATGCATTATCTTTTCACACATTGTTGAAACTGTAGCAAAGGATGGTCCATTAGGTACTGCTTTCAAACGGGGAGAGTATTACAGGGAACATTTTCACATTGTTGATCCTGTTGAGTACATACTTGAGTCACAAACAAATAAGCCTAAGACTTTTCAGTATGTTCCCATTTTGAAATCATTACAGCAGTTACTAAAACAGAAAGATACCCTCAATAAAGTTGTTGATTGTCATTCAGGGCCACATTTAGCCAATCAGGAACAGTATGGGTCTTATCGAGATGGCCGTTACTTTCTGAATAATGAATTTCTATCTGGTGATGAACTCAGAATCTCTCTGCGCCTTTACATAGATGAGTTTGAAACTTGCAACCCTTTGGGGACATCTTGCAAAGACCATAAACTCTGCTCAGTGTATTGGGTTCTAGGAAATCTGCCACCAGGTTCTCATTCATCTCTCTCCTCAATCAATCTTGCGTTGTTATGTAAAAGTGATGATGTGAAGAGATTTGGCTATCAGGAAGTATTTAAACCCCTGTTGCGAGACCTTGTAACTTTAGAACAGCAGGGGGTGTTCATTGAGCATCTAGGAGCCTTTGCAAAAGGCACTGTCCAGTGTGTAGTGGCAGATAATCTTGGCGCTCATGGACTAGCTGGTTTTGTGGAAAATTTCACTGGAGAATACGTCTGTAGATTTTGTACTGCCACACGCTCAGAGATTCAGACTAAAGAAGTAAAAACTGGGTCATTTCAACTTAGAACTGAAGAGAACCATAGTGTACATGTAACAACAGCACTTGAAAAAGGTGTACCCTGTTTTGGGGTGAAAAAGGTTTGTGTTTTAGCTGAGAGTCTTTCCCACTTTAAGGTTACCTCGGGCTTTCCCCCTGATCTCGCCCACGACCTTTTGGAGGGCATAGTGCCCGTTGAGCTAGCTGAATGCTTTTGCATTCTAATAGCTAAGAAGTATCTCTCCTTTGATACGCTAAATCACATGATTCAGACTTTTCCATACAAATGGGTAGATAAGACTAATCGCCCTCATTTATTGCCACGTTCCTTCCTAAAGAAAAAAACTGTGGGGGGCAATGCCCACGAGAACTGGTGTCTGTTGCGATTGATACCACTAATTATTGGACATTTGGTTCCTGAGGATGAACCAGCCTGGCAGCTCATATTAGTTTTGAAGGACATTGTTGATTTGGTAGTATGCCCTGTCCACACAAATGAGTCAATTGCATACTTGGAAAGTAAAATATCAGAACATCGATATAGGTACCATGAACTTCTCCCCGAAAGACGTTTGCTACCAAAGCATCATTTCATTGAACATTATCCGGAGATGATTCGCCGCTTTGGTCCACTTGTTATCTTGTGGACAATGAGGTTTGAATCAAAACATGCTTATTTTAAGCAGGTCATACGGCACACAAACTGCTTTAAAAACATCACCCTGACTCTGGCCAGAAAACATCAGCTCATGATTGGCTATGACATGCATTCATCATACAGTGAGAATTTGAAACCTTCTCTAGAAGTTTCGCGAGTCTCAATAGTCCCTGTTGAAACCCTGAGGGAGGATGTAGCACTTAGCTTTACTCAGAAGTACCCTGAGGGTACTGTTGTTAATCTTGCTGAGGATGTCACGGTTGCTGGCATTAATTACAGAAAGGGCATGATAATATCACAT
Source organism: Hirundichthys speculiger (assembly GCA_018398805.1). Lineage (NCBI taxonomy): Eukaryota > Metazoa > Chordata > Actinopteri > Beloniformes > Exocoetidae > Hirundichthys > Hirundichthys speculiger. The sequence continues at coordinate 198,120 of JAGFBZ010001195.1, forward strand.
GGGTCACTTGGTGGTGTGCCAGAGTTTGCCGAAATTATTCAGATGTGTGTTTTCAAAGAAAGGCTGGAATTCATAGTGAAAAAAATACCCTCATGGTACCGGGAACACTACCGGGCCTTTCAACTGGATCGATCTTCAACGGATGTTTCTCTAATTGAGTTGCGTGAACTGGCGGATTGTTACCCCCTATGTGACTACAAAATTGGACCACTTCGCATGGTGACTTTAAAAAGATACATACATTCCTCTGGTAAGACATAGCAAAGCTTTAAAAAAGTAAAACATTTATACTTGCAACAGAGACAACACTATAACAGATGATGATCAGTTGGAATACATATTTAATTTGAACACTAGTGGTATTGTAAAATTGTCAAAAAGATTTTTAATATGGTTTTCAGGTCACTGCGTGTTGTCAAGAGTGAGAATTTGTACACCATAGACCAGTTTTAGGGCATATCTGAAATGGAAACTTAGGTCTGTGTTTGTTTTAGCCTAGATGCTGGTTCATCGTTCAGTCTGTGGCAAATTTTCTCATTTTCTCCCTACTGACACTCCACGGTGACCTCAAACAATCGGTCTATGGTTTTACTTAGACATACACAATGATTGCACAGCAGATGTATCAGATTGAACTGTATAACAAGTTTTATTTATTTTATTCTTTTTTGATACAGAGTAACAGTTACAGTGGACCAGAGATGACCACTCCAGTAAAGCTTAGGATCATCCTTGGGGAGAACAACTCTGAGAAATTGATTTTGCCTTCTGGAATACCAGAGTCAGTCGATGACCTTAAACTTGAGATCAAAAGACACTGTGCAATCACAGAGGACTTTAGATTGCAGTACATGGATGTTGAATTTGACGAGTTTTTAAATCTGACATCAACAGCAGATCTCAAACACTTGAGTACTGTTAAACTGATAAAAAATGCAGAGATGGCAACTGCTTCAGTGGCTCAGTCAAGTTCACCTGATGCTCCTCAAGTGTTAAGGACTCACTCTGAGGATTCCGTCTCCCTTTCTTCTGTGGACACCGACATACTGTCATCCCCTGAGTCGACATCATCAAACTCATCGCTGAGAACTCAAGCCTGGCCAGCACGCTTCCCCATACCGGAGTTTACTTATGAAGCCGAGCTACAGTTGTCAAGGGCCAATCAAGAATATTTGAAAAATGGTACATTCTTCAGCCCGAGCCCAAAACTCAAATCTGCGATTTTGGAGGCCTTGGCTTCAGAAATATTGAAATTCAAAGCATACCCTTCAAATGCCGAGTTTGATGACGTTGCTGAAGCTTTGATTAAAAGGCATCCCTGTTTGAAGGAGCAAGGCTCTGTCTCTGGATTTTATGGTTGGAAGATCAGTATCAAGTATAAGATGGCCAATTGTCGCTCGAGTCTGAGAGCTGTAACCTCCGAATTGAACATCAATTCCCTGAAACACAGGCGAGACAAACATACAAGTCCAAACCAGGTAAAGAAACCCAGACGTGCCGAAGTGAATTACTTGCCTGATTTTCCAGCTGGAGAAAGTGAAGAAAGTCTAGAGAATGAAAGGCTGGCACTGCTAACTGAGGTTACCAAGAAGGACAACCATCAGATGATCAAAATGAAGATGGAAAAAAACCTTCGCTCTCAGGCGGCACGAGGTTGTGAATGATATGCCCTTTATTGCAGAATTCAAGCGTCGGTGGCCAGCTTTATTCTTTGAAAGAGAGGTAAGCCAGAATTAAATGTTCATCTCCTTGCACAAGAATCACTTTTAAAGAAATGTAATTTGTATATTCATCATTTGCTTGATGCACTGATTTTCAGACAATCTGTGAAGGAATGTTTAATACTTATACTGATTTTTATTCTTTCCATATTGCCCAAATGCTGGGTTGTATAGTAAGTTGTTTTTTTTGGTCTCCCCTCATAATCTTGAAGATATGTGCAGAATTCACAAGAATTACCACAGTCCCACTGATGTCCAAGTTTATGTCAGAACTCGACACCATCTGCTCCAGGCTGTCTGCAGTGTGTCGTAAGAAGGGAGGATCAGCAGGATGCAAGATCAAGGAGATCATGGCTGCTACCGACCACGTTAGTGATGAATTGTTCTGTGCTACCCAGTATGAAAATTTTAAATCCACAAGTGTGAGTGAAGTAATATGATGTAATTATCCCACTGTTTTGCAGAATCACTCCATTGCCATGTTGAGGGCTTGCAACCTGAAAGCACTTGTTGTGTACTTAAATGAAGACCCTGAGAAGTTAGTTAAGGAATACCTGGTAAGTGTAAAGGAATGTCCACAAATAGTATTGTGGCAGGGAGGAGGCAGTGGTACATAGTGAAAATAACTTTATTGAATAGATATGGCCAAATGTAATAACGGTGCAATATGTAATAATTTTCATCTCATTATGTAATAACGCCACATTTTGTAATAATCTGCCGCATTTTGTAATACAATTCTTGAACGCAATATGTAATAAACTTTGCCGCATTTTGTAATAAGTTGTTACATATTGCGTCAGTTATTACAAAATCCGGGTGTTGTACTTTTTTATGAAGAAAATGTAATAATTTGGTGCATTATGTAATAAACCACCAAAATGGACGTCTTAATTAGGAAAAACATCATACCATCAGAACAACATTGACTTTAAGCATACCAGCATGAATAAATAAGAATTCATTTTAAAATGTAGTAGGATGTTTCATGGTCAAATCTAAATCAAATATAACAGTATTCATTATAATAGAGAAAGCTCATAGAGAGCTTGGTAGGATGTATGCATGTACAACAGCCAGCCACCAGGGGGAGATCTAATTTAATAAGATTTTGGCTTTGGTTTTGGTTAGTCTACTCTTCAAATGGAAAATAATTGAAAGGCAACATGTGGAAAGGTATGAACAAAGAGAAAACAGATTTCAGATTCAGAAAATCTCTTATTTTATATGAATAATATGAAATATATATATATGAAAAACTAATATGAAATGCTAACAGATAAAATACCAAACTTTTAAGCTAACAATGATCTGATTAGCAATGATAAGTTAAACTAGCAGATGCCAGGTTGGTTTTAACCCTTGTATACCCTTTAAAAAAAATTACATTCTTACCACTTAGGGACAAAAGTGTCCTCTTCCAAAAACGCCATAAAATTATCATATGTTAATACTTTTTTTTTCCATTTTTCTTTTCATTAATCTTTTGATCAACTTCAGTCCTGATCATAAATACCAAATATTCAATTATTTTCAGAATTTAAACCCTTTAAATGCCAGTGTTACTGATGACATCACAGATTTCTGGTAAAAAAAAAAACACACACAGTTAACAGACACAAACACAATGTGGGTGTGTGTAGTTCACACACACACACACAGAGACACACACACACACAAACCCACACAGAAACACACACCCACACACACAGACTCACAGACACACACAGACACACACACATAGCAGTACATGTATATACGTTTTGGTGCTTTTATGTTGAAACTCAGAGATGGCGTTTTCCTCCGAAAGGTCAGGTTCCAAAGTTTCGTGGTACAACAACGGGCCGGGTCAGAAGGTCCCGACCAACGCTGCTTGCTGCTTTAAAATTTGATTTAGATTTGACCAGTGAAACATCCTACTACATTTTAAAATGAATTCTTATTTACGATTCATGCTGGTATGCTTAAAGTCAATGTTGTTCTGATGGTATAATGTTTTTCCTAATTAAGACGTCCATTTTGGTGGTTTATTACATAATGCACCGAATTATTACATTTTCTTCATAAAAAAGTGCAACACCCGGATTTTGTAATAACTGACGCAATATGTAACAACTTATTACAAAATGCAGCAAAGTTTATTACATATTGCGTTCAAGAATTGTATTACAAAATGCGGCAGATTATTACAAAATGTGGCGTTATTACATAATGAGATGAAAATTATTACATTATTACATATTGCACCATTATTACATAATGTGTTGCTACAGACCCAAGTACACCACTTTATTTATTCTTCTGTGATGTTCATTGTTTTTTCATTGGCCCTGCTATTTGAGTGTTACATCAGAGTAAGCCATACTTTGTCATTGATCACATATGCAAAAACCCTTTACAAACAGGACCTCCCTGTCTGTGTTGGCAATGTGAGTTTGTCTGTGTTTGTCACAGAGTACTTAGCCTGTGTAGCAATGGTGAGATAGGTTTTTGGTGAACTAGAAGCTTTTGCGTTACAATAAGCTAAGGTAATGAGTCTCAAATCAAGAAAAATGATGAGTTTAATTCTTGGAATTATGTTTATTAAATGGACCCAAAAAATGGTATTGTTTATAAAAAAAAAAAAGAAAACTGACCACTCATCAGTTACATGGCTTTTTTACTTTTTTTGCTCTGTGGTTCAGGATGTGAACATTGAAGATGCCCAGAGACAAATGGAGAAAAACACCATTGGAATCTACGTCATAAAACACGAAGGTGCAGATGCTGATGATCCACCTGAAGACGTCGGTATCATAGTTGAGGGCGTCACTGTGCTCAAGGAAATTGAAGATGTTGCCAGTGCCACCGCCCTGCTGTTTGGGGTAATGTATGGTCTGAACCTGAGCTACCCGTCCGATCTGAAGTATACTTTTGAATTTCTGCAGAAGGTCCTGATGGGAATCGACAACCATCGCCTTTCCAACAAGGTACAGATACTGAAAAACAAACTGTTTGCGTGAGGTTGGCGAATTTTGTCATGCAGAGACACAAGGCTTTTATGGACTGTTTTCCTGCTGCTTTTCCTGTCAAGTCAGTGGACAGATTGCTGTCCCCAAACTGTTGGTCCCCTGCAAGACTTTGTTTCTTGAGCATTTGATTTATAATTAGGATGGTTGCAAGGTTTAGGATACTTCCTATGCTGTGTGTGCTGAGTTGTACTTGTCATTTGCAGGTATTGCTGCAAAATATTTTATTTGTTTTTTATGTTTTGTGTAAAGTGTAGATGTAAAAAAAGAAACGCTGTAGACAGAATTTTGGTATTTCCTGATCATCTGCAAGTATTGCACCTAATGACATAAAAAAGAATGTTCATACTGAAGTATTGCAGCGTTTCTATTTTTTTTGAGAGAGAGAGACAGAGGTTCTTTAAAAGTAACAAATAGGAATTCAGTAACAGATAACTTTTGTTAGTGTGTTTAGTGTTTACATGTTTGCACTTAAAACTGTATAAAGAGTTCTGTTTTTCATTTGAAAAATCATTTTCTGTTCGGTCTAGTTGCTTGTGACTAACCTAATGACTAGATTGTCCCTATATGTTTGGATTAGGATGCAAATTAAGAAGAACCAAGCGTAACTTCTGAATGTTTACATGTCTGCACTTAAAAGCACAGAAACAGAACTTTTCTCGGGAAATCATTTAAAAAATTGTCCAGTAGATTGTCCCTGGACTCCTGTGTTTAAGTATGAGAATTGAGAGGATTTGAAATCATTGTGTAATGTTAATTAAATGCAGACTTGTTGAAAATATAATGTGTGTGATTGTTTTTTTTTGTTTTTTTTTTCCTGTTTAACAGAGAGCGGCATTTTAGTAGAACAAATTTAACTCTGTTACTTGGAGTTACTTAAGAATGTTGTGTTAAGTGTGGGTTTACTCAAGAAAGTTATGTCAAGTGTGGTTCCACGCAACTGTATTGTTTTAGAATAATGTAACTTTGCAGTGAACTATTTATGCATTGAAATTAAATTGATTGAACATAATAGTATACATTTAATTGGACATGACAATGTTAAGTTGGTTCAATGTAAAAATACTGACTTTATTGAACGTAACAATAGGATTTAGTTGAACTTAACAATATTAAGTTGGTTCAATGTAAAAATACTGACTTTATTGAACGTAACAATAGAATTTGGTTGAACTTAAGAATATTAAGTTGGTTCAATGTAAAAATACTGACTTTATTGAACGTAACAGTAGGATTTGGTTGAACTTAACAATATTAAGTTGGTTCAATTCAAGAATGTTGAATTAAAATAAACTAACGTCATTATGGTGTATCTACTTAATACAGCTTCATGGAACCACTTGACATAACATTTTTAATTAAATCCAACAAGATATTTTTTTCAGTGTATGCACTAACAGAAGAACATATACGTATAAGTATAAATGTGTGGGGGGAGCGTATCTAGGAGGGGAATTTGAAAGGGTTGAAATACCAGGAGGCAACATACAGTGACCCCTTATTTTTCGTGGTTAATGGGGACCGGTGCGCCCTCCGTGAAAATCAAAATCTGCAAACTGGAGCCAGAGCCCCCCAAGCCTCAATAATGTGTTTAAAATATGTTTTAAAACCCCACAAAAGTATCGAGGCACTGCAGCGAAACAAGACAAAGGCTCAACTGTGGTCTTTCTGTTACCTTCACAGCGTCTGGTCTCTGAACCGTAGTAAACAAACTGCTGGTATTGTGCTATTTTTGGCTTGTATTAGCGGCTAACATGCTAACAACAACAAAACAAACAGTCCGGTTTTCTCTGCATGGAACGAGCACTTTATTCTGGCACTGCAGGAACTTGTAACATCACACAGGTTGTATTGTTGGGCTCCTGTCGGTTAACAGAGAATGTAAATCTATACACGCTGGGCTGCTGTTGATGCTCACTACACTTTTCATCTAACCCCGTTTTCATTCTGCCGTCCCACGACACACACACTCCATTACCCATAAGGCTACCTTCTTAAGGGGGCCAGGCTGGCTCACAGCATTTCTTCACTGTTAGAGAACGTGCACAACATCCTGTGATGTTTTTTACATTTTATTAAATTATATTATAGATTTCTGAAAAATCCGCGAATAACTAAAACCGCGGAACTTAAACCGCGAATTGGCAAGGGATCACTGTAATAGACATTCAGGACAACAACGGATACCTGGGAATCCCACAGGAAAATGACAATCATGAGGAAGCAGCTCAGAAGTCAGCCAGAGCCAAATACCTACAGAGGGTGAGGCATTCCTGAAGAGTCAGATGAATGAGAAAAACAAGTTCCAGGCCGTTAACACCTATTAATTACCTACCAGTAATCAGATACCCCACTGGCACAATCAGGGGCGCCGCTAGGGATTTTGGGCCCCATGAAAAGAGTCTTTACAGGGCCCCCCAACACAGCAGCAAAATTTGTTGATGCTATTTTTGATCATCATTAGGGGCCTCACTGGGCCCCCCTCAATCATGGGCCCCTATAATCCGTATCCTTTACCCCCCCTTTTCGGCACCCCAGGGCACAATATCCTGGCCACCGGAAGAGATGCTAGCTGCTGATGTTAAGACAAGGAAACTCCTTACAATCATGGAGGGTTTCACCCTAAGTCCAGCATCCTGAGGCTGTACACTAAGCAAAAATGAACATAGACACAGCCTTGTTCAAAAAATAATTTTAAGCTTCATAATAAGATTTCACATCCATGACAACTGTTGAAAGAATTAATTTTGATGTACCTTCACAGATAAAATAGATGCATGCAACAAATTTATGGAGCTAAATCAGAGTCAAAAGTTTTGTAACTCAAAACAAAAACTTATAGCTGAAAAATAAAAATCTGAAACTGAAAGTTAAAGTTTGGATATTGAAATTTGGGCCCTAATTATTTTCACTTACAAATTTCTTGTTTTCAGGTTCAAATCTGGCCCCCAGGCAACCTAATCGTGCACACGAACTCACATGCTCATTGCTCTTTTCGTGCCTTTAATATGCCCTGTTAAAGTTGGATAAACCCAAACCCAATTTCCACCAGACAAGACCTCCGTGAGCTGGTTTCATTAAGAGGCATGGCCAACAGTACATTTGCATTGTCACAGCGCTCCCAGTTAGCCAGTTAACTTTGCTATACCAAGACACTTGAAAAGACCTGTTACTTTTCCCAACCATTTGTACTAAGTCGATCTGTGGTGTTGGTCTGCCCTGTTTAATCCGAAGCTTCTTTTCGTAATTAAGACTGTCAAATGGATTTGCCAATAACGAGTCGACAATGTTAGCAGCATTGTCTGCCATCATGGATAGCCTAGTGCTAGCTGGTCACCCAGACCTAACCAAATATGATTGCACTATTGAACTAAAGGTTATTAAAACTAGAACAATGGAACAAGAAAGTGTTAATTATTGAAAATACAAACAATGTTATACAGTGAATGTGATTTATTTAGAGTGTAAGAAATTAAGTATTTCACTGTAGAAGCCAGGCCTGGGGGAGGGGCTCGTTTGGGAGCACCTTGATCTGGGGGCCTTTTTTGTTCAAATAATGAGTAATAAGTAAATCTGGTGTAGTGAGGAGGTCATGGTGACTCAGCAGCTGCATTAAACCCCAAACCATCACCCCTCCACCCCCGTGGGTCTGAGGTGTTTCTGCTTAAATACTTTCTCACTTTATAAAGTTGAATTCCAAGTTATTTGATTTTTTTTACATTTTTTATCAGTTTCCAACCTGCTGTGCAGAAACTGTTGCTTCTCTAACGCCACTGCTGATGTCTTTCCCTCTTGGCGTTGTGTTAACACACAGCTGAAAGCTCCAGACGAGCAGACAGCCAAACCGTTTGCTCCACAGAGGTCTGCAGAGCTGCTGATGATCAGCAGCTGCTGGCTGCATCTGACCAGTTTAGATCCAGTTTAACCAGTTTAGATCCTGCAGCAGCAGTGAGAGGCGACTCAGTACTGCCCACATGATCTTTGTAGTTTCTCTTTCTGCCTTAAAAAAAACTTTTACACGACTGTTTTTCAATAGATTTAAAGGTCACAAACAAGAGAAAAACATGAAGGTCTGATCAGCTCACAGAGACCTGAACTGTTGGCATCTGTTGAAAAATGAGCACAAAAACCAACTCAGGCAGAAGTTCGCCACCAGAGGGAGACACTGCACACTTTCTCTTGAACAGAGACCATATACATGTAGAAGTGTTTTTATTTTAATTAGTCAGCGGTCCACCTGGACAGTTCTCCAGTCCATCACAGGACCACATGTAGACAAACAACCATGAACACTCCCAATCACTCCTCCAGGTGATCTAGAACCACCAGTTAACCTCACATGCAGGTCTTTGGACTGATGGAGGAAGCTGGAGAACCTGGAGGAAACCCACGTAAGCACCAGGAGAACATGGAAACTCCACACAGGAAGACCTGCTGAGGTTCAGACCAGGAACCTTCTAGCTGAGAGACAACAAAGACCACCAAGACACCCTGCTGCCCCGTGAATGTTATATTTAAGATTATTTTTAATGTTTAAAACTAGGGCTGGGCAAGTTAACGCATTATTATCGTGTTAACGCATTCATTTATTAACACCGACATTTATTTTATGGCGCATTAACACATGTTGCTCACATGCTTTTATTTTGAAAAGTCTGTTACTGGCTGCTGCGGAGCCGGAGCTGGGTGTCCTGCAATGCTGGAAATGAGCCTCAGGAGAAAAAGACTGATGTCAGACGCAGAGCTGGAGAGGCTTTGGTTCATCTATATATGAGCTGAGTTTTCATTCAGATTTACACAATATTGCAAATATTACAGTATGTGATTCCAGTATGTGAACTGCTGCACAAAGACATTTCAGGGTCACGTAAACCAGACAATTAAATATTAAAAACAAATTCAGTCACGTTTTCATTTCGTATTTTTGATCCAAGTCTAAAATTGAAATATATTTAAAAAAAGCTTTTTTTGTTTGTTTTTTGTGTTATATTAAAAAATAAAAACCAAAATAAAATGTCACTTTTTAATTTTTTAAATTTTTGATTGACAATTGAAAATGGAAAGAATGAATGATACACAGAGTGATAAAGTTCATTTCATTTTAAAGTTCTCCCAGATGGAGGATTCAACAGAAACAAGGTTATTTGTAACAACTGGCAAGTTGAACTCCCCATTAAAAGTTTCTGCTGTTACCTCAGAAATTACCTGTTTTAATGTTCTGATTGTGACTCGGGATTTTGTTGGTAGACTTTTTTTATTTTTCATAAAAAACAGGATGACATTAATGCCCTGGCAGTGGCAATAAGCTTTATTTTGTTTGACTGTTTTTTAAAGATGAGATTTACACTAAATATGTGTCACTGACAAGTGCTGATGTTAAAAGTGTTCGAACAACAAATGTTATGACACTTGAGTTCATATGGCAGCAGAACATTTAAATAAAAGTGACCTTTGAATTCATTATTTGATTTTCCGTATACAATGCGATTAATCAGGGAAATCATGCGATTAATCGCGATTAAAAATTTAATCGTTGCCCAGCCCTATTTAAAACATAATTTATAGGTATCTGCATTTTGTGTTTACAACAGTCCATTAAAGGCGTTAACGCCAAGTCTGAGAATGACAATTAAACTGTTTATACGTGATGTTATGAATGTTAAGGACTGTTGAATCTGTTCAGAGTTTACACTCAAGTCTGATCCGTTTCATGAATGAATATTTCAGAGTGTTAGCATGTGATTAATAAAACCTGGAAGTCTACAGTACAATCATCCAGTATGTTGGTGATCTTTTACTCGTTACTGGCAAACATCTGTCGAAGCTCAAAGGAGGAAGATACTGGCGGAGAAGAATAACCCCAAGAACAGTGTCGAATGGCTCTTCTGATGTGAGGAACTTTCACAAACAAAAGCAAAACATCTGGCTGCCATTTAGGAGTTTTATTCCGGCGTTGAGAGTGTGTGAACATTCAGGGAAGCGAACAGACATGACAGACGAAAATTACAAAGAGAGGAAGAGCAGGCAAGTGACAGTGTGTGAAGCTGATCATCACTTCAAGAGCTTCTCAAAACTACCACATATACATCTGAGGAAAAGCATGAATGTCATTCTTCTGTTTCATGGTGAAAACAATCCTCATTTGTCACATGATGGCAGATTTATTTCAGCAGAGCAAAGGTTCCCTCAAACAAATGTGTCATCTAAATAATAAAAAAAGAGCTATTATCTGCTAGTTATACATTTCAAACCAAGATGTTGGAAGGCTCTTACATTAAATCATCAAACATTCTTTTGTATTACCTTAAGGCTGAATATCCAGCAAACATCAGAAACGTGGCCTGATCTTGTTTAAACCATCCAATGGCAGAGAAAAAAAAAATATTCCCAGCTAACTCAGATTAAACAAAAATCTGACACTTAGCAGTTCAATCGGATGCTTAAACAAAGTCAGAAAATGTATTTTCAACAGAGTACCGAACAGGCAACAATCAGAGCAGAGAGGAAAACTCTTCTTCATGCACTGGATTCAGGTGTTTAGGAAACTACAGCGTAACAGTAACGAGTCTTTAACACTGAAACCAACAGCCACAAAAACAAAACAAAACAAAAAACAAAAAAAAAAAACACTTTTTTAAACTGTTAGAAAACCATCAGTACAAGCAGTTAAAGGTATTTAAATAGACCATTGTTTTAAACAGTTGATTAGATCAGCTAGACAAATTATTCTGTTGAGCATTAAGCTAGCTAGAACTAGCTCTATGCTAAACTTGTGCGTTGATTTGGATCCAAAATACTTTCAAATTGACAAACCTTGTTATCCATAAAGTTAGCTAGACCAAGCTTTAGACTAAACATCCCCATTAGTTTATAAAAAAAAATACCATGCTAGCTAGCCGTTTTTAAAACTGACTGGCCTAGTTTTGCTGTTTAGCCTGAAACTAGCTAGAACTAACTTTATGGTAAGTTTGTCCATTAGTTTCAAATAGGAAATGTAATGTCTTTGCAATTTTCAAACTGGCTAGCTTACTTATGCCATTTAACATTAAGTTAGCTAGACTTTGCTTTCGGTTATACTTGAGTCTCAATAAGAAATGCAGTGGTAGCTGTTTTTCAAACTGGCCAGCTTCGTCATGCCAGCTGGCATAAACTTAGATCTAGCTCCTTTAGTTTTGATCAGAAACGCAATGCTGGCTAGTTTTTTTTTTTTGGGGGGGGGGGGGGGGGTTTCTTCCTTCAACAACATGAAAACCTTCTCAGAAAGCAAAGTAGCAATAAAATTTGATGGAACACTTATTTGTCCTCACAACAGTCACATTTTCATTCAGACTACAACATGAAATGTATAAAAAGAAAACTGGCACTTAAGAATTCCAAAGCACATGGTGGAAAACAATCAAATGGCAAAATCAGCAGGACTAACTAGATAAATAAATTATAAATAGAAGCATAATGTACGTAGGTAAGTCATGATCAGATCTAAATAGTGTATTGATTATTGTTTTCACATTCCTAGTTTATTAAGACTGAAGACAACATCATGTAAAAAACTGACAGATATTGCAAGCATTTGTTAATTACCCAGGATGGTTTCTGAATAACTGTGTGTGTTAAAACTGTCCTACTCAGTGTTAGTTTAACCTAAATGCTTCTTTATCTTTTTTCTTGTCTATTCAATAACAGATGTAAATTCTTGGTAAAAGTCTCAATATCCCACAGCACTGTTGCAAACTTGATTCCTAAATGCTTTACTAGTGTGTCATGTCCCGCGCTAACATCTCTGTTAAACAGCTGGTAAAATGTTCTGAAGTTGTATCGTGGCTACACTGAACACGCATGCAGCACATCCATGGATCCACTGTACAACACTTTATGACCACCAGAAGTGATGAACCTGAATTTACCAGTTGTGAGAGCAGCGTTCAGTGTCCGGGGCTGCATATGCACCACAGGAAGCCAGTCGACTTGAGCCCCTAGAGTTACAATTTCTCACCAACACTTGTCATAAAGTGTAAAAACCAAATTAAACACCTTCCACGTGTGTTGGATCAAAACTTCAGGCTACCTCCACGTTCTAACTGGCTTGTTTTTGTCAGCATGTTGTTGGTGTTACTCCCAGCAGGGTTGTGCAAAGACTTTTTTGGGGTCAGATGCATTCTGCTGTAAAATCATCAAATTCCTAACATTTTAACTTAACATTAAAACTTTTTGTAGTAAAATATCAATCCTAGGTTGCGACTTTTTTGACAAAAATTACGACTTCAAAATGTGAAATTGAAAAATTTAGTATAATTGCAACTTTTCAAGATTTATTCTCTAATTCTCCCTAATTTTTGTCATTTATATTTGTCATTTCACAAAATTGCAATGTTTAAAATAAAATTACAACTTTATATCCAAAAATCACAAATTTTTGTTGTAAAATAACAATACTGCAATATTGCAACAAAACTTTTTTTTTCATAAAATGTAGACTTTTTGTCATAAAATCACAAAATTTACAAAATTCCGACTTTTTGATGAAAATGTCCAATTTCTCTCATTAAATCACGATTTTGGTGGACTTGCATATTTTTAGTGAACAAATTGAATTTTTGTCTCAACTTATGATTTTGAACTTATTATTATTTTTGTCTTTTGAAAAAACTTTTTCTGAAACATAAAAACATCATGTCATGTTTACATTGTTGAAAACTTTGTTTTTGACAACTTTGTGAAATTCAAAAAAATTGTGTGTTTTAATAAATTTGATGCATTGATTGAATTTCCGAATTTGAACATTCAATGAAGATCACTTCAAGCTTCTCAAAACTACCACATGAATGTCCTTCGTTTAAAGCAGATTTCATTCATAAATAATTCAAACCAAGTTAAGAGCAAAATCTGAAACAATGGCAGAGATTAAAAAATCTGAACTTAGCAGTCAATCGGATGCTTAAACAAAGTCAGAAAATGTATTTTCAACAGAGTACCGAACAGGCAACAATCAGAGCAGAGAGGAAAACTCTTCTTCATGCACTGGATTCAGGTGTTTAGGAAACTACAGCGTAACAGAAAGAGTCTTTAACACTGAAACCAACAGCCACAAAAAACAAAACAAAACAAAAAACAAAAAAAAAAACACTTTTTTAAACTGTTAGAAAACCATCAGTACAGCAGTTAAAGGTATTTAAATAGACCATTGTTTTAAACAGTTGATTAGATCAGCTAGACAAATTATTCTGTTGAGCATTAAGCTAGCTAGAACTAGCTCTATGCTAAACTTGTGCGTTGATTGGATCCAAAATACTTTCAAATTGACAAACCTTGTTATCCATAAAGTTAGCTAGACCAAGCTTTAGACTAAACATCCCCATTAGTTTATAAAAAAAAAATACCATGCTAGCTAGCCGTTTTAAAACTGACTGGCCTAGTTTTGCGGTTAGCCTGAAACTAGCTAGAACTAACTTTATGGTAAGTTTGTCCATTAGTTTCAAAGGAAATGTAAGTCTTTGCAATTTTCAAACTGGCTAGCTTACTTATGCCATTTAACATTAAGTTAGCTAGACTTTGCTTTCGGTTATACTGAGTCTCAATAAGAAATGCAGTGGTAGCTGTTTTTCAAACTGGCCAGCTTCGTCATGCCAGCTGGCATAAACTTAGATCTAGCTCCTTTAGTTTTGATCAGAAACGCAATGCTGGCTAGTTTTTTTTTTGGGGGGGGGGGTTTCTTCCTTCAACAACATGAAAACCTTCTCAGAAAGCAAAGTAGCAATAAAATTTGATGGAACACTTATTGTCCTCACAAAGTCACATTTTCATTCAGACTACAACATGAAATGTTATAAAAAGAAAAACTGGCACTTAAGAATTCCAAAGCACATGGTGGAAAACAATCAAATGGCAAAATCAGCAGGACTAACTAGATAAATAAATTATAAATAGAAGCATAATGTACGTAGGTAAGTCATGATCAGATCTAAATAGTGTATTGATTATTGTTTTCACATTCCTAGTTTATTAAGACTGAAGACAACATCATGTAAAAAACTGACAGATATTGCAAGCATTTGTTAATACCCAGGATGGTTTCTGAATAACTGTGTGTGTTAAAACTGTCCTACTCAGTGTTAGTTTAACCTAAATGCTTCTTTATCTTTTTTCTTGTCTATTCAATAACAGATGTAAATTCTTGGTAAAAGTCTCAATATCCCACAGCACTGTTGCAAACTTGATTCCTAAATGCTTTACTAGTGTGTCATGTCCCGCGCTAACATCTCTGTTAAACAGCTGGTAAAATGTTCTGAAGTTGTATCGTGGCTACACTGAACACGCATGCAGCACATCCATGGATCCACTGTACAACACTTTATGACCACCAGAAGTGATGAACCTGAATTTACCAGTTGTGAGAGCAGCGTTCAGTGTCGGGGCTGCATATGCACCACAGGAAGCCAGTCGACTTGAGCCCCTAGAGTTACAATTTCACCAACATTGTCATAAAGTGTAAAAAACCAAATTAAACACCTTCCACGTGTGTTGGATCAAAACTTCAGGCTACCTCCACGTTCTAACTGGCTTGTTTTTGTCAGCATGTTGTTGGTGTTACTCCCAGCAGGGTTGTGCAAAGACTTTTTTGGGGTCAGATGCATTCTGCTGTAAAATCATCAAATTCCTAACATTTTAACTTAACATTAAAACTTTTTGTAGTAAAATATCAATCCTAGGTTGCGACTTTTTTGACAAAAATTACGACTTCAAAATGTGAAATTGAAAAATTTAGTATAATTGCAACTTTTCAAGATTTATTCTCTAATTCTCCCTAATTTTTGTCATTTATATTTGTCATTTCACAAAATTGCAATGTTTAAACATAAAATTACAACTTTATATCCAAAAATCACAAATTTTTGTTGTAAAATAACAAATACTGCAATATTGCAACAAACTTTTTTTTCATAAAATGTAGACTTTTTGTCATAAAATCACAAAATTTACAAAATTCCGACTTTTTGATGAAAATGTCCAATTTCTCTCATTAAATCACGATTTTGGTGGACTTGCATATTTTTAGTGAACAAATTGAATTTTTGTCTCAACTTATGATTTTGAACTTATTATTATTTTGTCTTTTGAAAAACTTTTTCATGTAAAACTAAGAATACATGTCAAGACATTGTGAATTTGGTTGAATTGTAACTTTGTGTTCAAAAATCAAATTTTTGTTGTAAAATTCCAAATTTCAGAGTGAATTGACAGCAAACCACAATTTTGGATCATAAATGTCCAAATTTTTGTTGTAAAATTGTGACTTTTACATGATTTTACTGTAGGGGGAGGAGCTTGAGCGCTACCTGGAGTCTACCTGTGCACATAGAGTTGATCAGAAAGAATGAACGGGGTGAAAGTAATGAAGCCTTTCAACGTTGTACCTTTTTCCTTGTGACACACAGTCTTACAGCAAAACGTTCTATTTTATTTGTGTAAAAAGACAATAAAAATCCTCTGATCACAGTGGGTCTTAGTTTTAGGCAAATACGACTTCAGACCAAAAACAACCTTTAACTTTGAAGTGAAAAGAAAGAAATCACAACACTAAGGGCCCTATCTTGCGCCAAACCTCCAAAACCTGCTATTAAGGGATATTAGGTATTGGGAGGGGCGTTCCCCCACAAAGAACGCAATCTTCCACCTCCCAAAACCCACGATCTTACCTGCAAAAACCACTATATTATGCACACATTATGCATGGGAGTGGTTAGGGCGTTCCACCTGTTTAACCAATCAGTGCGTCAGTAGCCATTGCCTTTAAGAGCAGGTTGCGCTACCTGCAAACTGTTATGGAGCGTCTTTTCACCCAGATCAGAGCAGCTCTCATGGGCAGCGCGTCTGGGACGCTGCTGTAGAGCTTCCTCCTCTTTTTTCCTCCTCCTCTGCACTGATATATACATAACTAGCTCTAACTCATGTGGAGCAAATTATTTAATCATTTCTTTTGTACTCCAAGAAGTTCCAACAAACTGCTCAGAAAAAAATAGAGCCGGTGAGCTTCTAGGAAAGCATTTATTAACTAGAAAAGCAATCGGAGAGCGCAGACCTCCGCCAAGCACAGCAGTTGTGGTTGCTTTAGGGTTCAAGAAACAACTAAACAGCGCAATGTTATCGAAAATTTGAAAGTGATCCAGAATCCAGGATTTCTTCCGGATCACACCCAAAATAAAATCAGTTCTTCCTTTTCACATTTCTGACAACTCCTCAAAATGTCATCAAAATCCATCCATAACTTTTTGAGTTATCTTGAACATATCCCCTGCGCAAAGACGCACAGCTGCGCCAAGACGCATAGCCGCTGGAAGCGGTGCTTTTTAAAATACTGCAGAACGGATCATTGGATGAGCATTGAGCCAGAGGAACACGTATGATGACATCTACCTTCTACCAGTGAGCGCATCTCGGGTGCTCCAGTGCACAAGGAGAGGGTCAGAGGGAGGCGCACAGTACAAGAAACTCCACAACAGAGTTCTATGATCTCCTCGTTTCCTCCACAGCAAACATCTGAATGAGATCATGTCACAGCTGTACAGAAATCACCTTCCCTTAAGAGAATAATGTATGAAAGTAATACAGTGATGCACAATCGAGAGGTAGAGCCGGTTGTGCAGTCCACATGTGACTGGGTGGACGCGCAATGACAGGATTTGGACGCGCTCTTTTACGCGCCGACATGCCAGTTGCGCTTTCCACAACTCGGTATCCTGCGGTACTGGTGTCTCGCAGATTTTGGGTATTGGGTAATGGGTGGTCAGACCACCCATTACCCAATACCCAAAATCTGCGAGATACAGGTACCGCAAGATACCGAATTCGTGGAAAGCGCAGGAGACACGCCCATTGCCGCGCCCACAATGTGCTTAAGGGAGACGGCAAAATGGGTAACAGGTTTTGGGAGGTGGAAGATTGCATTTCGGTTGGCAGAGGCTCCTAAATCTGAGATTTGCAGGTAATGGGTATTGGGTATTGGGTATTGGGAGGTGCAAGATAGGGCCCTAAGTCTTCCTCAAGTTACAAGCGCCTGTAGATCCACGTTTAGCAGCTATAACATGAAGTAGCTGTTTTCTGTATGACTTTATCAGCCTCTTACATGGTTGTAGATGTATTTTGGTCCTTTCTTCTTTACAGCGTTGCTTCAGGTCATTCAGGTTTCTGGGCATTCATCTATGCATGGCTCTCTTGAAATCATTGCATTTCAACCATGTTGAGGTCTGGACTTTGACCAGGACTCTCCAAAACCTTGATTCTTTTATTTTAGATGGTCTGATGGAGATTTGCTGCCATGTTTGGGATTATTGTCCTGTCGCATGATCCAATATAAGCCAAGATTTAGCTTTGTCTCCAGAATACTTTGGTATACAGGGGAGTTCATGCTGCACTCAGTGACTGCAAAGTGCCCTGGACCTGTTGCTGTAAAACAAGCCCACTTCATTGCCCCTCCACTGCCGTGCTTGACAGTGGGTAGGAGGTCTTTCTGCTTAAATGCAATAGGGCTGAAAGGCCAAACATCTCCACTCTGGCCTCATCTGTCCAGAGGACATTGTTCCAGGAGTCTTGCGGTTTGTTCAGATGCAGTTTTGTGAACCTCGGTAGTGATTCCATGTCTTTTTTAAGGCAACCCTTCCAAACAAACTGTACATGATCAGTCTTCTTCTCATTGTGCTGTCATGGACTTTAACATTTAACATGCCCTGTAGGCTCTCAGATGGAGCTCTTAGGTTGTTGTATATGTTGCTTTATGGTCTCACCATCAGGTAAATTTCCTGGGACGTCTACTCCTGGGATTGACAACAAACATAAATAACCAATTATTGAAACTGTGCATTGAACAATTTCACAGTTCTACAATAGCATTTGCTTAAGAGCCACTGTGATCCGATGATTTGTTTTAAATTATGTTTTTACACTACTAATGCATTGGGCATGACTGTAGAGTGATGCTCCGTGTCTGTTCCTTAAATACGTTGCGTGAATAACGTGTCCCGTGCATCCAAACTGAAGCCTTTCATGTCTCATGTCAACAGTCGTATCCAAGCAGATGCATGCTTCTCAAAAATACTGAGGTATTCTCTTTTTTTTTATGACAAAACACGTTGAAATGTGCAGAACGAGCAGCTGACGGCACTTTACAGAATCCTGAAAGCGTCCTCAAACCTTCGACGAAGATGACGGAAGAATCAGAACGTTCTAGTGTTCTAGCGTTACCGAGATGATGAACGGAAACAAGTGTTTAAGAATGTTACTGTCGTATTTAGATTAAGTTGAACTTTTTATGTGGTATTATTAAATGTATTCTCACAAATATATAGGATACATTTATAGAGTTTTTTTTTGTTTGTTTGTTTTTTCCTCCTTGCAACAGTTTTCTCTGGAAAAATATATGAACACATGAACTGAGCACGGGCAACGCTGCATCAACCAAGCCAATCATCCAGACAGTCAAGCAGTTGTTTCTCTTCAATCAATTGTCTAAGGTTTGTAGAGAATACTAGAACTTAGGGAAGAAAATAATCATTCCATCTTCACACAGTCCTATTTTACAAACAATGCACAACAAGCTAAAGGTGGCCAAAATTCATGAGCAAACAGCCTCATACAGTCAACGGATGCTTGACTGGACGAGGCTGCCCCTGATTTATGCAATCCCATGATACATTTTTACACTTTAAACATTCACATTTTCCAGCATAATTGCAGACCTTCAGTTGATGGACCAGTGTAAAGTTAAGAGCTCGGCTAAAGGGTCTCCTGACAATCCATGGTGCCAAGTGGACGAAGGAATCTGAAATAAGGTGGAATAACCAGACAGATGTTACAGATGTGGACATCCTTCACCCCACTGGCCATTAATTGGTCAATTACACACAATAAGAGAGGGCAAAACATTGGAAAATGTTCAGTTTTCCAACCCATTTGCTCCAAATTATATCAGTGTTCCTTCATATCCACATTTACAATAATGTAAACTTAAAAAGCATTGGTGTTCCTCATCCTCTCTTGACACCACTGGGTTTTTTTTTTTTTTTTTTTTTTGCTTATCTCTCAAAACTTTGATCCATTCAATCCGCTGATCTAACTGGGGAGACTTAGGGGGTCTTGAATTTGATAATACTATTCCAATGTCACAAGGTTGGTTTTCGCTTTCATCATTCCAGCATCCCGTCCTGCAACATGAGGCCATCGTCTTCATCCCTCGCAGGGATCAATCACGAAGATCGTATGAAGCAGACTTCACAATCCAAACCTCCTTCTTGGCGTTTCCTCCTCTTGGCGCGGTACATGTTCATGCAGCTGTACGGAGAACATCTGTCACATCTGTCCCACCGTCCGCCTCTCTCGTGCTTCCACGTCACCATCTCCACCTCCTTCATCATTGTAGGTAGCGGTAGACTTTGAAGCAGTGGTTTCCGGAGTCGGCCACCACCACGTGTCCGTCTGAGGTCAGAGCCAGACCCTGTGGTCCGTACAAAGGGTCCGCGGACGTATTGATGTAGGAGAGGAAGGAGCCGCTGCCGTCGAATACCTAAAAATGTTTGATCCAGGAGAGAAAGAGTGTTTAGAACTGGGGCCTGTTATATTCAGTCATATGCAAAAGTTAGTGCACCCTGTTTTCCTTTTAATGATGGAGAAGGAAATTATGACAAACTCTGGTTTAGGCTGATACCAGGAACCGATGATCACTGCAGCTAGACAATACTTTATAAATGTAAGCAAATATATTTTTGAATGAAACTGAAATTAGGGATGCACGATAACTGTTTTTTAAAACCAATACCGATAACCGATAACTTTCAGCTCCTAAAGGCCGATACCGATAACCAATAACACACACACATATATACATACACATATATATATCATTACATCAATACTATGAACAAAATCAAAAATAGTTTGGACTTTTTAAGTGAACAGATATTTATTTTTTCCAATGAAAAACTATTGGCAAGCCTCTCAAACATTTTCATAAAGCTATCAAACAAACCTATTTGATATCTCACATCAACTTAAATAAGGTGAATTACTGACTGATATAAAAAAATAAAGGTTCCTTGAACTGATGGAAATACATGCATCAGAATTACAAACTGAAAAACAATAACATTTAAAGGATTTTGGCTTGTGGTTCCATTTAAGGTTCCATTTAAATTAATACTTTTAATTAAAGTAAATGAGGTTCAGTGGTTTTTATTTTATTTTTTAATCTCATGGAAGCTTTAGATGAGAGAGATGAGGGAGAGGGGAGGGGAGACTGCTGCTGACTTGTGCACGTTAGCATTAGCTTCCGTTAGCTCACATTAGCGCGATTTCAAAACTCCATAGAAACGATTGTTATGTTGTAGGTGGCTGATCAGGTTTTACGTATTAAAGCTTGTGCTTCCCTCTCGTAGAATTCACTCGGAGGATTCGTCACAAATAACCACCAAACTATCTTCTTCTGAAACTTTAACGAAGTTCCACGCCACCATGTTTGTTGTGATCAGTACGCTGTGCTGCAGGCTGCATTCAAGGTGTAATGTAAATTCCGACGATCCCTCGTTTGCTAGTCGTTATTTCAGCCTTTTCTATTTTTTTCTTTTTTTATGTGTAACATGAGGGGAAATACTGCGAATATCAATTCAAGTCAGCAACTACCAAAATTATGACCGAGTTAACGAGTTGTTTTCTGGCATGAGGAGGTATTCTTGATTTTCCTTATTGAGAAATATTTTCTGATTATGCCGACGTCACTTGAACGTAACATTTACTGCCAGTCATTCAAGACTCAGAGGGAGCGAGGCACTGCCGTGTTGACAAAAATATATGTTATCGGGGCTATTCGTCATAATATCGGACTTATCGGGGTGACGTCATAATTTCCTGTTATCGGGCCGATAGTTATCGTGCACCCCTAATTGATATCGATATTTTAATGCAACCATTGTTCTGCTTTAAGCACGGAGGAGGACTGATGATTGGGTATTGTTTTGGAGCCACGGGACCAGGACACCTTGCAGTCATGAGTCCATATAGGTCATGAACCCGGACAATGACCTCAAACTCCTCCACAACCATGTGAGACACTGATAAATTCACACAAGAAGCAACTACTTCAAGCTGTTGCTGCAAAAGGTGGCGAATTTCAAATGACCTTGGCTGCATCCTTGATAAATAAATAACGGTCAAAAAAAAATGTAGACATTGTTGTTCGTCTGAGGTTGATGAATCCACTGTGAACACATGAGTTTTGTGGTGTTTTTCCCAGAAAAACACGCCGTTAAAAGAGGTTGGACTAACTTTTGCACATCGCTGTCCATGCTGACCGTCTCTTTGCTCGAGCGTCGTACCTGAATTCTGCTGTTGCCCCAGTCGGCTACGATGATGTTCCCGTTGACGTCCACAGCTACGCCAGTTGGCGCGTTGAACTGGCCGTTCCCTTCACCGTTTGAGCCGAACTTCAACACCAGCTCTCCCTCAGGCGTGAAAACCTGACCCAACAAAGACAGCAGCCTCAACACTCACGTCCACTGACACTGGATCGTAAATGTCCCCTCATTAAATGAATGAACAACAAAATAAATCCAATGTGTCACGTACTTTTACAGAGTGGTTATGGAAGTCTGTAATGATGATTTCATTGTTCTTGTTCACTGCAGCGAAATGTGGACCTTCAGGACAGAAACACAGAAGCAGATGTCAGATATTATCGTCACTTCACTGTTGACATCTCTAATATCAGCTAGCGTTGACGCTGTGTGATGGAGGACTCCCAAATATTAGGCCAGCATCTGAATTATTTATCAATTTTCGTCCATATTTGGAGAGATTAAAAAGCACTGAGACTTCTTTCATATAAGATTCATTTCCATAATTGCTCCTAATTGCTTTTGTTTTCTGGTGTATTTTAATGTAAAGCACTTTGTGACTGCTGACTGTGAAAGGTGCCTTATACTTACTTACTTTTATTTATAATCTTTTATTTATCACTGAAGGGAAATTCATGGTTGCAGTAGTTGTAAAAGTAAAATAGCTGTGTTTTAGGGCTTTGTGCAAATGTTTTTGGGGGCAGGTGCTCAGGCCAAGAGAAAAAATGGCATTCACTTCAATAAAACTTATTAACAATATAATATAACACCATTACAGGAATCTGTATTTTAGTTACAATATGAACTTATGAATTTATTAATTTCTACAACCACACCATCATAGATATATTCATCATATTTTTGGTGGAAGAATGTGACTTTTGCTATAAAATCAAGGCTTTTGTTTTATAATAAAACATTTTGATGTAAAATTATCAGTTTCACAAATTCGTTAATAATGCAGATGTTAATAATGCATCTTTATCAAGTAAAATATTGACTTTCAAAAACAATTCTCCTTTTTTGTTTATAAACAAAATTTTGAATGTCTTGTAAAATTGCGAGTTTAGTTCCATTGAAACTTTCTATTTTAAAATTAAGATTTTTTTCTGTAAAATCACAGCTTTTTGTTGTAAAAAGATTTTTATCATAAAATCTAAAATTTCATAAAACTGTAACTTTTTGACATAAATTACAACTTTACATCTTAAAATCACACATTTTCTTGCAAAATCACAAAAATTACTGACTTTTTTAATTTAATTTTGTAGATTTACAGTTTTTCTTGAAAGATTGCAACTCAGAATCACAACTTTTTTAACTTAATAAGAAAGATTTCTCTGAAAATACCGACTTTCGCGAAATCAAGATTTGATGTAGAATTACAACTTTGATTAAAAAAAATGATAAAAGCTGAAAATTTATGTCCTAAAATGACATTTGTTGCAAAGTTGTGAATTTCATGATATTGCAACTGTTTGTTGTAAAAAAAAAAAAAAAAAAAAAAATTTGACAGTAAGTCAGACATTTAGGTCATAAATGTTCAACTTTTTCTTGTAAAATTGCAACTTTTTCACAAAACTTTCTGTCATAAAATCACAGCTCTTGCAAAACTACAATTTTGTCACATAGGACTTTTAATGTTGAAATATCTGCTCGGCAGTTGTTCTGCAGAAAGGGCAAAAGGGGAGGAGCTTGAGCACCACCTGGACTCGACCTGTGCACGTGCCTGTTAAGATGCTTCAGCAATATGATTGGGATCAAAACAGCATAGAGTGGGACTTTTAAAAGATAATCCACTTGTGTTGTCTTGGGTGTCCAGAAAGGGGAGCCTGACTGCATCCCTGAGTGCAAATAAGTTAGCGGTAAGACATCATGCGTGTACTATCAGAGCCTGTTTATGGGAGTACTTCCTGTTAATCTCAGAGCAAGGGACTGAATTTTCTACCACAATATTTAAAAAAAAAATTTATCAAATGATAAAGTGCCGCCTAAGAGTACCTGCAAACTGCTTGTCACCGTTTCCTCGACTGCCAAATTTAGTGATGAGCTTGCCAGTCAGCTGGAAGATGAAGACAGTGCACGCCTTGTTGTCCACCACGATCACGTGGCCGTTTTGGTCCACAGATACTCCCTTTGGCCCCATGAGTCTTCCAGAGCCAAGTTTGGCCTGTTGGACAGCAAAGCCAACCAACATGGATGGAGACAAAGTCAATGACGTCTATTCATCAAAGAATCTGTTAGTGCTGCCATGACGGACCCCAGCCACATACCTTGAACTTTCCCTCGCTGGTGAAGATGCTGACCCACTTGTTGTCGTAGTCAGCGATGATGATGTCACCACTGGGGTGCACGGCTACACCTGTTGGCCGCTGAAGCTGGCCTGGTGACCTCCCGCGTACCCCAAAACGACTCTTAAATTCCCCCTCATTGGAGAAAATCTGGACATATGCAGTGATAAGTTTGTTAGCTTCAACTTAAATGTTACTTCAAGACCTCTGAAGACCTGAGACCAGATCAAGACGTACCTGAACACACTGGTTGTTGCTGTCGGCTATCAGTATCCTGCCGCTGGCAGAGGCAGCTACTCCTTGAAGGTTGGTGAACTCTCCTTTATTCCTCCCCTTAGTTCCTGAAGTCAGTGCAGCGAATGACTGATTAGATACAACTGAAACAACTCCTGCAGTTACTCTTCAGTGAAACATCTAAATGCAGAAATGTAGTCGTGCAAAAATTAGTAAAATACTGACTTTTGCTAAATTAATTCCAACTATCTGACATAAAACTATGACAATGTAGTACATTTCAAATTTAGTACACTTTCTGAATTTTTCTGAATTTTGTTGTGAGATTCAAGTCCCGCAAAATCATGACTTTTTAACGTACTATTGAAATTTTTGGATGAAAAGTTACAACTTAATGTTGAAAAATTGTGCATTTCATATAACTTTCTGTCCTAAAATCAACTTTTTGCTGTAATATCTCAAGTCTCACAACTTGTTGCTGTAAAAATCAAATTGTGGTAACAAAAATTACTAATGTTTACATAAAATTCTGTCTTTATACATTGAAGTCACCAATTTTTGCTGTAAAATAGCAAATTTTGCAATATTGCAACTTTCCCTTAAAAAGCAAATTTTTGTCATAAAATCACAAAATTTACAAAATTGGGAAATTTTTGTACAACTGCGTGTTTTTGTAATAAAAATCATGAATATTTGTGGTAAGATCACAATGTTTTAAATTATTATTCCAACTTTTTGACATAAGACACATTTCAAAAAATGTGAATTTTGTATAATTGTAAAGTTCTGTCTTAAAATCACTAAAATATAAAAATCAAATTTTGGTTTCAAAATTGTGACAATATCACAACTTTTTGTTGTAAAAGCTGAATTTTTGTCATCAAATTTCTTAATGCAAAATTGCTCATTTTTATATATAAAGTTGTGACTATATCTTCAAATCACAATCATTTCTTGTAAATTTGTGAATTTTTCAAAATCACAACTTTATCATGAAAAGAAAATTTTTGTTATGACATTTTGATGATTTGGCCTTAAACTCATGAACTTAATGAAATTGCATTTTGTCATTTAATCACAACCTTTGTAAAATTGCATTGCGATTATTGTAAAACTCATTCATTTTGTTGTAAGATTGTGACTCACAAAACCACAACTTTTTAACTTAATATTATAACATTTGGATGTAAAATTAATTGTGAACTTCACAAAATGGCAATTTTATATCCTGAAAATCACAAATTTTGTTGTAAAACTGCATATTTAAAAATATCACAACAGTTTATCCTAAAAAGTTTATTTTTGTCACCAAATCTCAAAATCCACAAAATCGCTTATTGGACAAAAAAAAAGAAAAGAAAAAAAAAATCATAATTTTAGGGTCATAATTTTCCAACTTTTAATCCTCCACTTGAATGTCTGTAAAAACAGTAAAATTCATGTGATTGTCATGGATCTCATGTTTTAAGCAAAAAGATACTTTCCACCATGTCGTGATTTATTTAACGAAATAGAGAGAGAAATTGTCCGGGTCAAGGCACCCCCATGACTCAGTAGCCTCTAGATCCAAGTCTGGGAATAACTGTGGAGGAATGTCGGCCCAAGCTTTTGGGGGTTTTTACGCAGTTATGTCAAGGTCCCACCACAGCATCTCAGCCAAGTGCAGGTTTGAACTTTCACAAGATCTTTCCAAAATCTTGATTCTTTTCTTGCCATTCTGTTATTAAGACATTCAAGAAAGTAGTGATGGAAGAGAGAGACAGCAAATGACAAAGCAAGAGATCAAAGAAGTGTAAATCTTGTACAGTGTCATAAAAGGGACTGTTTCAGCAGTGCCCATGAAAGTACTGATGTCCTTCCTTCTTGGCATTGTGTTAACACACACCAGAAAGGCTGTTCTTTGCAACCTTAGGAAAGAGCTAGATGAGTCGCTCACCGATCCTGAAGATGAGGTCATCCTCGATGGGGTTCTGGGTCTTGCGTCGCGGGGTGCCCAGGGCACTGCTGGCCCTCTTGGAGCCCTTCTTCTTCTGGCCGGGGGACTTGCCTCGTCTCTTCGCCCCCTCCGAGGAGCCTGTGGACGGAGTGGCGTTGGCTGCTGAGTTGGTTGCAGTTGTGGTGGACGGGGATACCTGAAGAGACCAACACAGAGAAGAGACACGATGCACATCTGGGTAACTTTGCTGGGTACTTTGGACTAGATGGCAGAGAATAATAAATCAGATGATAAACAGACAAATAAAGACGGCTCTGCCCACCTCCACCTCCGTCTCCAAGGTCCTGGTGACTGTCAGTTTGAAGGGACTTCCTTTGATGTGTTGGTCGTACAAACGGAGAGCCAGAGAAAAGTCGCCCTCCTTTGGCACCGTGTACACAAACTCGTACGTGCCATTCTTGTGGTCCACGATCTCCCCATCGACTATGCTGCCGTCGGGAGTAAACACCTGTTTGAACACGAGCGGTGTTTAGTCATTTGGAGTTCATGCTGCATTAAATCTGAGCTCGGCCACAGAACAAACCTCGGCTGAGAGGATCGCATTGCCACTTTTGCAGGCTCCCCCTGACTTGTCTCTTGTCACGATGGTAACCGATGCAGGATGACCCACAACGCACTGCTCCAGGCCCGCTCCCATGGCTTCACTCTGGCTCGCCACCGCGCTGTGGAATATGGAAAAGGGTGGATACACGAGCAGTCTGTTACTTCACCTCGGTTCAGGGCGTTTTGAGTCAATGCGCTCTTACCTGGTTGTGACGATGGTCCCGAGGTTGTGGATGGACTTCCTAAGTCCATCGGTCTCCATCACGAGATCCAGCTGGTCGTTTTCTTCAGGCTGGCATGGCATGCCAAGGCGAAGCAGCTCCCCCAGCCTCTCTGCCAGCTCACGCTCCACCTGAAGGTTCGCCACGCACGCCTCCCCAGCCAGAGCTTCCTCCGTCTGGCTACAGGTGGATGTGATGTTCCCCTCCCCCCTGAGAAGGTTATCTATCTGGGCTTGGAGGACCTGGGGTTAGAGGAACAATCGTTTATTTACTGTGTCCCAGTGCTAGCTAGGGTTGGGAATCGAGAACCGGTTCCTGGAGAGAACCGGTTCCGTGTGTTTCAATTCCATGGAATCGTTTGGCAGTTTATCTAGCGACTCTCTTATCGATTCCAACCAGCACGAATCTCAAGTAATTTATGCAAGTTATGCACAGTCAATTCCAGAAAGCACTTACGTGATTAAGTTACGTCGGTTTAGCACGCGCATTGCAGTTGTAAACAACAATGGCGCCCACCAGGTTCAAACGTTCCAAAGTTTGGCTTCACTTCACCAAAGAAAGATGGCAACAAGGCAACTAGCAGTCATTACCAAAAAGTAGTATACTCAAGTATACTATAAGTATACTTAAGTATACTACTTTTTGGTAAGGGTAAAGTGGAGATAACAGCGTCGGGAGGGAACACGACTAACATGCAGAGACATTTGCGCACACAACATGCGATAACGAGTGTTGTGTTTTTGACGCTTCGGACTGATGGATCTCAACCCAGCGGCAGTAGCCAAGCTAAGATCACCTCTGGTAACTCTGGTTAGTAGCTATCCCGCTGCCTATATGCTTCTTTGTAAAACATGCTAAAACATTAACGCTGTGCTATTAAACGAATGCCTTCTGCATTACATTTAGAAGATGACCGTGACGAGAGAGAGAGTCTGGCTGGTTCAGAGGCTGGAAGACATGATTATTTTTCTGCAAAAGAATTGTTAATTCTTCATAGTATTTGCAGATTTGCACTATGCACTGTTCCGTTGTATTTGATAGTATTTATCTTTCTTTATTATTATTTTTGAGTGTTTTGTGAGCTCATATATCCATTTAAAAGGGAGATTTTTTCATTTCTATTAAGAAAAATCTTAGTAAAATGTTACACATTCTTGTGTATTTGCACAGTTACATATTACAACAGTTAACACGTTATCCAGGCTTTGGGCCTCTTTTGACCTCGCTGTTGAGTTTGTAAGGTCGTGACTTCTGAGTAAAAAAAATTGATGCTAATAAAACTGTTAGTTCTTCTTTTCCCCAAATTAGAATTGATAAAGACTCGAATCGTTAAACAGTATTGATAATGGAATCGGAATCAGAAAAATCTTATCAATTCCCATCCCTAGTGCTAGCAGACGTTAAAGCCTGGATGAAGGGAAGAGCGGAGCCAGAGACGAGCACGTTGAAGGACGAGCCAACTAAAACCTTCAGATATGTTATGAAACGTTGTTTCTGAAGCAGAGATGTTAACACGCGGTGACTCCAGCTCACACTACAGTTGGAATCTGTAGTGTTCAAAGGATCTGTAGCTTTGAAATACTGTACATTCATGAGTAAATCTTTTCAGGATTTTTTAAGGACTGCTGGAACATAATAAACCCCAAAGATCATGTTCTGGAAGAATTTACTCAAACATTTCAGGGAAGAAATGGCCGTGGCCACGTGAGTTGGGCTCAGTTGTACAATAATTCTGAGGAAAGACGTTTTTTTTCTTGCACTTTGGTGCTCAATACATGAACAAAGTCTATATATTTCTCATTATAGCACCACCTATAGGTCAAACGTATACATCTGTCCATGCACTAATCAGGAATCTCTGGGCAAAGTTTTTGGTTTTTTTTTCTTTGTGCTCATCGTTATTTTTTTTCCCCTATTCTTCTTGAGCTAATAGTACGACTATTACGAGTTGACCATCATTAACCACAATTTTTTTTCCTCAGTGTGGCCCTAATACTCCGTCGTACTAATAGTCATAATATCAATGCAGTTGATTATACGTTGTTTTTTTTTTTTTATTGTGTGGAGCAATAAGCAGACCGTAAACCCTCTTAACTCAAGCTTTACTCTAGCTTTTAAAAAAAAGTGATATGATTTCAAATAAATCGTCATCCAGCTGCAACATGTCTGCACCTTCTGTTTGAGTCCAAACGTGACTTCCAGCTCCATCAGCAGCACACTCTTCCGGACGTCCAGCTGCTTGTGCAAGTCCTCGAAGCTTGACTGGATGTCCTCCTCCATGGAAGACCTCTGATTGCTCAGCTGCTGCAGGATCTCCTTGACGAAGGTCAGCGCGTCAGAAATCTGGGGGAGTCTGGTGAGGAGATGGGAGGTGGAAAGATGCCGGTAAAAATTACAAGATGAATCTCTAACTCCTCAACTTGTGCTTCCCTGTTTGTCCAGCAGGTGTCAGTGTCTCCTCACTAACTGCCTCTCAGTGGTTTTTGTGTTTTTTTGTGTCCTGCTGCTTTAATGGACTAGTCATCTGCAAAAGTTAGTGCCGCCTCTTTCACTTCTATGTTGTTTGTAAAAAAAAATACAATAAAAATTATAATAAATGTCTGATCATATTGGGTCTTAGGATTTGAAAAATACAACCTCAGATAAATAACAGCATGTGACGTGTTTCACTGCGCCATGATTTCTCTAAGAAAACTGAAACCAGAAAGGAATAAAGAAATAGAGGGCCAAAACAAAGTAGGCCCTTACAGCTAATTATCAACCCCTGATGACCTGTCAATCAGCACCTATCCAGACCTCTATGAAAGCAGATGTTTTGGCAGTTTGCTGCTCTGCAGCATTTAAGTGCGTGCTAACCCAATGCCTTGAGAGAAAAACATAAGCAGCGGCCTTTGAAAAGCAACTGATGCTGCACATCAGTCTGGAAGTGGCTGTGAAACCATTTCCAAGCAATCTGGAGTTGACATTCAAGACAGTTAATAATCTACTCAAGAGTGGACATCCCAAGGTCAGACCGTGTAACGCTCAGAGAGGTACCAAACACCCAAGAGCTTCATCTCAGTCTACAGGTGTCGCTGAGCGTGTTAACGTCAACAACAGCACGATGTATTTACCTGAAAAGAGCATGGAAGCATGACTGAGGTTCACAAAACTGCATCTGAACAAACAAGACTGCTGGAACAGTGTCCTACAGACAGGTGAGACCGAAAGTGTTGTTTGGCTTTAATGTCCAGAACCATGTCTGTCAAGCACGTAGGGTGTGAAAAAAAATCGATTTGGCAATACATCGTGATTTTCGGCTGCCCAATATTATATCGATTTTTCAGTTCCTAATATCGATTTTTAGGAGAATTTTGTTCTATTTATTTTATTTATTTATTAAATGTGCAAAAACACTAATAATAAACAATAAATAGGTTGTTTGGAAGCAAATAGTTTTGATTCAATTTGTCCTCTGAATGATCAGTATCATCTGATGAACATATACAGCAACTTGATTTTTCATCTCTACTTTTAATTTTGATATTAACTGGGCAGAATAGCGCAATATATCGTGATATCGTGATAATATCGTACCGTGACCCAAGTATCATGATACATATCGTATCATGAGGTCCTTGCCAATACTCACCCCTACAAGCACGGTGGTGGACGGTGATGACATGGAACCTGAGCACCTTCTGGTGCAACATCAGATTAAAAGAGGGCATGGTAACTCAACACATTTTACTTCTACTGTTACTTTTACGTGGCTTTGACGAGAGCAACTACATCTGAAACTACGTCTGTGTGTGTCTTCCAGGGCACTGGTGGTACCTGCTCTGGACGGCCTCCAGCCTCTCCTGCAGCCTGCTGCGGTGCTGCTCCAGGGCCTGGCAGAGGGGCACCTTGGGGTGCTCTTCATGGTCCGACACGCAGTCCTCGCACAGCGCACACTCACAGGCCGAACAGTACAGGCCAGCCACCTGCAGGGGGACGGGCGTGCAGTCAGAGAGGGATCTGCATACAGTTAAATATGACACGTACTCTGAACCCAACAGAGTGTCAGGTTCCAGGCAGGTTTGCTGATGCTTCCGCTCAGGTAAGTTTCTTTAGGTGTTTCTCTGCAGGAACACGGACTTCATGTCAACAGTAAATGGAACAGCTATCTTTTTACCTTCCCTGCATGCTGCAGGCAGGTGTTTTTGCCAGGCGGCGCCTCCAGGACGGTGCACTCCTCACTGCTGCTATCTGGGGAGTGTTGGTGGGCGTCCATCTGCGAGAGGCAGCCTGGTGGGGGTGAACCTCCGAACACACCCCTCACTCGTCTCTGCAGCCAGGGGAAGGGGCTTTACGTTGCTTTATGTTGCCTACTTGAGAAAACCTCTCGTCTTTCTCATTTGTACATTCAAGGGGAAAGTAGGAAACATTTAGAGAGTGATTCTTGGCACATGATTGATCTCAGGAAAGGCCCTCCATTAGATTCAGGTCTTGTTTGTTTTTAAATCATCCTCATCTGCTTTTACTTCTTGATATCTCTCTCTTTGATTCATGTTGGGTAAAAAGGAGATCCAAATCTCAACATTTTTCCCATGTGGGGAAAAAAATGCAGCAGGAGAAGGCAGTGCTGTGTTTGTAAAGCTGTACAATCCCCCTCTGGTCTGATTTTGGGGAATTGATGATGTTGATTTAATTCACGGAGGGTTTCATGCGGAAGATAAAATCCACTGTGTCCTGGGGGGAAGAGACAAAGAGGGATGAGGATTAGCTGGGAAAGCAGATAAAACATGTCACAGGAAAACAAAATAAAAAAATGCTGAAGCTAAAGCTCTTCACTCTTCACGGCATGCTTTCGTTTCATTCATTGCTCTGAATTACAGCAGTTCCTCTGACTGCCACTAGATGGGAGTCAAACTGCCACTGTCAACCGGTCCAGGGTGATGAAATGGTGAAAATTGCTGCTACAAGACAATGAACGTCTGCAACACTCCACTGAGTTAAAGGAAATGTTTAATGTTTATTTTTTGTATTTTCTGTGCAGCAAAGTGGCAAAGTGAACGTACAATTAAAACAGATGCTATATTAATCAGTCTGCTCTGATTATTGTTCTTATTGTGTAACAACAAAATAAAAATCCCCTCATGACAGTGGATCTTAGAGAAGCAGTTATTGCAGCATATCGATCTGGAGACGGTTGTAAAACCAGATCCATACCGTTTGGAGTTCAATCCAACACAATCTTCTTCTGCTTTCGGCTTTTCCCTCTAGGTGTCGCCACAGAGGATCGCCTGTATCCCGAACGCCCCGCAGTAAGAGAAGCTTTTTCTCCAAATGAAAAACATTTAAGACAGCCAGCAGTCTTCCCAGGAGTAGACATCCTAGAGAGTTCAGCACACGGTCAGAGCGTCCCGACGCTCAGAGAAGCACAAAAACTCTGAGCGCTTCATCTCGGACTCAGCACAGCTAGAAGACTGGACTAGTACGGTTATGTCACGGTTATATCATGGTGTTGGTTGTGCACGGCGTGTGTTTAGGGTTTTGTTAGTATTTCGTCTCATCTCCCCTGTTCTGAGTCTCTGGTGTCAAGTGTTTCTTGAAGTGTCGTCCTGATTGGGTTCAGCTTGTTCCTTCCCCTTGTCATCCTGATTGTTCACACCTGCACACCTGTTTGTCCCTCTGTGTTTATAAGTCCTGTCACTCCTGCCAGTATCACAAAATCTACTGATAGGACTTTGATTTGACTCGATTCAGGAGCTGGTGATCAATATGTTAAGAGTTGATTCAACAAAATGACTTCCATTCACATCAGGTCGCAGTAAGAAAGAATTTTATCTTCTACTAGAAAGTTACACGACAAATCTACTTCTACTACTATCTACTTCTTTAAAAAAAACAAAAACAAAAGGTCCCTTGTGCATTTATGAGGATCACATGTGTTGTTTCATATATTAATTTTGTATCGACACCATCGTTCAGTGAACTGAAGCCACGTCGTAAAGAAGACTGGACCATACAGGAAACAATTGTTTCTAAGACCCACCACCATCAGATGACTTTTTAATTAGGTTTTTATACAAGCAAAGGGGATAACATGGGATTAAAACAGCGGTGGTACAACATAAATGTAATCAAGTAACTAATGACTGATGTAGGCATTTATTCATGCCGTCGCCCTAAATTAACATGAAAACACCAACGAAGACGTGGATCAGTGATGACATATGAACCCATGGATATTTAGCCCTGTGCTGTTAACTGGATATGAGAGCAAAAACCAGTTCAGGAAGGACGTTTACACTTTCCAGGGGATGGGCTGATGTCTCCAGACCAACAGAAGTGAATCAAGAGTACGATTATGGTAAAGAGCTTTAAGGAGAGGCAATTTAGGTCACTGGAATATCTTCAAAGTGATGGAGGAAGGGGAGGAGTGGAGTGGGGGGTTTCTATGGTAACAGGCTGCACGGAGAAGGGGCTTAGGTGGCATCGTGGATCAAATGAAAGAAAAAGAAAAAATAGAACAAAAGTGAAACAATTACAGCTGATTTAGATTCTAAAATTAGCCGACTGCATAGAGAGCAGGAATGATCACGGTTCTGTGCATGAGCGCCGTTTTCCTCCTCACGAGTGACGCCATGGTGATAACTGAGCCTCTTTTTATGACTTGAATGATCAAATCCATTAGCATCCTGCTTCTGTACTCCACCAGCGGTTCGTGTGATACCGGAGGTCTCCACTTGGGGGCAGAATGTAAAACACAGTCGTATACAGTGAACCTTTAATTTCCGCAGTAATGGGGACCAGCGTCCCCCTGTGAAAATCAAAATCCGCCAACTGGAGCCGGAGCCCCCCGAGCCTAAATAACGTGTTTAAAATATGTTTAAAACACCCAAAAACGTAGCGAGGGACTGCAGTGAAACAAGACAAAGGCTCAACTGTGGTCTTTCTGTTACCTTCACAGCCTCTGGTCTCTGAACTGTAGTAAAGAAACCGCTGGTATCGTGCTATTTTTGGCTTTTAATTAGCGGCTAACAACAACAAGAGAAACAGTCCAGTTTTCTCTGCATGGAACGAGCACTTTATTCTGGCACTGCAGGAACTTGTAACATCACACAGGTTGTATTGTTGGGCTCCTGTCTGTTAACAGAGAATGTAAATCTATACACGCTGGGCTGCTGTTGATGCTCACTCCACTTTTCTTCTAACCCCGTTTTCTTCTGCCGTCCCACGACACACACACTATATTACCCATAAGGCCACACCATTACCCACAGCTCAACTGTCTCCTCTCCATGTGGAGGAGCAGCAGCTCTACTCTGAGTCTCTCCTGATGACTGAACTTCTCCTCCTATCTCTAAGGGAGAGTCCAGCCACCTTGAAGGAAACTCATTTCAGCTGCTGGTATCAGTGATCTCATTCTTTCAGTCTGTACCCACAGTTCATGACCACAGGTGAGGGTTGGAACAAAGATCTACCAGGAAACAGAGAGATAAGTCCGATATCACGACGAATAGCTCCAATAACATATATATTTCTCTCAACACGGCAGTGCCTCGCTCCCTCTGAGCCTTGAATGACCGGCAGTGAATGTTGTGTTCAAGTAACATCGGCATAATCAGAAAAACAACTTCTCAGTAAGGAAAATCAGGAATACCCCCTCATGCCAGAAAATAACTTGTTAAGTCGGTCATAATTTTAG
Organism: Hirundichthys speculiger; assembly: GCA_018398805.1. Taxonomy (NCBI): domain Eukaryota; kingdom Metazoa; phylum Chordata; class Actinopteri; order Beloniformes; family Exocoetidae; genus Hirundichthys; species Hirundichthys speculiger. Next base: position 233,184 of record JAGFBZ010001195.1, read on the forward strand.
TAGTTGCTGACTTGAATCGATATTATGTTACACATAAAAAAAGAAAAAAAAATAGAAAAGCCTGAAAGAACGACTAGCAAACGAGGGAACGTGGGAATTTACATTACACCTTGAGTGCAGCCTGCAGCACAGCGTACTGATCACAACAAACATGGCGGCGATGGCATGGAGCTTCGTTAAAGTTTCAGAAGAAGATAGTTTGGTGGTTATTTGTGATGAATGCTCCAAGCGAATTCTACAAGGAGGGAAGCACAAGCTTTAATACGTAAAACCAGATCAGCCACCTACAACATAACAATCACTTCCATAGAGTTTTGAAATCGAGCTAACGCGAGCTAATGCTAACGCGCGCAAGCCACCAACAGTCTCCCCTCCCCTCATCTCTTTCTTCTAAAGCTTCCATGAAATAAAAAAACAAAAAAAACTACTGAACCTCATTTACTTTAATTAAAGGTATTAATCTAAATGGAACCACAAGCCAAAATCCTTTAAATGTTAGTCCTTTTCAGTTTGTAATTCTGATGCATGTATTTCCATCAGTTCAAGGAGCCTTTATTTTTTATATCAGTCAGTAATGCACCTATTTAAGTTAATGTGAGATATCAAATAGATTTGTTTGATAGCTTTATGAAAATGTTTGAGAGGCTTGCCAATAGGGTTTCAATGGAAAAAATAAATATCTGTTCATTTAAAGAGTCCAAATTATTTTTGATTTTGTTCATAGTATTGATGTAATGCGACCTGTCCAGGGTGTACCCCTGCCTTTCGCCCGTAGACAGCTGGGATAAACTCCAGCAGATCCTCGTGACCCTTCAGAGGATGAAACGGGTATAGATAATGGATGGATGGATGGATGGATGGATGGATGGATGGATGTAATGATCTTAGGTATATGTGTGTATTATCGGTTATCGGTATCGATTTTAAAAAACAGTTATCGTGCATCCCTAGTAAATATTACAGAACGTCAGCGTACAAGTGGCTTTTGACTCGCCAGAATGGAGCAGAATCGGTTCCTGTTTCCCCCCAAAACGTCTGAAAATGGGTTTCAGAACTCTTCAGAAACCTGTGGGTGATGTCACAGAGGGTTTGTCCAGTCTTTTTTACAGTCTGTGTGACGGTCTCTGTCCTGCACGTATACAGAGCAAACGCTCACATGTCAGACACATCAGTGCTACCCTGCTAATCATTCTCCCCACAGGTCTTGTTTTAGTCTGAAAGTCTGGCCACTACCCGTCTGTCTTTGTGTACGTTCTGCTCATTCGTCTTTGTCTTTCTGCCAACCAAAGCATTTCTGCTCCTCAGCCTGTGGATGAGACATAAACTGAATTATCTTGTGAATAATTTATAGACAGGAGGGATTATGGATCTGAGTTGCCTGTGATTTTGTACGTAATCCCGTTTCAACACCTCCTCCCTCCGAACGTAAGGACGCAACCTCTCCTGACATGAAAGCAGCCTCGCACGCACAAACACCCCCACACTTCCTATTCAGAGATGCTCTGCTGCAATGGATTATGGGGATGTGTGAGCATGCGTGCGCGCGTGTGTGCGTGTGTGTGGTGACTGTCTGTGACTGTCACATAGGGACAAATGAAACCCTTCTTGTTTTAATTTAATACCATGTTGCTGTTTTTTGTGTGTGTGTGTAAAATATAATAACTAGGGCTGTCAAAGTTAACGCGTTAACGCGTGATTAACGCAAAATAATTTTAACGCAACTAATTTTTTTAACGCGCGTTAACGCGACACAGCCTGGCCGTTTATGTATTATTTAGATACGTTTATTTAGAGAGGAGAGTAGGTTTAATGAGCCTCGGGCCCCGCCGTAGTTGTAGTCCTGTAGTCCTGCGTAGTCCTGTCAAAACAGTAAGTCATGCACTGACGTCGATGTCCATGCCGCAGACAGACAGACGTAAACAAACCGTGGATACAAAAGATACTATTTTGAATGGTAAGTTCAGCTTCAAAATCTTGCCTGATGGCTAACTCCACAAGATAAATGTTGTTTGTGTTTGCTGATGATGTGAATTTAGTTACCACCGGAGTCCGACTACTGAAGTATCACTTGTCGGCTAATGAGAGCGCGGATGCAGAGAGCCCCCCCCGTTTGAAGCAAATAAACGGAAATATTTTGTATGAAGAACATAAGAGAAAATATTGAGTATATATATATAATATATAATGGATTTGGCATTGTAGCAATAAATAAACATGCATTTGTTTTGCATAAGGCAAGCATTTGTGTACTCTCATATTAGGCAAGGCAACTTTATTTGCAACTTTATTTGCAATTCAATTCAAAGTGCTTTACAGATGCAGTCACAAGAAGGCAAATAGAATCATTCCATACAAGCATAAAAATAATCAATAATAAATAAAAATTAATTAATTAAATTAAAAATGAAGAGTGCAGATAAAATCCTTTCAGTTGTCATCTTCACATCTAAACAGAACTGTTTTCAGTCTGGATCTGAACATTGTCAGAGTTCAGGTCTGTCTCACATCTTCTGGAAATCTGTTCCAGATTTTAGGAGCATAAAACTGAAATGCAGCTTCATCTTGTTTAGTCCTGACTCTGGACACCAGCAGGAGACCACTACCTGAGGTTCTCAGAGTCCAGGTTGGTTTATATGGATCTAACATGTCAGAGATGGACTTTGGGGCCATGAAGAGACTTGAACACAAGTAGAGCTGTTTTAAAGTCTATTCTCTGAGGGACAGGAAGCCAGAGACCTCAGGACTGGACTAATATGGTCGTATTTCCTGGTTCTAGTCAGGACTCGTATTAATAAGAGTAATACAACTTGAAAAAGATCCGTATAAGGTAGATTTAGAACAGATAAAAATATGCGATTAATTTGCGATTAATCATGATTAACTGTTGACAGTCATGCGATTAATCTGATTAATTATTTTGAGAAATTGACAGCCCTAATAATAACGTAGTGGCACCTTCATATTAATGAGTACAGCCTCAGACAAACCTTTTTCAGTTTTTCGTTATTCATTCAACAAATGTAAAGCCAAAAAGAGAAAAAGAAACACCCACATGGGCAAAACAAAGTACCCCATAATTAAAGATCCACCTTTAACTCAAACAGCTTTATTGCCTAACCCTAACCAAAAAACATGCTGCCTAAGAACAAGTGCCTAAACATAACCAAGAAACTATGTTGTCTAAGCCAACACAAATATTTTCACTATAAAACCAAGAAACCATATTTCTGAAATTGAACCAATCATTTTAGTCTCTAAACCCTAACCATGTTGCCTAACCATAACTAAGTAGTTTAGTGCCTAAACCTAACCAGAGTAGTATGTTGATTTACTCCATGAATCTTTAGTGCCTAAACATAATCAAGAAACTATGTTGTCCAACCCTAGTAGCACAAGTAGCATTACTGTGAAAACCTGACCAGCAAACCATCTCGCTTAAATGTAACTGAGTAGCTTTAGTTCCTAAACCTAAAGGGGAAAATGTCCTGGCAAACAGCGGCTACTGATGAGAGCGTATTAGCTAACACCAAGTCATTTTAGTGCTTAAACCAAACAAACTGTTGTCTCACCCCACCCAAGTAGGTTTAGTGTCTAAACTCTAACCAGGTGGTTGTAGCCCTTCAACCCAACCAGGAAACTGTAAAGTCGAAGTAATAGAAAGTACTTCTAGCTCCTAAAGTCTAACCTAGCAGTTTTAGTGTCTCAAAAACTGGATTTCCTTCAGGCCTTTGGGCCTGACCCACAGCACAAGCCGTGACCCAAACCAGGCCCAGCTGTCAGTCTTTGGGCCTCACCTGGCTGACGTAACGCTTTCTAGACCGGTTCCAGATTTGACCCAAACGACTCCAACTGGAGTCTGTCTCAGAAAAGGACAACACGCCGAGTTAAATGGAAGGCGACTTACGTCAACCTGGACCAACAACTGAAATCATTTGTGTGGAAACCAGTGAAACCAGTTTCTGGGGAGCCCACCAGTATAGCCACAGCATGACACCACTGAGGAAACCTCCTACAGGTAACCTGAAGAAAGTTAATTATCCCGTTCTGTTTAGTTCTTCTCTTTAATTACTCGTTCATCCTTGATGTGCTTCGCCCTCCTTCACTCCTCTTTCTCTCTTTTCTCTCCTGGTGATGCAACAAATGAAATGTGTTCCTTTCATCTATCTATAAGGTCTGTCTCTCTGCACTACACACCACCTTTTCTGGCTCTTTTGTGCTGTTTTTCTATTAAATTCTTGTCTTTGATTTTCCTTCTGTCCCTCCATGTCCTCTTGTATATTTCTGTCTTCTTCACTTGATCCTCATCAGTCTGATGTAGTTGTGGGGGGTTTCTGGTCCCTTCTTCTGGCTGTAGATCACTGAAGTACTTGGAGACTCAGCTGCTCCCCAAACGTCCCACCACAGAGTTTCACTTGGGCTGAGGTCTGAGTCCACCGGTACCTGGAGGACTCGGTGGTTGACTCCATGACTGTGAGGGGCTCAGGTCTCTTTAATTTTAATTTTTATATGAATGATCTGTCAAAACAGTTGAATATGTGTAGAACTGGTTGTATGGTGGGCAGTGCTGTGGTGAACCATCTAATGTACGCTAGGCTTGGGCGGTATTACGGTAATACCGTTTACTTCCAGTATTTAAAAATAGCGGTGGTATCAGTTTCAATACCGTCATTAAAAAATGCAATGAATGATTTCTGTGGTTTAAAGTTTAGTTTAGTTTCTCTCCTGTATCGCTGTGTGTACTGTGTGTTCCGCTTTATTTTACCGTTTATTCGTGTTCGCTTGGAGCTGATCTCGGTTTGACTCGTCCTGTTAAGGTACTGACGATGAAAACAACACTTCCTGAGTTTGCTGCTTCAAAATAAAAGCTTCTAATGAAACTAATAATGTTGGACTTTTATGTTGAAGAATTTATAGGAAGTGAATCGTCCGGCATCAGACACTTTACTATTAAGCGCGTTTCAGCAAACACACCTCGGCAGCAGAGAGCAGCTGGGGTAGAGAAGGAACAGTTAAAACTACAGTGAAAAGCAAGAAATACACAAATAAATAACAACTGTAGTTGAGCCAAGTTTATATTGAAGCACTGAACTGCTGTTTCGAGGTAAACTCGCCTTTTTTTCCCAGGCGCGTCAACGCCTGCGGCAGCGCCCCGCAGCAGCGCCCCGCGGCAGCGCGCCTGGGGTACATAATGGGGGGGGGGGCCTGTTTTCATGCGCGGCGTCCGCCGGCGGTGTGTGTTTGGCTTAATAGTCGCGGGAATACCATATACCCGGTAAAATGTGAGGGAAGTTTGACGGTATCAAAATTTGGATACCGCCCAAGCCTAATGTACGCTGATGATTTGGTGGTCTTTAGTCCGAGTTCAGCAGGACTCCAGCATCTTCTTAATATTTGCTCTGTTTATGGGGTTCAACATGACATCAAATATAATGCTACAAAAAGTGTCTTAATGATCTGTAGAATGAAGGAAGACAAATGTTTAACCTTTTCTGACTTTAGTTTGGCAGGTGATGTTCTACGTGTCTCCAGTAAGGTTAAATATCTTGGCCATTGGATTACTGATCAGCTCACAGATGATGAGGATGTTTACCAACAGCGTCGCATGTTCTATGTGCAAATATTTTATTACGGAAATTTTATTCATGTAGTGATTCTGTGAAGGTGACTTTATTCAAAGCCTATTGTACTCCCTTGTACACCGCTCATCTTTGGTCTAAAAAAACTGCTGCTGGCTTGCGCACGTTAGCATTAGCTCGCGTTAGCGCGATTTCAAAACTCCATGGAAGCGATTGTTATGTTATAGGTGGCTGATCAGGTTTTACGTATTAAAGCTTGTGCTTCCCTCCTCGTAGAATTCACTCAGAGGATTCGTCACAAATAACCACCAATCTATCTTCTACTGAAACTTTAACGAAGCTCCATGCCATCGCCATGCAGGGTGCATTCATGGTCTAACGTAAATTCCGACGTTCCCTCGTTTGCTAGTCGTTCTTTCAGCCTTTTTTATTGTTTTTCTTTTTTATGTGTAACATGAGGGGAAATACTGCAAATATCGATTCAAGTCAGCAACTACTAAAATTATGACCGACTTAACAAGTGGTTTTCTGGCATGAGGGGGTATTCTTGATTTTCCTTACTGAAAAATCGTTTTTCTGATTATGCCGATGTTACTTGAACATAACATTCACTGCCGGTCATTTAAGACTCAGAGGGAGCGAGGCACTGCCGTGTTGACAAAAATATATATGTTATCGGGGCTATTTGTCGTGATATCGGACTTATCGGAATGACGTCATAATTTCCTGTTATCGGCCCGATAGTTATTGTGCACCCCTAGTTTTTCTCCAAACACGGTGCTGACCATCTCCACTCTGGTCTCGTCTGTCCAGAGGACATTGTTCCAGACGTCTGCTGGTTTGCTCAGATGCAGTTTTGTGAACCCCAGTTGTGTTTCTTCTCAGACAGAAGAGTCTTCCTAATTGAGCTGTCATGGCCTTTAGTACTGCACATGCTCAGTGAGGCCTGTGGGCTCTGAGCTGTCGCTCTCGGTTTCCGTTTTTCTTCTCCTTTACTGCCGTTTCCAGATTGATGTGCGGCAGCAGGTGCTTATGTCGTTCCCTCTTGGCATTGTGTTAACGTGGACACCTGAATGCTACAGAAACATCTGGTCTGACGGAGGGCTGCACACCTGCTGACGATCAGTTCATCATGTTGCCGTTTTCTTTCGGCCCGCTGTGATAGATCTCCTGATGGTTGTAGTCCTCTAAAGGAGGCGTGAACTTCTGCAGAAGTGTGGGCGTCAGCCCAGCTCTGCTCACAGAAGTGACGTACCTCCAGTTACCGCTAGCACTCAGGATGCTAACGTGTTCATACAGGCCTGTAACACCACCCTCCCATACGTGCACGCACACACGCACACACGCACACACGCACGCACACACACGCACACACACTGACTTTTATTTGCTCCTAAGCAGAAGTGGATCAGTTTGAGCCCTTACTCATCCATTCAATCCATCCATCCCTCCACTCCTCCCTGCCTCATCCCCCTCTCTCAGGAAAACACAGCACGCTACAGCTGCTGCTGTCATCCTCAAACATTCCTCCATCTGTCCATCCATCCATCCATCCTTCCATCCTTCCACCTCCGTCCCTCCCGTCGTACCAGAGGATGAAACCAGGACTCACCATGTTGTCCAGCTCATCTCTGGGAGGCTCTGTTTTCCAGCCTGAAGCCATCGCGTCACCAAACCATCTTGTTTGCTGCCTCTCCTCTCCTCTCCTCCGTGTGTGTGTGTGTGGGAGGGAGGGAGGGGGGGTGAAAGGATATCATCGTCACGGCAACGCCAGCAGCTTGCAACAGCCGCAGCACAGGAGGAGGAGGAGGAGGAGGAGGAGGAGGAGGAGGTGGGGGGATCTTCTAGCGACCAATCGAGAGCAGGATAGAGGGAGAAGCAGAAAGGTTATTGGTTCTAGCTTGAGTCGGTCATGTTGGTGTGGGGGTTTAACTGTCTCTGAAACAATTTGAGAATGATGTTCCTCAGCAGAAAAACACCCAATATCTCATCACCTAGAGTCAACGACATCATCTAATGATTCAGAGAACCTGGAGAAACCTCTGTACGCCGGGAACGCTGGGTGCTCATGATCTCCGGACCCTCGGGGCCTAACCCTGCAATAAAATACAGAGGTGATTTGTGTGATGGAAACATCTGCATGTGCTCAGGAACACTTCCAGAAATGACCAAGGATCTCAGTCCACCGTGCAGTTCATAAATGTCACACAAAGAAGGAGCAACATGAACAGACACACAGCTGTCCTGTGGGTCAAAACAATTTAAAATGGACTGAGGAGAAGTGGAAAACTGCTCTCTGAAGCAAAGAAAAGAAGATCTGTCCGGTTCGTCAGCGCTCTGATGGTCTGGGGCTGTTTTAGTCATCACAACTTTCATCACAATATGACTTTATGTCAATTAACTAGATAATGATTCAGTGTTTAGAGATGTCAGAAACTCCACCACGACCCGATCTTGATTCAGTTTGATTCAGGAGCTGGTGATCTTTACGAGCCAATGTCATACACCCAACTAGAAAATACAACTTCACATTTTTATTTCTGGTTTCTACTGGACAGTTAAATGAAAAACAATCTGTTCCTTTAATGACAGGCATGATAACATTTACTGATGAGGATTAGACGTATACAGTGATCCCTTGCCAATTCACGCTTTAAGATCCGTGGTTTAAGTTATTCGCTGATTTTTCAGAAATATATAATATCATAAAAAAATCAAGAAAAAATTGCGGAAGATTCACAGGATGTTGTGCGCGTTCTCTCATAGTGAAGAAATGCTGTGAGCCAGCCTGGCCCCTTTAAGAAGGTAGCCTTATGGGTAATGGTGTGGCCTTATGGGTAATGTAGTGTGTGTGTCGTGGGACGGCAGAAGAAAACGGGGTTAGAAAAGTGTAGTGATCATAAACAGCAGCCCAGCGTGTATAGATTTACATTCTCTGTTAACCAACAGCCCAACAATACAACCTGTGTGATGTTACAAGTTCCTGCAGTGTCAGAATAAAGTGCTCGTTCCATGCAGAGAAAACCAGACTTTTTCTTTTGTTGTTGTTAGCGTGTTAGCCGCTAATTACAAGCCAAAAATAGCACAATACCAGCAGTTTGTTTACTACGGTTCAGAGACCAGAGGCTGTGAAGGTAACAGAAAGACCACAGTTGAGCCTTTGTCTTGTTTCGCTGCAGTGCCTCATTACTTTTTTGCGGGTTTTAAACATATTTTAAACACGTTATTGAGGCTCGGGGGGCTCCGGCTCCAGTTCGCAGATTTTGATTTTTGCGAGGGGCGCCGGTCTCCATTAACTGCGAAAAATAAGGGATCACTGTAAATGTCTGATCAATGTATCCATATACGTAGGATGAGGGATGCAACGGTACAGGTGTGGTCCGTACTGTGGTTTTTGTGTCACGGTTTTCGGTACGGATTCGGTACAGTTTCAGACCACCCGCTACCCTAAACCCGCAATCGCAAGATACCGAGTTTGCGGAAAGTGCAACTCGCATGTCGGCGCGTAAAAGAGTACATCCAAATGGCATAAATGTGCGTCCACCTGGTCACATGCGGATGTACACAAACAGCTCTACCTCTCGATTACGCATCACCGTATTACTTGTATACGTTTTTATTCTCTTGAGGTCAGAGGATGTCTGGTCAGCAGTTGTGGTGGATGTGGGAATAGTCACGGCCAGACACGTCAGTCTGTACAGCTGTGGCATGATCTCATCCAGATGTCTGCTGTGGAGGAAATCAAGGAGATCTTTGTCTCTGGTGTCAAGCTGGAAAAGGTTAGATGCTGGAATTTATTTCCAATATGTCGGAAACTGTTGGTGGTCAAGGAGGGACAGGAACATTAATTGTTCGTGATCTTTAAATGCGCATCCAATCAGCTGCGCCAAGACGCACAACTGGTAACAACTGGATCTTACGCAGGTAAGATCGCGGGTTTAGGGTGGTGGAAGATTGCGTTCTGTTAACTGTTAACTATTTTCACTCCCTCGCCAGTGTATTCAACAGCAAAACCAAAATGCTCCCACACCGGTGTGAAAGTAATTCTCCGTGTTCTTTTATCTGGTGCCATTGACGAGACTAGGAACAAAGGTCAATTAAAGAGTTTAATACAATCATGAATACAATACAGTTTTATGGCCCTTTGTCTCAGAGTTCAGATGGTAAACAGCAGGTCCAGACACATGTGGTGGTGTTTGACCAGGAAATTAGATATATCTTAAATGTTGCTGTGCTGTCACAGACTTTTGGTCGCAAATTGTTGGGGGTGGGTCGGGGAGGATTTTACAGTAATTTAAGTCATAAACCTAAGCTGAGGAAGTCACAGTCATAAAAGGAGACAGCATTCCTTCACATCATAAAGTTTAGTTTTAACAATTAAACATCCATCCATCCATCCATTTTCTATACCCGTTTCATCCTTGAAGGGTCACGGGGATCTGCTGGAGCCTATCCCAGCTGTCTACGGGCGAAAGGCAGGGGTTCACCCTGGACAGGTCGCCAGTCCATCGCAGGGTAACAATTAAACAGTGCTCAGATAATTTTAATCCTAACAGGTGATTAAAAAACAGTTTTTCCCAATTTCTCCACTACCGCTGGCCATGCCTGCTTGTTTGTTGCAACATTGACATGCAGTGGCGGCCTGTTGCCTAAAAGGCACGCACGCTCACATGCAAGTCCAGTCCAAAGTTATTGGAACATAAATCCCGTGGGACATAAAAGCGTCCCGTGTCTCGTGCAGGTCGTACCGAACCGTACCGTATTTTACCGAGTACTGTTGCATCCCTAGTAGGTCGGTGTGTAAAGGTCTGAGAGAAACATACTCCTGTCCAGATGTCTCTTTCAGGGAAGGTCTTGCAGCTCCCAGCATGACAGTGCCAAATGCATTCAGTGAATCCATTAGAAAAGTGTGGCTTCAGCTGAGGAGTCCAGATGCTGAACTGGCCTGCCTGCAGTCCAGATCTCTCACCGACTGAAAGCATTTACAGCATCATGAAATTAAAAACTCAGCAAAGAAGAACCAGCTCGAATCTCATATTAGACAAAAATTCCCCTCTCAAAATGCCAGCAGCTGCTCTTATCAGTTTACATGTCTATATTTACTTACGCACATTGTCTTTTTTGTTAAAGTACGGCCGCTGCACTTAAGGTAGATTTAAGCGACAGCGTTCCTACGCCGTAGGTGTGTGCCCTAAAGCCTGGTTTATCTTCAGAAATCAGGTCGTCTGCGTATGTGATGCAGATAACGCAGGGATGCCCCCCACCCCTCCGCAGACACTCCGGTGTACCTCCCCAAAATTGTAGGTCGACGCAGACAGTGCTGCAGAGAGGAGAAAAAGGAGGCCTCTGATTGGTCAATTCTACATAGAAAAGAGCACGTCATTTAAGAAGTGAGGAAGTGCCCACATCTGTACGATTCTGGTTCTCAAAACTACAAAGACAGCACATATTCTAGTAATTCATGGAGGGAGATTGTGATTAATGTGGGTTTGGATATGGCCGAGACGGTGAGGAAGTGGAAAAACATGTGATACGTTTAGTAAGTTTAGCTACTTCGTGATTGTCCCTCTTGCGTTGTGGCGTGGAATAACATAGTGCAGACCTCGCTTCAAAATTGAGCATTAATCAAAAGTAACTGCGGCATACCTGCGACAAGCTAACTGCGACACATTGCCGCGAGAGTATACACAGGCCTTAAGCCATAAGCTACACTGGACCCTGCCGCGCACCTCTGCGTGAACCTCTCTCCAGCTGTAACTAGATGTGGCGTCAATGCAGACAGCAGGAAATGTGACAGAACGATACAGACAACAGCTTTAGCCTGCATGTGTATGTGCTACACAGAAGCATCAATCAAGATATCCATCAGCTGCCCTGTTGTTCATAATTAGGGGTCACAGGGAGCTGATCCCAGCCATCTTTGGGCAAAAGAGGTACACCCTGGACAGGTCCCCAGTAGTTCAAAGGGCCCCGTAAACTCACACACAACCACACACACTCACACTCACACCCACGAGCAATTTAGAATCACCAGCCAGTCCTGCATACGTGTTTTTGGACTGTTGGAGGACACTGGAGAAAACCAGAACCAGCTCATGCAAACTCCACACCAACAGGCCTCTGTCTGGTTTCAAACCAGCAACCTTGCTGCTGTGAGGCAGCAGCACTGACCACCAAGCTGCCCACAACACGATGAATCTCACTTTCACAGCAAAGTACAAACAGTGCAGGCTTTGCTGCTGATGTACAGAATGAAACGTGGCGCGACAGCATGATATAACACAGATATTTTCTTCTTTTCTTGCATGTTTGTCACATTTAAATGTTTTAGATCATCCAACAGATTTAAATATGACAGAAAGATAACCCAGTAAACGCAAAATGCAGTTTTTAAGTGGTGATTTTATTTATTCAGGGAAAATACTATCCAAACCTACATGGCCTGATGTGAAAAAGTAATTACCCTCCTTGTTAAATCATGTAGTAACTGTGTTAAATCACATTTTTTGGAAAGCCGGGTTTAACTGGACTCATCCAGGCTTGATTACTGTCGGACCTGTCGAATTAAGACCACTTCGATAGAACCTGTCTGACAAAGGCCAGAAGATCCCAAAAAGCAAGACATCTTGCCGAGATCCAAAGAAATTCAGGAACCGATGAGAAACGAAGTCTGGAAAAGGTTCCAAACGCATTTCTGAAGTTTTAGGACTCCAGGAGACCACAGAGAGAGCCGTTATCCACAAATGGAGAAGACGTGACTAAATAGTTCATTTTTAGTTCATTTTTTAAATTCTTTTTTAATGTTGCTGCGAGCAATTATTTGTCAAAATGATTACCACTGCCCATATACTACACCACCACAAAACGGCAATTATTTTATCCATTTTAACTGTTGAAAACTATGTGTCCAATTCTGAATCCTGAACCAACCAGGGTTCACATTAGCATTGAAGGAACAGCCATGTAAAACTGTAATTTCCGTTTCAGTTTCTCTCTACAGCAGCCGTTCCCAAACTTCAGAATACCAAGGCCCAATTTGAAATGTGAAAAATCTCTGCAGCCCACCGAAACCTTTAATCACAACTGTGATCACCATACAGGACAAGGAACCATGATCTGATATTAATGTAAGGGGTCAACAAATAAGGTGACACTTGTCATATTAAGTTAAGATGAGAGTAGAATAACACTTAACTGGTTTGTTTTATTACTTCTTAATGTTTTTTAATCATGTCATGAATATTTTACAGTAATTAAAAACATATTTAAAAAAGATCAAGGATTTAAAACACATTTGTTTAATTTTAATGACCTCTCATGGCCCACCTGCAGTCCCACGATGGCCCACCAGGGGGCCGCAGCCCACAATCTGAGAATCACTGCTCTACAGTATATTAAAAATATGAGGGAAAAACTTGCTGCCAAATGGTCTTTATTATAAGACAAAAACAGGTCCTTAAGGTGCAAATGTTTTTTCCCCCCATTTCAATATTTCAATCCCTCCCGGCAGTTGGGGCGCTCCTCCAGCTCTGGGTAACTGCAGCTTTCATCTTCCTTCATGATTGTTTTAAACGTTTGATGACGCAATTGTTAGCGTGACAGAAGTGACAGCCGTGTTTCCATGTTTGATTGATTTCCAAAGATACATATCAGGCTCGTTTGTGGTGTATTTTAAATGGGGTTCGCTGGAAACCTGGAACTTTTTCAGAAACAGAGCATCATACCAACAGTCAAACATGGTGGAGGTAGTGTGATGGTCTGGGCCTGCTCTGCTGCTTCAGGACCTGGACGACTTGCTGTGACTGATGGGACCATGAATTCTGCTTTCTACCAGAAGATCCTGAAGGAGAACGTCCATCAGTCCACCTTTGAATGGCTTAAAATAAAATTAAATGAAGGTTCTGGAGCCAGACTGGAATCCAACTGAGATGCTGTGACATGACCTTAAAAAGGCAGGTTGTGTTCAGAAACTCCAACGTGTCTGAACTGAATCAACTCTGAAGAGAAACGTGGACCAGAACTCCTCCACAGCGATGTGAAGGACTCACTGCCAGTTATCATGAACGCTTGACTGCAGTTGTTGCTGCTGAGGATAGAAAAAACAACCAGTTAGTAGGTTTAGGGGGCAGTTAATAATAAAGCCATGTAGGTTTGGCTCGTTATTTTTCCCTCCAGAAATAAAATCACCACTTAAAAAAATTGATTTGTATTTACTTTGGCTAATATTTAAGTCTGTTTGATGATTACACATACAGCTATCTTAAAATAATTCTAATGTAGTTTCTGAACTCCTTTGGATTATTACAGAGCATTTTTGAATTTTTTTTTTTTAAATTTCTCTGATATTTGTTGTTTTGTTTTTTTCATTTACTGTGACCGAGAGTGTATTTTAGTTTTAAATCACGTAAAATATTTTACTGTGAAACTGACGTTGCTTTAAAGTCCAAACTCAAGGCCAATAAATAAATGAATTAATAAAATTAGAACACTAGAGCATTCAAAGTTATATACACAGTATTAAATCCAATGATATGCTATTTTAGGGACATACGCGGACCATAACCACGGTGCAGAGGCTTTAAAAAATTATTTAAAATGTATCATAAAAATAAAAATTTCCCCCCAGATGGAACTGAATCTAATTCAATTTCTCCCAAAAAAAACCCAAAATAAAATAAAACTAGCCCACTAGAGGATTCAAAGTTATATATAAGGAGTTAAATTCAATGATATGCTATTTTTAGGGACTTACGGGACCGTAACTACGGTGCAGAGGCTTTAAAAAATTATTTAAAATGTATCATAAAAATAAAAATTTGCCCTCAGATGGAACTGAATCTAATTCAATTTCTTCCCAAAAAACCAAAATAAAATAAAATTAGTCCACTAGAGGATTCAAAGTTATATATAAGGAGTTAAATCCAATGATATGCTATTTTAGAGACATACCCGGACCGTAACTACGGTGCAGAGACTTAATGAAATGATCAAAAGTGTATCATAAAAATAAAAATGTCCCCCCGGATGGAACTGAATCTAATACAATTTCTCCCCCAAAAAAACAAAATAAAATAAAATTAGTCCACTAGAGGATTCAAAGTTATAAGGAGTTAAATCCAATGATATTTTAGAGACATACCCGGACCGTAACTACAGTGCAGAGACTTAATGAAATGATTAAAAGTGTATCATAAAAATAAAAATTTCCCCCCAGATGGAACTGAATCTAATTCAATTTCTCCCCAAAAAAACCAAAATAAAATAAAACTAGCCCACTAGAGGATTCAAAGTTATATATAAGGAGTTAAATCCAATGATATTTTAGAGACATATGTGGATCGTAACCACGGCGCAGAGTCTTTAAAAAATGGTTCAAAATGTATCATAAAAATAAAAATGTGCCCTCAGATGAAACAGAATCTGTTTTAATTTCTCCCGAAACACAAAGTTGTGTCGTAAATTCATCCTCCGGTTCAGTAGGTGGCACTAAACCGCCCTGAACCGGTTTCCGGAGGTTTCTACCGGTTTAAAAGCGCGGAGGAAGCCTGTCGCAGTCATTTGAACCGGAGCACCGCTGGGAGAGTCCCGTCTGCAGTTTACGATGGTAAATATAGGTGAAATCTGCACTTTATACCGTAAATATCGCAGTGTGTTTTATCATCATACAATGTTTAATCTTCATTGGTTGTTATATAGTAGCGATGAACGATTATTGCCTGGATGGCGGCAGATTTCTACATGAGGGTAGAAACCTGGTTGGAGGGAGACACGTTGTGACGTGGATTCATCGAAATAAGAAACCTTTTTGATTGAGGCGGTTATTTTGAACTAATTTTGAACCTATTGTGAGGGAAAATACGGTGGCATGTTGATTTAAATCAACTCTTGATATTTTAGTTGAATATGATGACTAACAGGCGTGTTGGGGGGGTGGGGGGTGTAGTTACTTTGCCTCCTGGAGTTAGACTTCCTTTAAACCTGAATAAGTGTATTTATTCATCTAAAAAGCGCTCAGAAGCTTATTTTTTTTATAAAGATATAACTACTTTATAGCAGCTGACCCCAACTAATCTGCCATTTATGTGATTGTACAGGCACTTATTTAAAAAAAATACATCTTTAAATCTGTCCATCAAATTCATTGCATTGTAATAAGCCAGACTGGACTGAAATGTGACTTTCACCAATTGCATTTACTGATCTTTTAAAATGCCTAACGGCTATGAAGATGAAGTGATATCTTGTCCAAATTTTGACAGATTTGATGCTCAACTGATTGTCCTCTCGTCCTTTCAGGGTTTAAAAGTCCAGTTTTCTGTGGAGGACGTCTGCGGTGGCCAACATCAGGTCAGGCTTCTTTCCATCATGTTGGATACTTTAGATGAAGTTTGCTCCTGCGCTGTGATGATGCTTTTTCCTGCCATTCGTAGTTTCCACCAGAGGTCTGACGACCAAAGACGGTTCAAACCTTCCTTGGATGTCTGAGCGTTTGGTTTTGTCGGGATGCGACCCGATTTTTTTCTTTTGTGACTCTAACGTGGATGAATCTTCCTGCAGGTTTTGGCAGCAGAAGATGGAGGATTCAAGTGATTCTGACTGAGAGATAGATGCTAGTGGGCTTGTCGACAGGTGAGTTGACATGTCAGACCTCCAGACTGGGCCTGTGTTCATTTTTCCTGCAGCCTGAAATTGGGATTTTGTAGGGATGCACGATAACTGTTTTTTTTTTTTAAACCAATACCAATAACTTTCAGCTCCTAAAGGCCGATACCGATAACTGATAACACACACATATAACTAAGATCATTACATCAATACTATGAACAAAGTCAAAAACATTTTTGACTCTTTTTAAATGAACATATATTTATTTTTTCCATTTAAAATCTACCGAGAAGCCTCTCAAACATTTTCATAAAGATATTAAACAAACCTATTAGATATCTCACATTAACTTAAATAAGGTTCAGTACTGACTGATATAAAAAATAAAGGCTCCTTGAACTGATTGAAATACATGCGTCAAAATTACAAACTGAAAAAGATTAACATTTAAAGGATTTTGGCTTGTGGTTCCATTTAAATTAATACCTTTGGTTAAATTAAATGAGGTTCAGTAGTTTTTATTTTTTAATCTCGTGGAAGCTTTAAATGACAGGCATGAGGGAAGGGGAGACTGCTGCTGGCTTGCACATATTAGCATTAGCTTCTGTTAGCTCATGTTAGCGCGATTTCAAAACTATGGAAGCGATTATGTAGGTGGCCGATCGGGTTTTACGTATTAAAGCTTGTGCTTCCCTTCTCGTAGAATTCGCTCGGAGGATTCCTCACAAATATCCACCAAACTAACTTCTTCTGAAACTTTAACGAAGTTCCACGCCGCCATATTTGATGTGATCAGCGCTGTGCTGCAGGCTGCATTCAAGGTGTAACATAAATTCTGACGTTCCCTCGTTTTGTTAGTCGTTCTTTCAGCCTTTTCTTTTTTTTTTTCTTTCCTTACATGTAACATGAGGGGAGATACTGCGAATATCGATTCAACTATTAAAATTATGACCAACTTAAGTTGGTATGAGTAAGGCATGAGGGGGTATTCTTGATTTTCCTGATTGAGAAATCGTTTTTCTCGTTATGCCGACATTACTTCAACATAACATTCACTGTCAGTCATTTAAGACTCGGAGGGAGCGAGGCACTGCCGTGTCGACAAAAATATATATGTTATCGGGGCTATTTGGCGTTATATTGGAATGGTGTCATAATTTCCTGTTATCGGCCCGATAGTTATCGTGCACCCCAACCACGATGAACCCTCTTTAATGTTTTCTGCTTTTAATTGATTGGTTTAGACTGAATGCTCAGCATGTAAACTGTGATGGTCTGAAGTTGATCAGAATATCAATAGAACCCATTTATCGATCATGACAGTTGGTTTAGTGGTTGTGCCGTCTACCACGTGGGTGGTCCATGTGGGGTTTGAGTCCCGGTTGTGTCAGGAACGGTACCTGGCATATCTGCTGTGGTGACCCTGAATTAGGAGCAGCCCAAAGGACAAGAAGAGGTGGACTGGTCCAGACCCCAACAGATTTAAGTGTTTTAGTCACGTCTTTAGCCCAACTGATAGGCAGGTCTTAGTTTGATGTTCGCTGTGATGATGCTTTTTTCCTGCCATTCGTAGTTTCCACCAGAGGTCTGACGACCAGAGATGGTTCAAACCTTCCTTGGATGTCTGAGCGAACATCTACAGATTTAAAAGGTCTTCTTGTCAGTGTAATTTTTCAAGTGTTTGTTTGAACACTGAGCATGTTCAGTGCTCTGAATCTAACAGAAGCTACGAGGCTGAACAGAAATAGACCCAGCTTCTGTTGTTTAACTGATCAGGTTTATCTGTAGGAGTCTGCAGTTTATTTTGTGGTCTTTTGCTGCCATCTATTGAGTGATTGGTGGTCCTGCGTTTTAGCCCCCAAACCTTCATTGGGTGCATCTTCTTCCCTTGTTTAACAATGAGGCCTGTCTCTTGTCTGTTTCAGGATGAAGTTCTCGCTGGCGGTGGCTTAAAACAAGATGGACACTTCACCAGCCGTGACAACTTCTAGGTTGGTGTCTGATGTTAAAGAGTCGTTTTAGAAGTTTGAAGTCTTTATTCGCTGTGATGATGCTTTTTCCTGCCATTCGTAGTTTCCACCAGAGGTCTGACGACCAAAGACGGTTCAAACCTTCCTTGGATGTCTGAGCGACTAATTAGATTAATAATTTTTTTTCTTCCCTCTGTAAATCCCTGTTAGATGAAGCTAAATGTGAAATGTCTTCCACAGTGGCTGTGATGAACTGAGTCTGCAGAGAACCTCACTCCTTTGGAGACTCAATGTGAGATCTGTACGTCATCAGGACAGTGTTGCATGCCGCCGTTCCTTGGTTGGAGTTCTCCATCGGCAGCACCGTGTGACAACATGAGGGAAGCGCCATCAGCAGTGGAAGTTTCTAGGTTTGTGTCTGGCGTCAGTTGCTTTTTAAATGGACTGCAGGCGGTTCGCTGTGATGATGCTTTTTCCTGCCATTCGTAGTTTCCACCAGAGGTCTGACGACCAAAGACGGTTCAAACCTTCCTTGGATGTCTGAGCGACTAATTAGATAAAAAAAATTTTTTCTTCCTTCTGTAAATCCCTGTTAGATGAAGCTAAATGTGAAATGTCTTCCACAGTGGCTGTGATGAACTGAGTCTGCAGAGAACCTGACTCCTTTGGAGACTCATGTGAGTTGGTATTTTTGTATGAAAGTCCTTTTTTCTTTTTAAGTACTGTATTGTCTGGGCTATAAGTCACACTATAAGCTGGTCCTGTCCTCCATGTCTCCATGACAACAACAGGACATCGTCTACACTAATGACAACTGAACTGATAATGAAAAAAATGACAAGAATAAACCAGAAAGACTGAGAGAGCACAGATATGGGACCAAAAAGAAAAAGCTCTACTGCACAATTTAAACTGAAGATGCTAAAATCTAAATGATAAATCTAGATGCTAAAATTGCTGACTTTAAATTTTTTTCCTCAGCATGACCAGCTGAACTGATCCCAGATCTGTACGTCATCAGGACAGTGTTGCATGCCGCCGTCCTTGGTTGAAGTTCTCCATCGGCAGCGCCGTGTAACAACATGAGGGAAGCGCCATCAGCAGTGGAAGTTTCTAGGTTTGTGTCTGGCGTCAGTTGCTTTTTAAATGGACTGCAGGCGGTTCGCTGTGATGATGCTTTTTCCTGCCATTCGTAGTTTCCACCAGAGGTCTGACGACCAAAGACGGTTCAAACCTTCCTTGGATGTCTGAGCGACTTTAAAGTTTCAATAGAATCTACTAAAGCTCCTTCAGTCGGACTAATTTGTTGTTGATTTGTTTCAGGTGAAAGATCTGAAGACCAGCAGCAGAGGTCGGTTCCAGGTTGGTCTCATTTCAGCTCCATCAGTTTGAAAAAGGGCTGGTTGTTCGCTGTGATGATGCTTTTTCCTGCCATTCGTAGTTTCCACCAGAGGTCTGACGACCAAAGACGGTTCAAACCTTCCTTGGATGTCTGAGCGAGCTCAGCTCAGTCTACTTGTTTTTCAGCTTCTGTCTGTATTTTGTCACTCCAACTTTGTTTTTTCTTCCCTCAGATGTCCTTCAAACGAAGAGCTGCTGCACCGATGTTTCATTTTAATTGATGAAATTGTGATAATCCAGCTGTATTTATCGATTAAATAAAATCAACCCATGAAGTATTAAGACTTGTGTGCTTTTATTTTATTATTTCAGGTCAGTTGCTTTGAGGTTTTGAATAAATACTTGCACATCTCATTGATGATGATGGCTTTGACTCTTGGTGTGGGCTGGGGCTCAGGTGGGTGGGCTGGTCAGGGTGCAGGGCTTCTCTGGAGGCGGTTTGGGTCTAGATTTGGGGGGTGGAGTTGTCATCTTGAAGCCCCAGCCTCTTCCATGGTGTAAAATAGGTGTTTTACACAGTAACCATATACATGGTTCAGTGAATGGAGCAAGGCTTGTGTGCTGGGTAATTTACTGGTTTCAGTACATGAAAAAGTAAGAACCAAATGGTTGAAACTGGATTTTTTTTTTTTTAAATTCGGTTGTTACAATGTGCTAACAAAAGCCAATCAATGTGTAATTATTTTTCAAAAAAAGTATTTTCATTGACTTGTTGGATTTGCGCAGCTCTTTTGACTTAAAACCGCCAGCAGGATCTGGCAACAACGCCTTGACTCGAGTTTTGACCCTCGGCGCTTTCCGTAGCTGGAGTCACAACGCCGCTAACAGTGCTAGCGTCGCTGCCTGCTCTCCGGTACCAGCAGCACCGGAGGAGGGCTGGAAGCGGACGATGGCGGGCGTGCACGCTCAGGTGAGTGGACACCGGCGAGGTTCTGGCTGTTTCGTCAACATAATCACAGAAGCTTTGAGGCAGAAACAGACGTTAACGTGCGCAAGCCAGCTAGCCTGCTAGCAGCTCCGTGGTTCAGGTTGAACAGCCATCGAGGCTCCAGATGTTTCTACGTGGCACTAAAGCAGCGTTGTCTTAGACCAGAAACGATTTTTACCGTTTTCTCTGATTGGGCCGAGCCTGTCGGTCACGGTAACGAGCGTTAACCTACATTAAAGGGCCCAGTGAGACCAGCAAATCTCCAGCTGCTGCTATTTCTGTCCCAATACAGGACGACCTGCTGAAGATGACGCACAGAGAGAACTGGAGGTGAGTACTTCTCCTTAACACATCAAAACAAAACACATCTGCCTGGAACTTCAGTTCCTAGGACTATAAGGGTGGCTAAAACTGCCAGAGCTTTTGGGACAAACATGTATGGGAAACCGCCATTGTTGGGTGACGTCACTTTAATGTCAACGTGTGATTGTGTTGACTGTCATTTTCTAGCTCAAGCGACTCATTCATGAACACGAATGCGCTGTAGTGAGTATGTCTGCACATGGTGCACTAAATGGAGCTTTTTGAGGCTGAAATTCCTGTTAAAGGCGCTAAACTGTTGCAGTGACAGATGGATCCATCAGTGGAACCAGGTTTCTGCAGACCCCCCCCCAGAGTTGGATGCCATGAGGGACCGGGACCTGAAGAACTCAGCAGATGCTGACAAAGATGGATCATCCACAGGACTAATATTTTTGTTCCTCTAACATTTCTGAAATCAAATTAGGAAAGATGATCATAGATGTCACTACCTAGACTGGCCTGCTCAAGTTAATTATTCATTTCATTAAATGAAGTGACGAGCATTTGACAGTAAAAGGATCTCTTTCAGAAAGCTGAAGACACAGACTGGTGACTACCATGGATGGACATCATTTACCGTAATATTATGGATGACAGTGAATCAATGAACTACGTAGGTCAAGGTTAATTTCAGCATGTCCCGTCCCGTTGACCAAATGTAGCCACATCCTTCGCTCAAACTGATCGTAAACCTCTGGAGGGTTGTAGGTCTTGAGTTCAGGTTTTCTTGTCGTGAATATAATTGTAGATCTTGGCGTGTGGCACGTCGTGTGAGTCAGGACATGATTTAGATCGTTATCACACGGTGTGAAAAGCGTGGTCACATGGTGTATTATCGTACTACTGTTTGTTCCACTCTAGACGAGCTGAACGGCTTATAAATGAAGGGGCTAGAAGTCGTTTGTCCTACTCTGATGTGCTGCACAGCGGACTGCAGAAGCCTCTTGAGCTCAAATGTGATGTATGTAGCATAGTTGGGTCACCTGAGGTGGTGGAGCTTGTTGTGGAAAAACCTTCTCTGTATCTGTCCATGTATCTTCTCTGACCAGCTCTCCGACGGGTGAGTGAGACGTCCCCAGTTTTTTAAGCCCTATGGCCCCATAGGCCTAAGGATAGCCTTAGGCCTTAAGACAGTGGGAAACTAAAGTATCACAATACTTACTAGCAGGAACTAAGAGTTGGCTACATGAAATGGTTAAAAACCCCACATAACATCATCATATCATCACATATTCCTGTGTCGATAAATCATCATTATATTTTATGAAGGACAATGGGGCCAGGGCAGGGGATATGAAAGGAACCCGCTCAACCACAGCAACAGAGTATGCTATGAATATGTTCAAACACCAAAGGCCCACAAATGCAAGCTGAGGAAGAAACAAAATAATATAGTCTGTCTCTATGGATAAACATCTAGCCCCAGAAGGTGAGAAGCCAGTAAAAGACTTCACGGTACTAACTACACTGACAACACGGTGAAACCCAAAATCATCTAATCTACAAAAATAGAAAAACATATCAACTCAGTGCTGAAGTCAGAGAAGTATGAGGGATCAACACGCTGACGAGTGTTGAGAAAGGAATCTGACATTGGAGTACCAAAGAGGTTATGGGAGTGTATAAAGGAAGCATCAGCTGCCCTCATCATCATCTAATGTAAGCAAGGATTTACAACGTAAAAGAAAATGGTAATCATAACCAAAGTTAAACAGCAGGAGCTAGAAGTTGACATGTCAGATCCCCAAGAGTCAGAGGAGTTGTGGTCTCTGAGTCCTCGGGAGAGCATTTAAATGAATCCTTACGTCCTCACTCATTTCAATAATACATCTGCAACACGCGTCACCAATAATGGGACAAACACCACTCCGAGCAGCTAATAACTGATTCAAAACATC
Organism: Hirundichthys speculiger; assembly: GCA_018398805.1. Taxonomy (NCBI): domain Eukaryota; kingdom Metazoa; phylum Chordata; class Actinopteri; order Beloniformes; family Exocoetidae; genus Hirundichthys; species Hirundichthys speculiger. Next base: position 255,925 of record JAGFBZ010001195.1, read on the forward strand.
ATGCTAGGCCCTTAACCTCAACAGAGAGGGTCTGAAAACCATCTGTGGCCACGGACGAGAGGTTCTCCATGTCTGAAGCCCAACGGATGTCCAATAAGCAGCTGGCAAAGGTGTTTGGACATGACATTTACTGACATTAAGGTGCAGTGTGTGCATATCCTACTGATATGGATGTCATGTTGACCGTGAAAGTGTTCACAGCAGGTTTGTTGTCATGTCTATGATGGTTGAACGTCGTGGACAGTTTGTCTCCAGCATGCTCATCTGTGTGAGGACCTTTTAAAGCTCCAACATATCCAGCTACATTTATTTGTCTCGCTACATGCCTTTTCTTTTCCTGTCGAAGCTTGAAACTTTGATCTGATCTCAGGCCGCTATGAAACCCCGCCCTCTTCCTCTTCGCAGGGTGCAGCATGAGCGTCTGCACGCGAAGCACCGGGGACATGAGGCCATGCACGCAGAGATGGTGATGATCCTCATCGCCACCTTGGTGGTGGCACAGATCGTCCTGGTGCAGTGGAAGCAGCGGCACCACCGCTCCTACAACGTGAGTGTGGCGGGAAAGGCTTCAGGCAGGGGTTCAGTTCCCCAGAAATGTCTCTTTACGTGAAACAGACCTTTTGGGACCTTCTTGAACCTTCTTGAAAAAGCTTCTCTGTGGGTTTTTCTCTCAAGGGAAAAAAAAGCATTGATTTATAGTGTTTAACAGAATAAAACAGTTGTGTGTCGTCCTCAGCTGGTGACTCTGGTCCAGATGTGGGTGGTCCCTCTTTACTTCACCATCAAACTCTACTGGTGGAGGTTTCTGTCCATGTGGGGGATGTTCTCCGTCATCACCAGCTACGTCATCTTCAGAGCCACCCGCAAGCCGCTGTCCTGCAGGACGCCGAGGTGAGATGAGCAGCTGGTGGGTTTGATTTCAAAAGCTCGTTTTAGAAATAGAAATAGACCAGGAGCTAGAGGTCTTTCGGAACAACCCGAAAACCCGAGGTTCCGACCCGAATCAAGTCTTGGGTCCATTCAAAAGATGTGACTGAGGTTCGGGTCGGAACTTATCCGAACTTATCCCTGCGGCGCTGGATGCTCCAGTTGGTGCCCGGTGTGTGGTGATTTTGCGGTTGGGTGTCGACGTGCTGTCTGCCGGTGCGGATCGGTCCTCTTGTGGCTGGTGGAGACGTGCCGCCGCAGACATGGACGGTGTCGTTCGGGGGCCGGTTCTATTCAGGTAACTCGGTTCGGTTCGTGGTCGGAAACTAAAGACTCGGGTCGGGTCGGTTCCGGGTCCATTCGGGTTGGACTCCCGGACTTGTGATTATAGCTCAGGTTGGGTCAGTTTCGGGTCGAATTTTCACGTGTCCATTCGGGTTCGGGTCCATGAAAGTGGACCCGTGAAGACCTCTACCAGGAGCATATCAGCATAGTGCGAATTACGGGGGGGTTTGGGGGGCTTTGGGGGGCTTTGACCCCCCCCCCAATTACAACTTCTACCCCCCTAAAGAAGGGACAAATTGTCATTTTTGTCATCTCTAGAAAATGTTGACCCCCCCCAAATGTCATTGTATAATTCGCACTCTGCATATCAGGACATGGTCCAGAAATAAGATCTCCACTCTGACGACAATGGCTAAAGACTTTAGATATAATAGTGCTTTAGATGTAATAGTGATGTAATTAAGAGGTTAGTAACAATCAATACAAATGAATTAAATAAAAATGTCTGTTTTAACTACAGGAAAGTAAAGCTCCTACTAACGAATGATATGCAGATTGAAAAGTTGAACAGTTACTGTCAAACCACCAAACGCACACCAAGTTCGATAAGAAGTTTTTAAAACCACGTCAAACAGACTGAACAAGGGAATAACCGCGTACCAACACTGGAAAATGCTTAATGACTGTTGAGACAGAAAAACTGAAAACCAGATGTGTGTTACAGATACAATAAACCCGGTACCAACACTGAATACTGGACGTCTGCCTGATCACAGAAAATCAGTCCTGATAAGAAATCAGGGTCTGAAAGAATCATTTTTTTTTCTGTTTTCAAACGTCCAGATCTCAGTCTGTTAGATAAATGGAGTGAACCTCATCAAACATTTACTCCAAGTTGTTCCTCAGCAGCTCATAGACAGCGTTTTAGGAATATTTTACAAGCGCTGCTCTAACTGCACATATTAAATGTAATACATATGAGAAAGTTTACCGGGACATCAGAAAATCAGTTTATCTTTAGGTTGGTAAAAGGCTTTAATAATTAACATGGTCTGTGGGACTTAAAACTGGACTCTCCGTCTGTAGCGGGCCATCAGCAGGTTCTGGGGTCCGAGCATTGATTTCATCTCATCTCTGAGCCCTACATGTACGTCACAGTAACCAACAGTGTTGGTCTTTCAGGATGGTCTACAAATGGTTCCTGCTGATCTACAAGCTGAGCTACGCTGTGGGGGTTCTGGGTTACCTGGCCATCATGTTCACCATGTTCGGCTTCAACGTCTTCTTCAGGTGAGTCACTGCTCACAGCTTCTCAGGTCACGCTGAGGTTACACACCTGCTGCTCCTCCATAAAACCGTGGTCAGAAATCCCCCAGAAGTGGCCGGCTCCACGTGCACGGGCCCGTCCTGGTAACCGCTGGTTGCAGACGTGTGTTTCAAGTGAGGACATGATGATGGCTGGAGTGGTGGAAGGACAGGTTTGCAGAGCTGCCACCTCACGCGCCATGTAGGGATGCACGATAATTATCGACCCGATAACTATCGGGCCGATAACAGGAAATAATGACGTCATCCCGATAAGTCCGATATCATGACAAACAGCCCCGATAACATATATGTATGTATATATATATGTATATGTATGTATGTATGTATATATATACATCTGTGTGTGTGTATATATATATATATATATATATATATATACACACACACACACATACAGTCATGGAAAAAATTATTAGACCACCATTTTTTCCTTCACTTTCTTGTTCATTTTAATACCTGGTACCACTAAACGTCATCATGTGACTAAAACAGACAGAAAAGAAAACACTGAATGCATAAAATCAGTGTTTTTGGCAGTACAACGCCATAGTTATTGATGTAAAAACTTAAGTGATTTAGGTTATAATCAGGAAAACCATGGACAATGGTAAGATATCAGCTCTTAAATAAAACTCTTATGAGCAATCTTTGTGGTTGTCGTTATGTTTGTCCAAACAAATGTACCTTTAGTTGTACCAGGCATTAAAATGAACAAGAAACTGAAGAAAACAAGGGTGGTCTAATAATTTTTTACATGACTGTACATGTATGTGTAGATATATATATATATATATATATATATATATATATATATATATATAGATATGTATATATGTATATATATAGATATAGATAATAGGATATATATTATATATAGATATCTGATATATCTATATAGATATATATCTATATATCTATATATATCTCTAGATCTCTATCTATAATGTATATTATCTCTCTATACATGTATGTGTGTGTGTATATCTATTATATATATATATATATATATATATATATATATATATATATGAAGTTGGCATAATCAGAAAAAAAAAAACAACTTCTCAGTAAGGAAAATCAAGAATACCCCCTCATGCCAGAAAACAACTTGTTAACTTGGTCATAATTTTGGTAGTTGCTGACTTGAATTGATATTCGCAGTATTTTCTCACATGTTACAGATAAAAAATAGAGAAGGCCGAAAGAACAACAAGCAAACGAGGGAACGGAGGAATTTACGTTACACCTTGAATGCAGCATTGTGGAACAGTGCGCTGAAAAAAATAAAAACATGGCAGCGATGGTGTAGAACTTCATTAGAGTTTCAGAAGAAGATAGTTCACTAGTTATTTGTGACAAATTCTCCAAGTGAAGGAGGGAAAAATAGCACAAGCTTTAATTCGTCAAACCCGACCAGCCACCTGAAACATAACCATCGCCTCCATGGAGTTTTGAAATCGCGCTAACGTGAGCTAACATGAGCTAACATGAGCTAACGTGAGACAGCCAGCACCAAGTCAGGTGGTAGCTTTATGAAAATGTTTGAGAGGCTTGACAATAGTTTTTCATTGTAAAAAATAAATATCTGTTCATTTAAAGGTGAGGTAGGTGTTCTTTTTTTGCAGCACTTTTTACAATATTGCCTTTTCACATTCCCATTGCACCCACTGAAATAAAATGTTTGCAAAAAAAAACCAAAATGTTTTGGTCCGGTCTAGACGGTATAATCAGAAAAACTCTAACCGATCAAAATAGTGATCATCATTACTTTCATTGGCTGCCTAATACGTCCATCAAATATCAATGCACTCCCACCCACCCCTCCCTCCCTCCCTACGGTTCATGTAGTCATGAATCGTGTGAAGGCGTGGTTTCGAGGGGTGAGCCAAAGAGGAGGAGGCGGAGCCTTTGGGAGGAGGGAGGGAGTGTATATTTTCAAAATCTCACTTGAGTTGGATTGGTGCTGGTGTGTCGCGGTAATGGAGGGTGTTCTTTACCGATGGCGTTCCAGTCCCAACATGCATCTTCTACAGCCTTGTAAAGCATTAAAAAAAAGACTTATAGATGGCTGCAGTTCAACTCTCTCTTCTCTTAATTTCTTCTTTCTTTGAGCAGAATCAAGGCCGAGGACTCGATGGATGTCGGTGTGATCATGCTATTTTATGGACTTTACTACGGCGTCATGGGCAGGGACTTCGCTGAAATCTGCTCTGACTACATGGCCTCCACGATCGGAGTAAGACGACCTGCATTTTCATTGTTAGAAGAGACGTCCAGCAGCTCTTTGCTAGTATCCAAAGAAACAAAGCATGTTTGTCCAGTCTCGGTTTCACTCATAAACACCAGTTTTGTGTTTCCAGTACTACAGCAAGGGGGGCATGCCCAGCAGGAGCCTGACCAACGACATCTGTGCTGTGTGTGGTCAGAGGATCCTGGTGGACGTAGAGGAGGAGGGATTTATCGAAGACACCTACCAGCTCTCCTGTGGACACATGTATCCTGACACTTCATAGACCTGTCCTCCGTCTTTCTATCTGGTTTCTGATCCTGCAGGTCAGGTTGTAGTTTTCTTGGCTCATCAAGATTAATTATAATCAGCCAGCGAAAGTCAAGAGTCGTGAAAAAGGCTGGGAATCAAAAATCTGTGTTTCTGGTATCGATCAAAAAAAGAATCAAGAGACTCATTTGATGCCTCATAGCAACACCTCCATCACTTTACTGTTAAATGTGGAATTGATGATTTTTACAACAAAATTTTTTTTAAGAACATAAAATTGTAATTTTATGTCAAAAGTTATGATGATGTGAAACTGAATATTTTTCAATTCAATTCAATTTTATTTGTATGGCGTCTGTTACAATGTCGGTTGTCTCTAGGCGCTTTACAGAGACCCAGATCATGACCCCCGAGCAAATATCATTAACTAAAAATTAGGGCTAGACAACGATTAAAATTTTTAATCGCAATTAATCACATTTTTTCCCTGATTAATCACGATTAATTGCATTGTGTACGGAAAATCAAATAATTAATTCAAAAGTAGTGTAAAGGTCACGTTTATTTAAATGTTCTGCTGCCATATGAACTAAACTGCCATAACATTTGTTGTTCAAACACTTTTAACATCAACACTTGTCAGTAAATCAAAAATTAAAAAGTGGCATTTTATTATGTTTTTTGTTTTTTAATCTAACACACAAAAAAGAAAAAATGCCTGTTTTTTATATTTCAATTTTAGACTTGGATCAAAAATACGAAATGAAAAAACGGGCCACAGAAGTGAATTTGTTTCATAATCGAGGACTGGACTTTCTGTTGTCATTACACATTTGTGCCACTAGATGAAGCTGCACTGCAGTAACCAGCTAGAGAACAGCAGGACAGTGAACACATGGAGCAGATCTGATGGAACATGGAGGAATGTATGGAGCCCCGTTTGGGTCATAATTTAATGAATGAATGAGTCTATTAGTATGAAATACAGGTGTTTATTTTTATGAAATATTTCCCATTATTATAATGGTTTCATTTTTCATAAGAATGAGCTTTTACATAATAATGGATTTGTTTTTCATAAGAATGATTTGTGATCTCACAGCAGAGAGGGCGGAGCCATTTATGTGATTGGCTGCTCTTTCATTCAGGCATAAGCAACAGAACAGTGAATATGGTCAGGACTTCACGGCTAAAACTAGTCGATGTCAGAGCGTAGAATGGAGAAGGATCAGCCAATGAGCGTGCAGGTCAACCACTGGTCCCGCCCAGTGGCAAAATGTCATCATTATGTAAAAACTCATTCTTAGATTTAAAAAAAAGCCATTCTGAAATAAACTATTATGCATTAAACTAAGATTAAATAATAAAAAAAAATATTTCATAATAATAAAATTTTTTCATAGTAATGGGAAATATTTCATAATAATACACATATATTTCATAATAATGGATACGTATTTCATAATAACAAACGGCTGTATTTCATAATAATAGACTAATTTATTAATTGAATTATGACCCAAACGGGGCTCCATAGGAATGATGCGAAAGTTTTGTTGCAGTCCAGAATTTTTGTTTTCAAACAAAATTGTTAATATTGCTACCTGAGTTGCTAAACGAACTGTAAAGTTCACGGATTTTTACCGTTCTCCATGTCTGTTTTAGCTTTTCTGCATTGTTTACCTGCCAATTGTCTTCTGGTTCTGCAGCAGCCAGAAACTGACTTTTCAAAACAAAGGCATGTGAGGAACATGGGTTAACACATGATAAAATTAATGTCGGCGTTAATAAATTAATGAGTTAACGCGATTAACTTGCCCAGCTCTAGTAAAAATATTATATTATATCCAAATCAAGGATAATGGCGAGTGGAAAAAAAAAAAAAACTCGTAGCAGGAGAAAAAACCCTTGAAGCCAAAAGAAAGACCATTTAGGAAAAGCATGTGAGATGAGACCGGGTCAGGACTTCAGTTTCTGTTTCAGAGATTAAACCGACAACTCTGGATTGTTTTTTCCAGCCTTAACTTGCCCCGCCCCTCCAGATTCCACGAGTTCTGCATCCGCGGCTGGTGCATTGTGGGTAAGAAGCAGACCTGTCCGTACTGCAACGAGAAGGTCGACCTGAAGAGGATGATGAACAACCCGTATCCTTTTCTTATCTGGCGTGGACGTGGTTGAACAAAGACGTGGACAGTGATGTCCTTTACGTCAGCTGACCTTTTTCTTCTGCTCATAGTTGTTTTCTGTTTAGTTTCAGAAGAGCTTGTTTCCTCCGCGATGACACTAATGACAGCATAGATGCAGGGTGACTCTACAAATGATGAAAACAGTAAAGGGGAGCAGATGAAGCTGTTTGAGTTGGAGGAAGGCTGCTGTGTGAAGTTCAGGGACCGGCTGAGACCTGCGGTAGCTGTGGACCGTCAGATGACTGCGCAACTATGGCACATGTTAGACGAGACAGGAAGATGCTCGGCTGTGCTGTCTGGAAGAAGTGGATGGTGAGAAGAATGAAGTAAGAAAGAGATGTGACGTGAGGCCGAACAGGAGGCTTGTGACGAGGTGTAGCGAGGCTGAACACGAACACAGGAGAGAAGTACGGAGGGGTTGAGATCAGAAGGATGTGCAGCAAAACGGTGAGACATGAACTATTCAGGAAGTGACGCCATTTTCCCAGGATTTGTAGTTTTCCCCTCGTTAAACTTGCAGCTGGTCTCTGGCTCTCACAGGCCACGGTTACATGATGTTTTTTTAATTCGGAATTAATTATTCCGAATTAAATAATTTAGAATCAAACTATTTTCCTTTGCGTTTACATGGAAATAGTAATTCCGAATTGATGTTTACGTGGAAAACACGTTTGATCGGCTTTATCCAATTCCGCTTAAGGTCTGGGAGTTAGGAAGGGTTCTGATTGGATAGGAGGGGGTGGACGTCTTTACGTATTTACGTCTACCGGAAGAAAACAAACTTACTCGATTAGCAACAACATGGAGGACTACTAGGGTTGCACGATAACTATCGGGCCGATAACAGGAAATTATGACGTCATTCCAATAAGTCCGCTATCACGACGAATATCCCTGATATCATATATATATTTTTGTCAACACGGCAGTGCCTCGCTCCCTCTGAGTCCTTGAATGACCAGCAGTGAATGTTATGTTCAAGTGACGTCGGCATAATCAGAAAAACTATTTCTCAATAAGGAAAATCAAGAATACCCCCTCATGCCAGAAAACAACTTGTTAAATCGGTCATAAGTTTAGTAGTTGCTGACTTGAATTGATATTCCCAGTATTTCCCCTCATGTTACACATAAAAAAGAAAAAAAATAGAAAAGGCTGAAAGAACGACTAGCAAATGAGGGAACGTCGGAATTTACGTTACACCTTGAATGCAGCCTGCAGCACAGCGCTGATCACAACAAACATGGCGGCGATGGCATGGAACTTCATTAAAGTTTCAGAAGAAGATAGTTTGGTGGTTATTTGTGACGAATCCTCCGAGCGAATTCTACGAGGAGGGAAGCACAAGCTTTAATACGTAAAACCTGATCAGCCACCTACAACAAGACCCTCTAGTTTGAACCTCACACTCTAAAGTCTGACTAATGGACATCTGACCTCTTTGCTGGTTTCTGAGCCTCTACATGTATTTGATGGCAAGAATATCTTGATTTTGAAAATTTTAAGGTGCGTCATATTTAGTTTTCCCCGTGACCCTTCAAGGATAAAACGGGTATAGAAAATGGATGGATGGATGGATATTTAGTTTTACGACAGGACCTCTCAAATATCTGAATAACACGTGCTGCTTTCCTTAATTCCTTCATCTCCGTCCAGCTGGGAGAAGACTCACGTTCTGTACGGTCAACTGCTTGATTGGCTCAGGTATTTAGTTGCCTGGCAACCTGTCATCATCGGTATTGTTCATGGGATAAACTTCTCCCTGGGCCTTGAATAGAGCCCTGAGGACCGCCGCTGCTGAACTTCTGGAGTTGTGGAGACGCCTGGCTGTTGATGCCGGGCGCCACACGGCGCTGACTCAGGCGTTGGTGTTCCTGGGCTCAGCACCCGCTCCTGCAGGATGATCCCACGCCATCCGGATGTCCGTTCGGAGCACCTACTGATCTCCTAAATGCTGCCAACGTTTAAAAACCTCCCGCACAGATCCAGTATTGGCAAGATACGCCTGGTGCATGTAATTTCTGTTGAGATTAAATCTTGCTTTACATTGTACTGTGTTATTAAGATGAATTTGTTTCATTTGCACACTCCTTCCTGCTGTTTTTTTTTAATGGGTTTCTGCTTTTTCTAAAGCTGCTGCTCTTTGCACATTTTAGTTCATGTAGCTGTGGAGCTCCTCCAACGGGTTAATATTTCATGCAACTTTAAAAGTTTAATTTGGGGTGTCTTGTGGTTCAATTTTATTTTTTCCTCTTCTGAATCCATTTTAAAGCTAACTGATTGATTGGTAGAAGGTCAACTTAAAACTACAGCTTTACAAACAACTATCAAACATACAACGGTTGCAGTTTGAAAAGTTTGGACTTTCTTTGCCAAATTACAAATGCCATTTCTTTATCAGGACTGCTGTTGATAATAACTTTGTATTTAATAAATATTTTTTAAGAATTGTGAAAGTTTGAATTCTGTTCCCAAATAGTTTCCAAATACATATAAAATGGAAATCAGGTCGGCAGGGTGTCTTGGTGGTCTCTGTTGTCTCCCAGCTAGAAGGTTCCTGGTCTGAACCTCAGCAGGTCTTTCTGTGTGGAGCTTCCATGTTCTCCTGGTGCTTGTGTGGGTTTCCTCCAGGTTCTCCAGCTTCCTCCATCAGTCCAAAGACCTGCATGTCAGGTTAACTGGTGGTTCTAGATCACCTGGAGGAGTCATTGGGAGGGTTCATGGTTGTTTGTCTACATGGGGTCCTGTGATGGACTGGAGATCTGAAGGAAGCTGGATAGACTCCAGCAGATCCCTGAGACTCTGTAGAGGATTAAACAGGTATGGAAGTATGGGAAATGGAAATCATCACCATTTTCAGTTGGGTTTAGGTCTGAACTTTCAGTGGGTCATTCCCAAAAATTGAATGACCCACACCTGTCTCTGGAATAGTTTGGCATGGAGAAGGTGCCCAGGTCCTGTGTCTGTAAAGACACCTCAAATCATTCGGCCCCCATCGCCGAGCTTGATGGTGGGTATGTATGGAGCCCCATTTGGGTCATAATTCAATGAATAAATGAGTCTATTATTATGAAATATTTCCCATTATTATGAAAAAAAAATGTAATTATTATTATGAAATATATTTTTATTATTATTTAATCTTAGTTTACTACATAATAGTTTATTTCAGGATGGCTTTTTTTTTTTTTAATCGAAGAATGAGTTTTTACATAATGGCTTTGTTTTTCATAAGAATGAGATTTTACATAATAATGACATTTTGCCAGTGGGCGGGGCCAGTGGTTGACCTGCATGCTCATTGGCTGATCCTTCTCCATTCTACGCTCTGACATCGACTAGTTTTGGCCGTGAGGTCCCGTTTGCAGCGGGCCGTGGCGTCATCAAGGTGCTCCTAGTCCGATTGTAGCTATGGCAGCTTGGACTGAGCTACGGGAAACCTTGACCAGGTTAGCAGACAATATCGAAAATGATAATTTATCAGGCGATACTATTTTGACCCGATTTGATGATTCACTGTTCTGTTGCTTATGCCTGAATGAAAGAGCAGCCAATCACATAAATGGCTCCGCCCTCTCTGCTGTGATTGACACATAAATCATTCTTATGAAAAACAAAGCCATTATTATGTAAAACTTCATTCCTATGAAAACGAAACAATTATCATAATACTGTGAAATATTTCATAATAATAAACGCCTGTATTTCATAATAATAGACTCATTTATTCATTGAATTATGACCCAAACAGGGGCTCCATAGGTATGAGGTGTTTCTGCTAAAATGTCATGTAGAGATTTTCCAAACAGGCGTAAGGTGAAAGAACTCCACTTTGGTCTCCTCAGAAGTCTCGTGGTTTGTTCAGGTGTAGTTTTATGGACTTTAATCATATAACATGCTCAGTGAGGCCAGTAGAAGCACCGACATCACAAGCCAAAAGGGCTGTGGTCATTTGGTGTGAATTCGATGTAGATCTGGGTTATCATCTGAATAGCTGTGATAAGAAACCCAGTAGTGTTGGAGAATATGGAAGAGAAAGAAGCACATTCAGGTTGAAGAGTCCAGACCCACTGGCCACTAAAGAAATCTACAGATCCTACAGTTATCCATGGTGTTTTTGATGGAATCTGGCGTTTTAGATGGAATGATCTTTGACTGGAGACCAATAATTCAATTCAATTTTATTTGTATATTGTCTGTTACAATGTCAATTGTCTCTAGGCGCTTTACAGAGACCCAGATCATGACCCCCGAGCAAATATCATTAACTAAGATTATAATATTAAATCCAAATCAAGGATAATGGCAAGTAAAAAGACTCCCACAGAGGGAGAAAAAACCTTTAAGCCAAACAGTAGCAAGGAAAAACTGTACTTTAAGAGGAAGAAACATTGAGCAGGACCTGGATTATATGGAGGACCTTCCTGATGAAGACCATCTGGGTAAAGAAAGAAAAGAGGGGAGAGACAGGACAGAGAGGATGGAGGACAGAGAGAGGATGGAGGACAGAGAGAGGAGAGCACACACATGACTAAATATAATGACTACATAAACAGATGCAGGTAGCAGCACTGACGCGAGATGGTCAGAGGACTAGATCACCGGTCACCACGCAAGCCGACTCCCTGAACACACCTACACACACAGGTGGAGGTAAACGCTGGCATGGACAAAGGAGGAAACTGCAAGTCAGCATGAAACTCAGGAAACTCTGGCCTGTAAACACAGAAAGAAAAGAGAAAAAAGGAGGAAAACAACACAACAAACTACAGGAAAGAAAATGGAGCGCAGTTACAGTAACGAGGTGCTCCTAATTAACTATGGAAAGAGTTCTGGAGACACCACTCAGCAGATCATGTTGGCGTCCCCCTGCAGCGTAGGCCTATAGCAGCTCTCTACTTTACTCTGTCTACAATAATTTCTACATTGTCTGGGAATAGTTTTGTAGCTCTATTCAGATTGATGTGCATCAGCAGTTGCTTCTCCAATGACCCTTGCTGATCTCTTCCCCTTTTGGCTTTATATTTACACATACCTGAATGCTCCAGACCAGCAAACTACCAGAATGTCAACAGTCAGGTAATTTTGACTTATGGAAAGATTAAAAGAGGAAGCACCAACGTACACAAACCAATGCTTAGTTTCATGGCTGAACATTAAAAAGGTATCTGTCAAGTTATTTTTATTAAAGTATCATCAGTCCTCAGGCTTTTACTCAAACTGCGTAGAAACCCTGTAACAAAATTGGCTACTACAGTTTATCAGACACCTGTAGCAGGATTTCAGAGGGTTTGACTCATCCTCACCAGCTCCCCCTGGAAGGAGGAACAATACAAGGGATCATTTATTTTCCATCACCAAGCCATTTAATTCAGAGTTCAATCGAAGGTGTGAAACATGAGCTCTGCTTCCTCTGTTGAACGACCAGAAGTGAGTCGATTTCCTGGGGACGCACCCAGAAGCTCATTTTAATGCTCACTACCTCTTTTTTTATTGTCCCCGGTGCTCAATCATTTCTCCTTAGATAGTTTCAAGGCTCCAGTAAAGTTTCTGTAGCCGGGTCTCTCCTCAGCAGAAGAGTCAGGTAAGACGTGGAAAGGAATCTGTTTTATTTCCTTCATTATTTTTTCTTATTTTGGAAAAACACCTTTTTCATACAATAATTTGAGGGACTGATAGCAGCTGTTTCCAACAACATTTTCACATGTAGAAGAATGTTGATGGAAACTAAATGAAAAAAAAAAACATTTGTGCTTCCTTCTGTGGTTTTGCCCATTACCGAACAGGAGTTTATCTGTGTCGGGACAGATGGCAACTACCCCGGTGAACCAGGATAAACGCTGATCACAGGAATTATCAGGCGAACCAATTTTTAATTATATGAAAGAAGTTAAAAGTTGAACTCCAGGATGTTTTTTTTTTTTTAAACCCTTCCCAGATCGATGCTCAAGCTGAGGTTTCTTGTCTGGGACCACTGCTGATGTCTTTCCCTCCTGGCATTGTGCTAGCGCACACCTGAATGCCCCAGAGCAGTTGTTAATAATCAGATTATCAGGGGCAGCTGACCCTACTGAATACTTTTTTTTTTTTTTTTAATTACTGAGTCATTCCACGAGAATGGTTAAAGTTGGACTTGGATATTTTCACATTTTTTACCAAAATGTATTATTTGTATGTATATCCCACATCATTAAGGATATATTTAACTATCAGAAAAATGCATTTTCCCATCTCAGGCATTAGTTTTCTTTTATTATTGATCATTATTTCAAGATGTTTTGACTGTAATTCTTCAACCCCGTTATGGACACTTTGGAGGTTTTTTTGAATATTATCATAAAATGTATTGCTAAAAAAAAAATCAATATTTTCACATTAATTAGATGTCCCCCATACTAATTCAATAATTTTAAATAGAAAAGTGACATAAAATCACACATTTTTACTCTCTTAAATCCTGAAATGTAACTAATAAGTAAAAGCAATCTTGTTATTTTTCATCAAAAATTCAGTTTAACTAAGAATCGTAATCAAAATCAATGATCATATGATAGCGCTCAATATTTTAGACACAAATCAGCAAACATTAAATTATTTTTTCAACATTTAAAAAAAATAATATATGAAAATGTAGGTGTGACGGGGTTGAGACTAACATAACAGGGCTGAAGATGGTAACGGGGTTAAAGGGACAAACACAGCTTTACATGTAAACAGTTGTTTACTCTCAAATTCAATGTATAGGACTTTCCATTAGCATTATATCTCATTTTGTAACCTTAGGAAGGACACCAGATACAAATTGCAGTAGAATTAAGTTTTATTAATCTAAAGTAAAAACAACCACAACCGCATATTAACAACTAACAAACATTGTAAAGTGAATTGCTCAAATGTAACATAGTGTGTGTGTGTGTGTGCGCGTGTGTGTGTGTTCCGATAACATACAATTAAACTTGATTAACTGGTTGAACTAATAACAATAATAATCAAACAGTTAATGATTTCAAAGTGTCTGTCTGTATCAGCGCCTGTGTCTGTGTCCATGTCAGTGTTTTTGCATGTGTGTGCCTGCATCAGTGTGTGTCTGTACCTGGACATGTGTTGTTTGTATGTTTAGAATGATGCCTGGATACAAATCATCATCATATCTGAGAATATACCATTTACCAATCAGCTCTGGACTTTCCCCACTGGATTTCTTTAAAAAAGTATTAAAATCTCAACCCCATCACAATCTCACAACCCCGTTACAGTCAAACACATAACGGGGTTGAGTGTGACGGGGTTGAGATTTTTGCACAAAATGGCCGCTTCTCAATGTAGTGAATACCAGACAGAGAGCACATTCATGAATGAAATTCAAAATCACCATATATTCATGAAATAACAAAAAACTTGTTCATAAGTAATAGTTTTCTATCTTTTTTTCATGTGACGGTGTTGAGTCATTGAGATTGACGACCAAAATATTACAAGATAAATGACTAAAATAAAGGAAAAGATGGAAGCAACTTGCCTGTGTCTGTGGTCCTGTTGTCCAAAAGACTTCAGTGATGTCACTTCCTGATGTATATGGAATTCTGGATCACACCATTGTATTTATGAGGGTGGCATCATTTGTGTAACGGGGTTGAGGGGTTACTCAGGTACAGAAATAATAGTGATTTTAATGAATAAATAACAATTAAATTAGAAAAAAAATAAACATTACCAGCAAAAGAGCACAAATAGATGTTTAGGTTGATATCAAAATTTATTGACTTTTTAAATAGTTTTATTTGGTATTTTCAAAGTAAACTTTCATCAAGGCCATGAGGGACATGACAAAATAGGTGGTGTCAAATGAAAAAACTGTATTATTTCTCATAAAAAGATAAAATTTCGTTTAGTTTTTTTAAACTGTATTAAACGGTGCATTTCAATGTATATGTAAAGCTGTTTAAATATAAAGTTTGGTGACCCAATAGATGAAATACACCATGAGAGGTTAGAGGGACTCAAATTGTGCCATTTTCATGGAATGACTCTACTATAATTGGGTACTAAATAGGAACACACATATTTTTACACACAGAAAAAAAGTTACTAATGCAGCAGAACTGTACCACATAACTGTAGCTTTAAAAACAATGAAAGTTGTCTGTATAATTCTGCTCTGATATGTTTTATTGAATCACACGTGAGGAACTGAGGGACTAAACGACATGATAAGATCGTTTCTTCTCTATTTTTCTGTCCCATTTAAGTTCAGCAGGAATCCTCGACGCAGTAAAACCCCGTACAGGAATAAAACTGTAACGATATTTAAGATGCAATTGGATAAGAAAAATAAAATGATACAAGCCAGTGTGACTGATTGCATTTACGTTGATACAAACTGTTTAGGTTCGCTGACCTCCCCCGGACTGCTGACCTGTGGACTCAAAGTGAGATTATATTTGGATTCAATAATAGTCATGACACTCTCTCAAATTTCGCCTTTGCAAAGGGAGAACCCAGCTTACAGACCCCGCGGTCTGTCTTTCTGCTTTGCCCAGCTGGATTCTACCTCTGGACTGTGCAGGCTGGTTTTATTAGCATTTTCAGGATACACCCAAGCAAAGCCTGGTAACACAAGATTACATACATAATGATATAGCATGGCAGGTGTCTCCTCCACCATTCAGTTTAAGACAGTGTGTGTTGGACCCTAGATTCAGATTCAGATTCAGACAACTTTATTTATCCCCGAGGGGCAATTGAGGTCCAACTGAGCAGCATTGTGTTGACATAGGTATTAACAATACAAATGAGATTGACAGAACTAAAATAGAAATAAATATAGTATATACAGTAATTACACAATTTGAAATGTTAAATTATGTAAAGTGACTGGAGTGAATGAGGTAGAGATAAAGTGCAGGCAGTGTAAACAGTGTATGGCAGTATGGATGGTTAAGACAGTATTAACAATATATGAACAGTATAGTTCCTCTTCCTAGTTCCTCTTTTGCATTCTTTGTGCTTCTAAGAAGCAACTTCTTCTCATTCCGTGATGTGCAACTTCATCGTCCTCGCCTCTGTGCACTTCCTTTGACCTAGGGCCCACCTTCTACCTGCTGCTGTGCACTTCCTTTGACCTTAGGCACACTTCTTGCTGGCTGCGATATTTACGGCTACTTCTGCATTAATAAGACGTGTCACTATTCTGGGGAGCTTGCCAAGACTCTTGACAGCACTATCTGACTTCTCCTTTTGTGTAGCTTCCCTAATCACGCGTGACTTCAGATCTTTTAGGTCAAGAGCAGTTCAAAGCAGATACATTGTTTTTCTTTTTACCTAAGCACACTTAATAACTAATACCATTATATTTGCGACACACATGATTATACATTTAAGACTGATACGATTATATTTGTGACATTCATGTTTATACTTTTAAGACATTCAATCATACCCTGACCTCTGTTTCTCAAGGTCACCTTCCCACAAGATGCAAGACCTTTTATCAACTTAATTTTGCTCTCAATATATGCGTCCAAATATGCAAGCACAATCATAATTCCACACAGCACAATTATAATTCCCACAAAACCCAAAATAATTCATGTTTTTACTCAATTTAACACCACTTGTTCGCACGTGACAAACTCGATGCCTGCGGGTCAAATTTGATTCTCCATTTTACAAGGAGTCAGGAGAGCGAAGACGCCAATGTACTGACAACTAGAAGGTTTCTGAAGAGATACGGGAGCAGCTGAACTTTTGATTTGGAACAGACTTAAAAAATACATTACATTAAAACGTATATACATTAAAAATACGTGAGGCGAGGAGAGAAGCTAGGAGAGAAGCTAGGAGAACATCCAGCAGCTAGGAGAGAAGCTAGGAGAACAGCTAGGACAGAAGCTAGGAGAACATCCAGCAGCTAGGAGAGAAGCTAGAAGAACAGCTAGGAGAACATCCAGCAGCTAGGAGAGAAGCTAGGAGAACAGCTAGGAGATAAGCTAGGAGAACATCCAGCAGCAAGGAGAGAAGCTAGAAGAACAGCTAGGAGAGAAGCTAGGAGAACATCCAGCTAGGAGAAGCTAGCTAGGAGAGAAAGCTAGGAGAACAGCTAGGAGAGAAGAAGCTAGGAGAACAGCAGGAGAGAAGAGAAGCTAGGAGAACATCCAGTAGCTAGGAGAGAAGCTAGAAGAACAGCTACGAGAACATCCAGCAGCTAGGAAAGAAGCTAGGAGAACACCCAGCAGCTAGGAGTAGGGTTGCCAACCGTCCCTTGAAAGACGGAACCCTCTCCTATTTATAAACTAAAGTACGAGTCTATAAATGGGGGAGGGTTCCGTTTTTCAAGGGACGGTTGGCAACCCTAGCTAGGAGAGAAGCTAGGAGAACAGCTAGGAGAACATCCAGCAGCTAGGAAACAAGCTAGGAGAACAGCTAGGAGAGAAGCTAGGAGAACATCCAGCAGCTAGGAGAGAAGCTAGAAGAACAGCTAGGAGAACATCCAGCAGCTAGGAGAGAAGCTAGGAGAACAGCTAGGAGAACATCCAGCAGCTAGGAAACAAGCTAGGAGAACAGCTAGGAGAGAAGCTAGGAGAACATCCAGCAGCTAGGAGAGAAGCTAGAAGAACAGCTAGGAGAACATCCAGCAGCTAGGAAACAAGCTAGGAGAACAGCTAGGAGAGAAGCTAGGAGAACATCCAGCAGCAAGGAGAGAAGATAGGAGAACAGCTATGAGAACATCCAGCAGCTAGGAAAGAAGCTAGGAGAACACCCAGCAGCTAGGAGAGAAGATAGGAGAACAGCTATGAGAACATCCAGCAGCTAGGAAAGAAGCTAGGAGAACACCCAGCAGCTAGGAGTAGGGTTGCCAACCGTCCCTTGAAAAACGGAACCCTCCCCTATTTATAAACTAAAGTACAAGTCTATAAATGGGGGAGGGTTCCGTTTTTCAAGGGCCGGTTGGCAACCCTAGCTAGGAGAGAAGCTAGGAGAACAGCTAGGAGAACATCCAGCAGCTAGGAAACAAGCTAGGAGAACAGCTAGGAGAGAAGCTAGGAGAACATCCAGCAGCTAGGAGAGAAGCTAGGAGAACAGCTAGGAGAGAAGCTAGGAGAACATCCAGCAGCTAGGAGAACAGCTAGGAGAACAGCTAGGAATAAATAAAAATAAATTAATGTTTAAATCACTGCATCTTTTCGTCTTGTCTTATATTTTCACGTTTTACCTGCTTTTTTTGATTTGGGGTTTTAAATGGTGGTTTGGTTCTCCGGTGATGGACTGGAGCCTGGTGAGGAGAACCCTGTGACCCTGAACAGGACTGAGCTGGTCTACAACCAGTCCACCCGTCATCTTAACCTTCAACCTTAAACGCAGCAGAACGACACCATGAAGCATGAATGTATAAAAATGGCAGAACCACAGCTGGAGCCGGCAGGATGCTCGTTAGCGTGGCTCAAGTGGACGTCGTCCTCCAACAGTCGAGCGTCTGTCTGCTGGCGTCAGCATCTACAGGAGTGACCCTACGTTGTCTGTTGGTCCGGATTTCCTCCCTGATTTACTCTCACTTCTGTCTCTCGGGCCGGTCACTTACACTGCAGCGGGAAATCTTAACTCACTTTCCTGTTTTTCTACTGAAACGTCTGTTTTCTTCTCTTTTTTCCATGCCTTCATTCACTGCTAACTTTTTCTTTTCTGTCCAGTATGAAACGCCCAAGAGGCTCCTCCTTCACCGTCCTCCTCCTTCTCCTCCACCTGTGTGGAGGTCAGAGGTCAGACCTGGAGGACGGCAGGTCTTCCTGCAGTCGCTGCGACCGTCGGCTCTCCTGCGACTGCTCTCATGGCGGGTTCACGAGTGTTCCCATGGTAACAAGCCACGCCCTGACTCTGGATCTTTCCTTCAACAACATCACCGTGGTGACCGACGACGACCTCACGGGTCACAAACGACTGAGAGCTCTGGATCTCCATGGTAATGCTGATGGGGTTTTCGGTGTCATGACGGTCAATAAAACGTGTTTAAATGTGCCGTCGTGAAAAACTCTTTCAGTCCTGATTTCTTTTTTGTGTAAAAACAAAATTTAATTCATCTCATTGTAGAGGTGTCTTTTTTTTTTTTTTATTGGGAGGCCAAATCATCACCCCTCCACCGCCGTGCCCGACAGTGGGTGTCAGGGATTTGTGATTAAATGCCAGGGACATGCACAGGTAGACTCCAGGATGTGATCAAGCTCCTCCCCTTTGACTTCACCATCAGAAGTAGCAGTTACTTTAAAAAAGCTGCAATTTTGCAAGAATTGTGATTTTACAATAATTATGACTGACATATGAAAAACACAATATTCTACAAAAGTAACGATTTCATTACAAAAAAAATTTTGATTTTTTTGTGTCCAAAAATTACAATTTTGTAAAATCGATTCTCATGACATGAAGTCATGATTTAAAGTAAAAATAATTTTTAAAAAACAATGAGCTATTTTACTACAAAAGTTTGCGATTTTAGGATATAAACTCTTCATTTTATGTAAAAAAAAAAAAAAAAGTTGCAACTTTGCAAAAGTAATTTTATTATGACATTTTTGATTTTAGGACACAAATTTTGCAATTTTGCAAGAGTTGAATATTTTACAGCAAAAAGTTGCAATATTAAACAAATGACACAAGTTTTACAGAAACGAACTTTTTTTTTTTTTTTACAAAAAAGCATGTAATTCTACAAAAGTTGTGATTTTTTTTTTTGAATGACAAAAAAAAATCCTGGTTTGATGTCAAAAAGTTTTGAAATGTAAGATTTCAGGAGAAAGAAAATCAGCTCATGACAAAAGTTAGTGATTATAGGACATAAACTCATAATTTTGCATCAAAAGAAGTTACAAAATTTTCCAAAGTCCATAAAAAGTTTTAATATTTAGTTAAAAAGTTGTGATTTTGTGAGAGCTGTGATTTTACAACAAAATCTTGTGTTATAGGACTTAAAGTTGCAGTTATATGATGTTAGACTTGTAAATAAGTGTTGTTTGACTGAGGGGGCCCCACACCTGCCCCCAGAAATATCTGTGCGTGGCCCTGTGAAATGTTGTGTTTGGTTTTCACCAGATGTGCTGCTGGGAATTTAGGCCAAATGACACTTTGATCACGTATCCAGAGGACCTTGCTTCCAGAGATCTATTGGTTTGTAAGCTTGTAAACATCAGTTGTGCTTCCCTTTGCAGAATAATTGTCTATATTACCGTCCCTCCAGGTAACAGGCTAGCTGTGGTCCATCCATCAGCGTTCGACTCTCTGTGGAGCCTGGAGGAGCTGGATCTGTCCGACAACCAGCTGACTGCTCTCAACCACAGCTGGTTCAGTAATCTAGGAGCCCTGCAGAAGCTGAAACCTGCTCAACAACCCGTACAGGTGAGAAGTCCAGGTGACCAGAACCTGCTGCTCAGGTGTGCTTCACTGCAGACTCCACCTTTCTCTTCTGCTCTCCTGCAGCCGTCTGGGATCTCCTCCACTGTTTCGTGGACTCGTCAGACTCAGGAGTCTGGCGTTTGGAGGTCCAGGTCTGGAGGAGGTGAGGAGAGGAGATCTGTGTGGAGTCACCCAGCTGGACGAGCTCACGGTCCACGCCAACAACCTGGACAGGTTTGGACACAAGGACTTTATTACAGGGTCGTAATATAATAGACTTATCTGGTATTTTTTTAAAATCATATCTTGCTTTCATAAAAAAGCTCCTTTTTTTGTAAAATCTAATTTTGCAATGGTCCTACTTTTTTTTTTTTGTAAAATTGAGGTATTTGTCATTTAATTGCAACATTTACAATATCAGATTTCATATTATTGCAACTTTCCTTCCTAAACTGAAGAATTTCTGCAGGAAGATTGGATATTTTACAATATCACAACTTTCTGTTGTAAAAAGCAAAGTTTTGCCACAAAACTGTGACTTTGATATAAAATATTTTGTTGCAAAATTGCAGCTTTATGTGCTATGCCCCCACAAAATAACATTTTTGACATAAAATTACTGCTTTTTATCCTAAAAGCACAAATATTTCTTGGTGTGACATTGTGAACTTTGAAATATGGCAACTTTGTCATAAAAAAACCTAATAAGGTAATAAATGTGAAATTTCACAATATTACAACTTTTTGATGAAAATTTCTTAACATTTTGTCATAAAATCAGCACTTTTGCAGAATTGCAGGTTATTGTTGCTAAAGATTCTACTATGAAACTGTAACTTGTAAAATCTCAACATTTCATCTTCCAGTTGCAATGTTTAACTCTAAAAAGCAACATTTTGATTTTTTGACATTAAATCTAAATTTTGTTGAATAAAAATCATAATTACAATTTTACAACATTGTGACTTTTAAACAAAAAAGCCCCAGATTTCCGTCATGACGTGGCAGCGCTGCTGCTGATTTTTGAGAGTGAAACAGCTGCTGGATGGTCGTTCTGAGGAAAGCTGGAACGTTAGAGAGGAAAGAGTTGGGGGGTTGAGCCCTCACCCTGTCGCCCTTTAGAACGTTCCGGTCTAAACTGTACTGTTCCACCAGGTCTATCTATCACAGTGGACTGTCTTTGTTCCTGGTTTCTCTGTAGATACGAGTCTGGTGCTTTAGCCAACATCTGGCCGCTGGGTGGAGTCACTTTAAACCTCTGCGGTCCATTTTTAACCAACGTGCCCTTGGCCTCGGCGGTGCTCAGCGACCTGTCGTACCCTGAGACGCCCATCGTCCTGGAAGACATTTCTCTGATGACGAAGCAGTCTGCTCAGGGCTTCAGAGAGTCAGCCAGGAAGAGGGTCAGGTCTGCTGTTGCTCATATTTTTATTTATTATTTTTCCTGAACAAACCAAGCAGTTATTTTTCTGTGGTGTCACTCCCTCAGGCATATTTCTTTCCGTAATCTTTCTGTGTCTGATGAAGCGACTGTGGCCTTTCTGGGGGTGATAGATGGAACAGACCGCTGGCCTCCATCTCCTTCGATGGTCTAACTCTGACGGGCAACGGCAGGTGGGAATCCAGGATGTCTGCATGATCTGTTCAGTTCTTCACACGCTTTATTAAAGTCATATGTAAAGGCTGAAAACATAAAAGCCATCTTCTTTTGGACCACCTTAATTCTTGGTCTTGTAGATCCAACCAGGTGTTGGAAACATTCCTCAGAGGTTCTGGTCCATGTTGACATGGCAGCATCAGAATTACATCCATGTTGAGAACCTCCCGTTCCTCCAACATCCCAAAGCTGCTCTACTGGACTGAGATCTGGAGACTGTGGAGACCACCGGAGGACAGTGGACTCATTGATCCAGAAACCAGTTTGAGATGATGCTCAACTGGTACCAAGTGGCCCAAAGTGAGCCCAGAACATCTTCTCCACAACAGCAGCAGCAGCCTGAACCATTGACACCAGGCAGGATGGATCCATGTGATCATGTTGTTTCCTCCAGACTCTGACCTTCTGAATGTTGCAGCTGAAACTGAGACTCAGACCAGACAACGTTTTTCCAATCTTCTATTGTCCAGTTTGGATGAGCCTAACCAACAACCATGCCACATTCAAAGTCACTTAAATCCTTTCTTTTCCCCACTCTGATGCTGGTTTGAAACTCAGCAAGTGTTTTTTTTTTTTGTCTGCATTTACATTCATGGTTAGTGCCATCATCTATCCAAACCATCTAGTATGTATATGCAATCTTTTAGCAGACTTTTTTTGGGGGGAGTGTGAAGGGTGAATGTGTCCTTCATCAGTCCTCTGGCAGTAAATTCTAACGTCTTTATTAACATCTTAAATCCTGATTTTGTCAGAGAGGACTAAAAAACACCAGCAGTGAAACATTTAAAGACAAGACAGTTAAAGAGACAGGACAGTGAGGATGTGGTGTGTGCTGGGTTGTGTAGTGTGGGGGGTGTTGTGTAGTGGATTGTAATGTAACAGAGAACAAACTTAAAAGATAATATGTAGGAAGCAGAAACTACTAATAAGAAGACTGGATGAACACCTTTAATCAAGCTATAGACCTGTATATGGAGAATTGATGTAAACATTATTGATTGATTGTGTTGACAGTAGAGGGGGGGTGTTGGGGGAGGGGTGTAAAGCATAAACCAGGGGGACGCGACCCCCCCAGGTGAGTCAAGACAGACCGAGATTGAGGGCCAAAGACTGAGGGTTAAGAGCGAGGGTTGAGATTGAGGGTTAAGGGAGGAATTGGAATTGGCCCGTCTACATGGATAAATGCATTGAGTTGCTGCCGTGTGATTGGCTGATAAGACATTTGTATTAACAGTTGGACAGGTAGAGCTGATTAAGTGGCCAGTAAGTGTATATCTTAGTAATTCCATTCTAACATAACTGATCTGGGTTCGTATCTGCTGTCCTGCTCAGTACCTGCCCCCCTTCTGGAGCATTTGCAGGCTGTTTCCGTCTGTGCAAGGCCATATCTCAAGAATGGCTCCTCAGCGTCACTGACCATTTGTTTAGAGGGGTCTCGAAGAGAAAGCCACTCACGTCTCCTGGAACAATGTCCTCTGGACAGATGAGAGGAAATGGCACAGTTAAAAAAGTTATGTTGTTTGTAGCTCTGTCACTACTATTAAAGGGTTTTTATTGGGTTTTTATCCAAAAATGTAGGATTTAAATCAGGGTACTAACTTTAGCACATGACTGTATCTTGATTTATGTGGAAACAAAGCAATAGTTTCTAATAAATGTTTGAGAACAACTGTCGTTTAAATCGATGGCTGTATGAATGTTGTCACTTGATTCGTTTATTTGTTTTTGTGCTACTAGTTGGGAACGTGCTAAAAGGACTGATCTGCGAAGCCTGGATGAGGTCTTTATCAGGAACCTAAAGGTGCTGGACATGATAAACTTCTTCTTGACTGCAAACCTGTACTTTCTGCTGCAGCTGCAGAGGAAGCTGTCCATCATAAACTCCAAGGTAAGACTTGTGGAGCCACTTCAGCACAAAAAACCACGACATAAAAAATATTGAGAAGGTTCCTCAAATTTAATTCACACGATAATAAACTCATTTTTGTTTGTTTTTTTAAAAAGGAAAAGTCATACAACTTTGTCAGTGCTTTGGTCCTGCTGTCTTCTTGGGACAGCCTGAAACCCCTGAAGGCCCCATACAGGCCCTTCATAAGCAGAGGCATCCCAACAGAATCTGATCGTCCTTAGGGAACCCAAGAACAGACCTCAAACGAAGGACTGTGGAGGATGATGGCTCTGGATTGTCCTTGGTCCCTCTGTGGATCAGGACTTGGAGCTACGAAGGACTGACAGCTTCCCAACCTTCTGTGTGCGGACTGGAACTGGCTTTCTGAAGTTCCCCTATTAGTTCAATCAAGGCTTTGTATCCGAGCTGATGTTTTCATTCAAAAGAACTTCAGTTTCCATCAGCGCTTGGAGAACGAATGATCCAAGCGCAGGATTGATCACCCTCTTTGCCGCTAAATCATATCATTACTTTTACTAAACGGTGGTTAAATCAATCATCTAATAAGCAAAGTAAACTTACCTTGGAGTAAACGTAGGTGTGTTGTGTAACTTTCCCCACGTTTAGTTGTTTGTGTGGACGGACACAACTTAACCCCCAGCCTGCATTTTCCAGCGTTTGTTTCAACTTGGGAAAGAGAATAAAAAGTGCCCCCTCCAAACGTTCTGGACACCTCGAGTCACTGTTGCAGGTTCCTAGTAGCAATATTTCACCATGTCATTTCACCATATCACTGATGATACACATCGGAAAAATAGCGAATTAACACAGTCCTGAACGGAGGAGCTGCAAGTTTGTCCGACCTAGCAACAGTAACTAGGAAGGGGGCGGCGCTTACCGAAAGGTCATTTGACCTGCTGTCTTTGCCCATGCTAATTTTCTTGACCAATTCCAATTCCTCCCTTAACCCTCAAGCTCAACCCTCGCCCTTAACCCTCAATCTTTGGCCCTCAATCTTGGCCCTCAAAAGTAAATGTCAGGGCTATCTTGTGACTTTGAACTGGGACACCCCTTGAGTGCACTTACGTCTTCAGACTGTGGGGGGCGGCCTTACGCCAAAGCTACGTCCAGTCTGTCAAGAAAATGACGACGATTAAGAGGGAGGAGAAGACGACGTAGAAAAAGAATGAGATAATATAAATATATATAACGAAGACAGTAAGATAGTTTCGTAACATTTATATATTTATTAACTATGAAAATACGTACATTTGTAGCTCACTTTTTCCGGCGCCATCCTTTTCGAAGACGTCTTGGCGAAAATACGCAGTGCCTTCTGGGTAGCCCTTACTTCCAAGGGTGGTGCCGGAGAATCTCAATATTGAGGGCGATACAGCCCTCAAACTTGTCCCTCAACTTGACGTTCTTAGAATTGGGATAGAACTTGCACTTCTTGGGAGCGAGCATTTTTGAGATTGAGGGTTAAGGGAGGAATTGGAATTCACCCCAACACACAGTGCTGTGTCCGTGGCACCACTAGTCCTTTTGGCCTCTCAAAGTTTTAAGGGCATCATATTTATTTTCCAATCTCTTTATGGTACAAGAGAAAACTCTTGTAAACCTAAAAACAATGGAATTAACATCACTGCAATCCTTTGGATGGGACAGCCTCCGTAAATCTGTGCCTGGTTCTGAGGGAGCTCACTATAGATACTGCTGCTTGTTGAGCCATTTTAGTCTGAACATTGTGCAGCTTTATTTTGTCTACATGTTATCAAGAAGTCAAATTCATGAACCCCTGTGCAGTTTTCTGAAGACTGTTCTTGAAGCCTCTTTTTTACACTTACTGCACAGCGCCAGAACGAGCAGGTCAAGAAGTCACTTGGAACACACCCATTGGCTTAGCTTATGCTAACTTATGATGCTAACCAATGTTACCAAATATTCATTCTTGCTTTTGTTTGCGGCTGTTTGCACATCTTGAGTCGGCTGAGGCCTGCATGTATCAATCACTTCAAGACAGTGCTAAGTCGCTACAGTGATGTCAGCTAGCCGTTGGCTATAACCAGCAGTCAATCAAAAGACTCCAAAAGACTAGATTAGTGTTTTTAAATAGTTTTTCTGATGAGGTACAGAAAATGTGTTATAGAGCTGTAATGGATATCAAATCTAGCTTTGGAGACCAAAACTATTTTTTGTACATGAAGTTGGATATTTTAACTTGGGGGTCAATGGAGGTTGGAGAACTTTTTGACACAGGTCATAGTGGTCATTCATGGAACTGCAATTTTTCTTCACGTCCGTGTTGAACTCAACTCCAAAAACAGGATTTTGCTCCTTGGTTGATATTTAAACAAAACATAAACAAAAAACAGAGAGCTAGCAGTGAATATTGTATTTTGTTGACACAAGGGTGTCTTCTGGAGCCAGCTCCTAGAGGTCAGGTGAATAACTGCATGTTCCTTCACTTCCTGGATTGAATGCTGAGGTGCTTAACTGTTTCATCGACTGACCAAGTGAAAGGCCTACTACTGAACTGAAACTAAATATGGGGGGTAATTTCATCTGTGGCACGGGGGTTGCCTAAGACTTTCACATTACTACTTAACCTACAGTTAAAAATAAAATTATGGACCTTCCCTTCATACCCGAAGATTAGGGATGTACGATAACTATCGGGCCGATAACAGGAAGTTATGACGTCATTCCGATAACTCCGATATCAGGACGAATAGCCCCGATAACATATATATTTTTGTCAACACGGCAGTGCCTCGCTCCCTCTGAGCCTTGAATGACCAGCAGTGAATGTTATGTTCAAGTGACGTCAGTATAATCAGAAAAACGATTTCTCAGAAAGGAAAATCAAGAATACCCCCTCATGCCAGAAAACAACTTGTTAACTCAGTCATAATTTTGGTAGTTGCTGACTTTAATTGATATTTGCAGTATTTTACCACATGTTACACATACAAAATAGAAAAAATAGATAAGGCCGAAAGAACGACGAGCAAAGACGGAACAGAGGAATTTACGTTACACCTTGAATGCAGCATTGTGGAACAGTGCACTGATAAAAACAAACAAACATGGCGGTGATGGTGTAGACTTCGTTAAAGTTTCAGAAGAAGATAGCTGGTTATTTGTGACAAATGTTCCAAGCGAAGGAGGGAAAAAATGGAACAAGCTTTAATACGTCAAACCTGATCAGCCACCTGAAACATAACCGTCGCTTCCATGGAGTTTTGAAATCGCGCTAACAAGAACTAACATGAGCTAACATGAGCTAACGTGAGCAAGCCAGCAGCAAGTCAACCCCTCCGCTCCCAGCCCCCCTCCCTCCCCTCTCCATCATCTCTCTCATCTAAAGCTTCCATGAGATTAAAAAAAACCCAAAACTACTAAATCTCATTTACTTTAATTTAAGGCGTTCATTTGAATGGAACCACAAGCCAAAATCCTTTAAACGTAATTTCTTTGTTACTATGGAGTGCACTTTTTCAGTTTAATTAAGCAGACAAGTTTAACTTGTGTCAGTACATTATGACCTGTGCATTATTTTTTATTGTCATTTAGGAATGCATTTTTTCCGTTTGTAATTCTGATGCATGTATTTCCATCAGTTCAAGGAGTCTTTATTTTTTTTAGATCAGTAAGTAATGCAGCTAATTTAAGTTGATGTGAGATATCAAATAGGTTTCTTTGATAGCCCTATGAAAATGTTTTAGAGGCTTGCCAGTAGTTTTTCATTGTAAAAAATAAATATCTGTTCATTTAAAGAATCAAAACTGTTTTTGGTTTTGTTCATAGTATTGATGTAATGATCTTAGGTATATGAGAATGTTATCGGTTATCGGTATCGGCCTTTAGAAGCTGAAGGTTATCGTTATCGGTTTAAAAAAACAGTTATCATGCATCCCTATCCAAGATATTAATAAAAAGGAAGTGACACTGAAACAAAGGTAGTGAGTATCCAGGTGTCTGTCCCCACCTCCAGCTTAAATGAGTCTTAGCTTATTTCTGTCACAGTGAGGCTATTTAGAGGTGGACATGGACGCTTCACGCAGAGAGCCAAAGCAGTTCAGTGAACGTGTTCCTGGAATAAAACAACTCATATTTCAGGAAATAGAACAAATCACTAGATAGAGTATATTTGTTGGAACAAAATACCTGCATATCTCATTGCCATAAAACTGATTCTCACAAGCAAATTGTGCCTTTTGCTTTCAGGTGTTCTTGGTGTCTTGTAAAACAACCCAACTGATGGTGAACGTGGAGTATCTGGATCTATCTGACAACCTGCTGACTGACCTGACTCTGGAGTACATGCTGTGTGAAGGAAGTGAGACGATGAAGGACCTCCGGGTTTTAAACATGAGTGGAAACACTCTGAAGGTGCTCACTTAGTCATAAATTAATTTACTCAGCTGGAATCCAAGAAGTTGAAGGTTTTTGTACTTCTCTCCAGTCTTTGTCAACAATGAGTCGATTGGTAGCCAAGCTCACCAAGCTGACCCACCTGGACATCAGCAGAACCGGCTACAGCTTCATGCCCCTGAGCTGCCCCTGGCCCTCCACCCTCCAGTACCTCAACATCTCCAGGGCCAAGCTCAGCACCGTCACTCCCTGCCTACCCACATCCCTGGAGGTGGAGATGAGTTTGTATTACAAAAACTGACATTATTACAAAAAAAACAAAAACATACACTTGTGTAAAAGGTAGTACCCCTTCTTTTAACACACTATTTGCATGTGAATGCAAAAAGATGCTAAAATGTTCTGACAGTCACACCTGAAAGCTCGTTGCTTTCCGGCAATCAAAATATTTGCAACTTTCAGAGCCTT
The DNA here is from genome assembly GCA_018398805.1 of Hirundichthys speculiger. Taxonomy (NCBI): domain Eukaryota; kingdom Metazoa; phylum Chordata; class Actinopteri; order Beloniformes; family Exocoetidae; genus Hirundichthys; species Hirundichthys speculiger. The sequence continues at coordinate 284,922 of JAGFBZ010001195.1, forward strand.
CAGTTTCCAGGTGTTTCTCATTGTACGTAACATTACTCCAACGAACCCCAGTGTTAGTTTTGAGGTAAGTGACTTAGCTCAAAAGTAACGCCTCATCTTGATTGTGATTGGCTAAAAGACTCACGTGCACTTGCTGAGTTCCACCAAAGATGTGTAGTCGCAAAGAGGATACTGAAAGTCAAGTGAATGACATATTTTGATTTAAAAGGCACAAATGTCCATAGTTTGCAGGTATGGACAGTAGTAGGTCGTAGTATTTTTGAAAAATAGAACCTCTGAACACAAAGGCAACCTAAAGTGCTTTACAAAAGGCGTTTACTGAAGATAAAAGTCATTTCATCATGTGTGGTTTGAACTCTGGATGCCATCAGCCGACTGGTCCCTGTAGATATGAGGCATCTTCACATTTATAGACAAGATGATGAGCCTTGTATTGAATTTAATGCTAAAATGTAAGCCAGTGTAAGTATTTGAACGATGTGGTCCCTCTTCCAGGTGTTTATCAGTAGCTTTGCAGCAGCATTTTGAATTAGCTGTTGGCGTCTCATGGTCTTATTAGCGACACCAGTCAAAGATTCGTTTTTCAATTTGCTTCATTTCCACTTTTCACCTCTAGTCGTTACTTCCTTGAGGGACTCACACAAGTAGTCCGTAGGGCTGTGGTCATTTGGTGAGAGTTCTAGATACATCTGGGTGTCATCTGCATAGCTGTGAACCCCACAGTAACCCCATACTACTGGAGAATGTGACAAAGGGGAAGCATGTGCAGGTTAAAGAGGATCAAGCAAAGATTTGATCCTTGTGGGACTCCATACACCGGTCACTAAAGTCCTCCCAAGATCCTGCAGTTATCAGTGGTGAGTCGTTGGTATTTTAGGAAAGAAGAGGTTTTGTCCTGGAGGCCCTCATAAACAAACTGTGGTTTTTCAATCTTCTTCTACACATGCTGTCATTGACTAACATTCAACATGTGGCCTTTAAAATCTGTGATACAGCTTTTGAAATGGTTTGATAGGGATTTCCTGATTAATGTGCAGCAACAATTGCTTCTCCAAGACCATTTCTTCTGTCTTAGCATCACGTTAAAACACACCTGTTATTTTGTTAAATAACGGCACAGTAAAAAAAAGACCCACTATGATAAGATGATTTCTATAACGTTTTTACACATAGAAAATAAAATCCGTAAACCTAAAGCTTGGGGTGAATACAGGAAGCACCCCGCCGCCCCGGTAAATGGACTGCACTTATATACCACTTTTCCACACCAAGGTATCCTCAAAGCGGTTTACATTGGCCTCTCATTCACACTCACATTCATACACCAGTGGGTGGCTGCTACCATGCAAGGTGCTGCCAACCTACTGCGGGCAAGTTAGGGTTCAGAGTCTTGCCCAAGGACACTTTGGCATGTGGACAGTTGGAGCCGGGATCGAACCGCCAACCTTCCAGTGACTGGACGACCCCCTTTAATAGTAGACTGGACGACCCGCTCTACCAACTGAGCTACAGGCACCCAGTGGCAGCGGTTGGGCAGGCGGCCCATGTACAGAGGCTACAGTCCTTGTGCGGCTGGTCACGGGTTCGACTCCCACCCCAGATTACCCTTTCCCACGTGTCTTCCCCTTTCTCTCTGTCTCCCTCCATTATGAATAAATGCCACTAGTGCTGAAAAAAATCTTTAAAAAAAACAGGAGGCACTAACTTTTGCACTTGACTATCCATCATATTCTCTATATTTCATGTTCAGGTGCTGGACCTGAGCTACAACGACCTCAAAGACTTCACTCTGCTCCTGCCTGCACTCAGACAGCTCTACCTCTCTGGGAATAAGTTTCTGAGCTTACCCTCTGGCCATCTCTTCATCAGTCTGCAAACACTGACTATACAGGTGACAAACAGTCACGTCTCACCTTCCAGCGTCCAGCTGTATGTCCCAGTCTGACGGTCTCCATCTTCCACAGTCCAACACCCTGAATGTGTTCAGCCGTTCAGACCTCCAGTCTTTCAGACGACTGGAGAACCTCCAGGCAGGCCAGAACAAGTTCATCTGCTCCTGTGACTTCGTCAGCTTCCTCCAGTTCCAGCTCCAAGGAGGTGAGCTGGTGAAGCTAACAGATGGAGAGGACAGCTACGTCTGTGACTCCCCTCTCTACCTGCAGGGGGAGCCCGTGAGTGCAGTCTACCTCTCTGTGGCTGAGTGCCGCCAGGTTTTGTTCGTGTCTGTGAGTTGTGGGTCGGGGCTGTTTGTCGGAGTCGTGCTGTGTGTCCTGCTGTGGCGACTCCACGTCTTCTGGTACCTGAAGATGATCTGGGCGTGGCTCAAGGCCAAGCGTAGCTCCAGGAACCGCCAACGGCGCAGAGACGAGGACGGGTCCGACGCGCTGCTGTCCTTCGACGCCTTCGTTTCCTACAGTGAAAGAGATGCTGGCTGGGTGGAGAACTACCTGGTACCTGAGCTGGAGGAGCCCAGGTGAGTGGCTTTTAAACAGTTAGAGCAGGAGTGTCGGACTCATTTTCACTGAGGGCCACATCAGCATCATGGTTGCCGTCGAAGGGCCAGATTGACAGCATGGATGTAACAAAATGAGTCTGTTACCATGGCAACGGACTCTGTAAACACCACTCAGAGTATCCATTACCTTGGTTTCACATGCGGAAGCGATTCTTTGTTTTTCTCTGAGGCTAAATTTAGCATACTTATATGGGGTGCCGAATGTAAAAACTTGATTACAGTTTTCAAGCTGATATATTTTCAATATTTAGCTCATTTTCTTCACATTTAGCTCATTTTAACATGCATTTGTTAAATCTAAATGTTAAATGTTAAATGTTAAATTAAATATTAAATCTAAATCTAAAGTTAAATCGTAAATATAAATCTACTTAAATGACTAAATCTACCTAAATATTAAATCTAATATTAAATCTAAATCTAAATGTTAAATCTAAAATGAATCTAAAATGTTACAAATCTAAATATTAAATCTAAACCTAAATGTTATCTAAATCTAATATTAAATCTAAATCTAAATGTTAAATATTAAATTAAATCTAAATCTAAATATTAAATGAAATCTAAAAAATGTTTAAATCTATAATCCAAATGTTAAATCTATATCTAAATGTTAAATCTTAAATCTAATTTAAATCTAAATCTAAATGTTAAATCTTAAATTAAATATTAAATCTAAATCTAACTAAATCTAAATGTTAAATGTTAAATCTAAATATTAAATCTAAATCTAAATGTAAATTTCTAAATGTTATCTAATCTAAATGTTAAATGTGGTCGCCGAGTGTAAAGCGGGTTATTTAGAGGATTTACATGTCCCATGCCCCGTAAAGTCTCACAGCCGCACAACCACGCCCCACCACTGATCAGGATCAATGGGAAGAGGGCTTGAGGGAGAGTCGGGACTCGAACATGGCTGCCTCCCTGCCTGTGGAAGATGGGCCGGTACGCTGAACAACCGCTTGAAGTCCCGCACACCCGCCAACGCCGCCGTTCAATGTCTTCCACAGGCAGGGAGGCAGCCATGTTCGAGTCCCGACTCTCCCTCAAGCCCTCTTCCCATTAAACCTAATCAGTGGTGTGGGCGTGGTTGTGCGGCTGTGAGACTTTACGGGGCATGGGACATTTGTAAATCCTCTAAATAACCCGCTTTACACTCGGCGACACATTTAACATTTAGATTTAACATTTATATAGTCCATTTAGATTTAGATTTAATATTTAGATTTAACATTTAACATTTAGTTTTAGATTTAACATTTAGATTTTTAATATTTAATTTAAGATTTAACATTTAGATTTAGATTTAATATTTAGATTTAAGATTTAACATTTAGATATAGAGATTAACATTTAGATTTAATTTAGATTTAATATTTAATTTAGATTTATTTATTTTAGATTTGATTTAGATTTAACATTTAGGTTTAGATTTATATTTAGATTTAATTTAAGATTTAACATTTAGATTTAACATTTAGATTTAGATTTAAATTTAATTTAACATTTGTTTAATTTAATATTTAGTTTAATATTTAACATTTAGATTTAGATTTAATATTTAGATTTAGATTTAGATTTAATTTATTTAATTTAACATTTAGATTAATATTTAGATTTATATTTATATTTAGTTTAATTTAGATTTAAATTTAAATTTAACATTTAACATTTAACATTTAGATTTAACATTTTAAATAATTTATGTCTCAAATGTGTGTAAATGAGCTAAATGTGAAGAAAATGAGCTAAATATTGAAAATATATCAGTTTGAAAACTGTAATCAAGTTTTTACATTCGGCACCCCATATACTTAGCTCCGTGTTTGCTGTCAAAATGCCGACGTAGATTATACTCTTTCACGACTGACACACCTCATAATACAAAAGATACTGTTTATTCAACCTGAGGGACAAACTTGTATTTGTTTTCCCGTCGTTCATGAAACTGTCTTCCTTGTTCATCAATTTCTCTTTTCTTGGACATGTTGGGATTAGTTTGTAGAGGTTTTTCTATAGTCCATCAGTTTTGAAAATCTTCTTGTTCATGTCGAGCTACTGTTAACGTTGTGGGTGACGACGAAATGTATCGTGGGAGATGTAGTTTATTGTCAATATGCGCTTTAGAGCAGTGTAAGCTTATTTTAAGTCTTAAAATTTTGGTTTAAAATTTAATGCACAAGCTCTCGAGGGCCACATAAAATGACGTGGCGGGCCACATTTGGCCCAGGGGCCTTGTGTTTGACACATGTGAGTTAGAGGCTCCTGTTGCTCCCAGAGGTTCTGCAGTGGTTCTGACCAGCACACTGACTCACACTTGAGGTGGGAACACTTGCAGTTGTCATGTCCAGTTGTTTCAGAGAAGCAGAAACATCCCCTGTTCCCTCTTTACATCCATGCAGCCAGGAAGACCCCCGACCTTTGAGCCTTTGCCTCCACAAGCGGGACTTCCTTCCTGGACACTGGATCATAGACAACATCATGAGTGCCATCCAGCGCAGCCGCCGGACCGTCTTCGTCCTCTCCCAGAACTTTGTCCAGTCCGACTGGTGCCGCTACGAGCTGGACTTCTCCCACTTCTGGCTCTTCGACGCCGGTGGAGACGCGGCCATCTTGGTTCTGCTGGAGCCGCTGTCCAAGGACGACGTCCCCAGACGCTTCTACAAACTGCGCAAACTCATGAGCTCCACCACCTACCTGGAGTGGCCTCAGGAGGAGGAGAGGAGGGAGGAGTTCTGGAGGAGTCTCCGCAGCTCTGAGAGGAGACGACGAGGAGAATTATCAGAGACTAGGGTGAATTCCAATTCCTCTCTTAACCCTCAATCTCAACCCTCGCCCTTAACCCTCAATTTTTGGCCCTCATAATAATTTTATAATAATGGGAAGTATTTCATAATAATAAACATGTATTTCATAATAATAAATGCCTGTATTTCATAATAATAGACTCATTTATACATTGAAATATGACCCAAACGGGGCTCCATAAGAACCCCCACTAGTGGAAACCACCTGATGACACCAGGGACTGTCACAAGAACTTATCTGCTGCCACCATGTGGTCAAAAGGTGACACTGCAGCATTGTACATCTGGAAACTGTTTTTGAAAGACATTTCAAGTCCAGAAGAACTTTAGATTTTAATCTGCGACTTAAGACTTTTTCAACATGAAAACCACAGGAATAATGAACTACCTTTAGCTTTTTTTTTACCTTTTTGTGTGCAAGAAAGTAATATTCCTGTGAAGGCACTGAAGGCGTCAAAAACACAGTTTCAAATTCACAAACGCTTCTTCAATGAGACCAAAACACAAAAATGACACCAACAATCACTTATTCAATCAATCAATCTTTATTTGTAGAGTGCTTTTCATGCAAGGACATGCAACACAAAGTGCTTTACAGAATTAAAAACAAATATCACAATAATTAAATCATAATAATAATAATAACATTATGAAGAAAGCCCCTCCCTCCCACCCTCTATACTACACACACACACACAATCACACACAACAGGGAGACAAGGAAGCACCACCTTTGGGACCGTCCAGACTGGGAGGAGCTGCAGGCCTTATCATCGGGGGGGGGGGGGACCAGCCCCCCCCGACCCTAACAGACAGGCGGACCCCCAGATCAGGAGGAGGAACCCCCAGCCAGCCAGGCCAGAGGAACACAAGGACAGCACCCCCATCACCTGACACAGCTCCCAGTGTGGAGGACCCCCCACCCCCCGAGGAAACACACTTTATTACAAAAGTTTTAGTGTAACAAAAGTTAAGAGAATTTAAAAAGAAATCTACACTTTAAAGAGCAACCGAATAGAAAATACATCATTCAGACCAGTCTTGCGACAATGTTGCAATTCATACATTTAGACAAAAAGAGAGATATAAATGCGAACATAATGATTTTCTGACTATAATGACCCGTGTACCTGAAATAATGTTTCACCACAGTTGTCAAAAACAAACATGAGTTGGGCAGTTACATCTCCATTGGCTCCTCAGGTCTGTATGACTCAGTCTCAAGGATCCTTGGACACAGGTCCAAGGATCCAAGGATCTTTTCTAGGTGTAGGTTTCCCTCTGCCTCCTCCTGAATTCTCCTCAACAACCCTACTTCCTTGTTTTTCACCAGAGCAAGCACAAGCTCTTGAAATATGGTGAGCAGAAGATACCCAAACTCGATCACAGTCTCATTAGGAACATAGGTAAAGCCATTACTGTGTAAACCAAAAACCTGACCGTCGCCATCAAACACTGGGGAGCCAGAAGAACCGTGATACATGAAGCTTTTGTAGAGCACCATTATATCTGCAAGTGGGTCATTTTTGATGTCCTGATGGATTGCGCAGAGGGGGAAAATATAATCCTTGTTTTCAGGGAAGCTCTCGTTGACAGCCTGCTCGATCTGCTCTTTCCTAATGATACTTGTGGGATCCATCTTCTTCACTCCTCCTGCTGGGTGACCAATGATACAGGCCTCGCCGTTTTCTGGTGGTGGACCAAATCTCTTCAGGAGCCCTGGTGGTACTCCACCTGTCTCTAGTCCTAGGTTTTTGAGCTGCAGTAGAGCGTAATCTAACTCCTTATTTCCGCCATGATACACCGTAGCTTCAAACTTCCTCCTTGATTCTTCTCCAGGTTTTTCAAACTTGAAGTCAGCTGTTATCTCTACGTATTGCTGCCAGTTATCTACCTTGTGTTTGGTCCACCGATCGAATAAGTGGCAGTTAGTCAAGACAAAGTTGTCAAACAGCATAAAACCTGTTCCCGGAATAAAATCAGAGGAAGTTTTTTCTCTTATCCTCAACAGACAAACTGACTGACTGAGGTCCATCAGTTCCTTCACTCTGTAAACTTCACTGAAAGACTGCTCGATCTTTCCAAAGTTCTCCTTCCCCAGGTTCAGAGCTGTCTTAAAGGAATCACCAGGGAACCTGCTCTCCATCCATTTTTTCAGATCTGAAAACTGATGACGGAGAAGATTGTAAACCTCACTGATGTCAAAGTTGCTGCGCGTCTCTGCCATGGCTCTTTTTAAACTTATTCCTTTCTCAGATGCTACATGCATGATCTCTCTGATTAAAACCTTTCCTTCTCTCTTCATCCCTACTTCTGCTCTTGGTTCACCCGTCCACCCTGAACTGTTTGATGCACCGTTCTGGCCGTTCTGCTGCTCCTGTTGCTCGTTGCTGGTCTCTTCTTTCTTGGGAATCGCTTTCTTTCTTTCTCTCTTCGGAAGACATATCTTGAATGTCCTGTCGTACAGGTCATCCACCGTTTCCGTGGACTTGGTAATGGTTTGTGTCTCGTTGTCTGACAGAGTGAAGCCGCTGAGATGCTCAGCAAAGCGACCATCTCGGCGGAGAGCCTCCTCCACCGTCGTCCCCTTCTCCCCGTAAACCAGGAAAGACTTGAACGATTCAGAATAATTTGTGCATCTAAAAACCTCACTTGCTTTGGATTTGGTGTTTTTTCCACATTCTTTGTCGATGAAGAACAGAGAATATCTATCTCTAGGCAGGATGTTGTGCTCCGTTTGGTTTGGGGCCTCTACAGGCCTGGAGGACACATGGACGATCAGACACCGATTGCCCTTAATACAGCAACACGGCAAATTAGTTGCAACAATCGGTGCGCTATCCGCATCGCCCAACTTTATGAAAATGTTCTCATCTGGATATTTGACGTTCCTTCTGTATTCTTCATCCAGATGCATCTTTATGGCCTCCAACACCGTGCATGCTCGTCCACAGCGTATGGTGTACTTATCTCCTTTCAAGCCAAATTTCACTTTGAAGCTATGTGCATGTTTACCCTGCAGGAAATCAGAGCAGGTTAAAATGGAATAAAAAAATTAAAAACCACAGGTCATGCAGCAGCGTGTCTGAGTAAACTCACGGGCACATCCTCCTTCCATCTTCACTTTCGCTTTGGCCATCTGTGAAGGAAGGAAAAAAGGCTAAATGTTTTATTTTAATCCATGTAAAGTTTGGTAGAAGTCCATTTAGCAGTCAATGTTGATGCCTTTATTTACCATATATATGTATATGTGTGTGTTATTTACCAATAACACACACATATACCTAAGGTCATTACATCAATACTATGAACAAAACCAAAAATAGTTTTGACTCTTTAAATGAACAGATATTTATTTTCTACAGTGAAAAACTATTGGCAAGCCTCTCAAACATTTTCATAAAGCTATCAAACAAACCTATTTGATATCTCACATCAACTTAAATAAGGTTCATTACCGACTGATATAAAAAATAAAGGCTCCTTGAACTGATGGAAATACACGCATCAGAATTACTGACTGAAAAAATGCATTCCTCAATGACAATAAAAAATAATGCACAGTGCATAATGTACAGACACAAGTTAGACTTGTCTGTGTAAATAAACTGAAAAAGTGCACTCCATAGTAACAAAAAATTACGTTTAAAGGATTTTAGCTTGTGGTTCCATTCAAATGAATGTCTTTAATTAAAGTAAATGAAGTTTAGTAGTTGTTTTTTTATCTCATGGAAGCTTTTGATGAAACAGATGATGGCGATGAGCCGAGAGGAGAGGGGATGGGAGAGGAGGGGTTGACTTGCTGTTGGCTTGCTCACGTTAGCTTATGTTAACTCACGTTAGCGTGAGATCTAAGACAGGTGTTGGAAATCTGGAACAGCTGTTTCAGATCTCCAAGAGCTGTTCCAGATCTCCTACACCTGTTCCGGATCTCCTACATCTGTTTTGGATCTCCAACACCTGTTTCAGATCTCCTACACCTGTTCCGGATCTCCTACATCTGTTTTGGATCTCCAACACCTGTTTCAGATCTCCTACACCTGTTTCGGATCTCCTACACCTGTTTCAGATCTCCAACACCTGTTTCAGATCTCCTACACCTGTTCCGGATCTCCTACATCTGTTTTGGATCTCCAACACCTGTTTCAGATCTCCTACACCTGTTTCAGATCTCCAACACCTGTTTCGGATCTCCTACACCTGTTTTGGATCTCCAACACCTGTTTCAGATCTCCTACACCTGTTTCAGATCTCCAACACCTGTTTCGGATCTCCTACACCAGTTTTGGATCTCCAACACCTGTTTCGGATCTCCTACACCAGTTTTGGATCTCCTACACCAGTTTTGGATCTCCAACACCTGTTTCGGATCTCCTACACCTGTTTCAGATCTCCTACACCTGTTTCAGATCTCCTACACCTGTTTCGGATCTCCAACAGCTGTTTCGGATCTCCTACACCTGTTTCAGATCTCCTACACCTGTTCCGGATCTCCTACACCTGTTTTGGATTTCCAACACCTGTTACAGATCTCCTACACCTGTTCCGGATCTCCTACACCTGTTTTGGATTTCCAACACCTGTTACAGATCTCCTACACCTGTTTCAGATCTCCTACAACTGTTCCAGATCTTCAACACCTGTTCCAGATCTTCAACACCTGTTCCAGATCTCCAACAGCTGTTCCAGCTGATGAGTAATAACACTGTCTTTAATCAATCTTCTACCTACACGTTCCTTCTCTGAAGAGCTCCATCTGTCTGCCATCTTGTCCTCTGTCTTTCACCTGACAACACATGGATCAAAGGTGGATTTAGATTATTACATTTTAAAACACTTTAACTAACAGTCCACATCAGGACAGTTGACTTACCCCTCCTTGTAATGCCCAAACAAACTCCTGGTTTCTTTACTTAAACTTTCAGTCTGAAGAGCCCTGAAACAGAAACATTTTACATTTAAGGATAACTTATGAAAGAGGAAAGAACTTTTTTTCCAAACTTTTAATACTGCGTACCAGGGGCGATCCTAGGGTCAGAGCTTTAGGGGTGCTGAGCACCCAATGAGCCCCACCACAACCCCACCTTTTTTTCACACAAAACCAAAAAATGTTTATTGAAAAAAAATTTTGGATAATCATTATGACATTTATGAGAGAAGAGCAAAAAAACTGACTGGAAAGACATGCAAATCATTGAAAATTTCAATGAAATTTGAAATGCTAACTGAGCTAACGCGCTAACTGGTAAACGGTGCCTGGACTCTAGTAACGTTACTCGACGATTTGGTATCGGAATCTGAACAACTCTAAAGGGAAACAAGAGTGAGACAGTTTTGGAACAACTTACTTGTTTCACAACAACTAAGCAGATTCTCAGTGTGTGTATTATGTTGGATGACGGGCTGTGGTCCTACAGAGCGGTGCAGGTAACTTTGAACAGGAGAAGTAACGTTAGTGAGAAGAGGACGATACCATTAGGCGGGGTCGTTTTCATTTTCATTCTTAAAATATAAATTTAAACCACAAACTATGGATTAAGTTTTGGACATTATCTAAGCCTAAATTCCCCCGCGTACCACCAGAGAGCGCTCGCGTACCACGGTGCGCGCCTATGGCTTAGGATGTATTCGACGGATGTGACGTCACGCGGAGGACGCACCACTGTTATGGAGGTAACCACCGGGATCTGTTCATTCGGCTCAGTGCCGATGTGTTTCAAGTGCTTTCAATAAATACCAACTCCGAGCACGTCGTTGTACGAGTGTTTTTGATAGAATAACCCGACACGGACCGAGTTTACCGCCACGAGTTGACGCATCAAAGCGGCATTTGAAAGTTCCCTCCGGCGCCTCTGAAGCTCTTTTTTTTTTCTTTTCACCGAACTGTGTCTGTAACACGGCTGAAATACAAAAGTGTAAATCCCACTAAAAACAGATAACATAAAGTAACGGTTTAAGACGCTGTATCTGGAGTTCGCCCAGAGTCGTATTTGGAGTTAACGGTTTGTTTTGTGCTCGTTTTAATGACTACATGTTAGCTGAGTTGAGGCGCTGCCGTTCCAGCAGCAGAAGGGTTAACCCGCCTCCTCCCGTCGTCTTTAACTTCAATAATGGGCACGTACGACTCGGGAGAAGGAACTTCAGAGCACACGAGTCCAGACTTTACTCTTGAAAGGACGAAACCGAGCCGGAGCGGCGGCTGAAGGTTCGGCTCTTTCCGACGGGATTCGGCTCTTCCCCTTCGCGAGCGACACATCGATTATTTATGATCGGCCTGATCAATATCAGTTGTATATTTGAACTTAGGTGAATACGCAGCTACGAGAAAGACAACATTCAATTTATTGTAGATGAGGACATAAACAATAAAGGAGAGTCTCACCTTGGTTTTGTGTGATCGGGTTTAAACCAGTTCAGCGCTGCCTATAAAGTGATTGTGACTCAGCCAGATGTGGCTCTTTAGAGGCTGTAGAGGCGGTTTCTGCTGTTAATCCCTGCCCACCAGCACAGGTTTATTAAGTTTCTATTTCCCAGATTTTTGAAGATGATGCAACCTTGAGTCTTCTAATCGTCATTGAACATGCTGACTGAGATATTGTGATGTTTCTGTACACTAGGGATGTACATTTGAAAATTTGATATCTCGATTATAGTGACCAAAATATCACGGGTTGTGATATTATCGCGGTATTCTTCATTGCTGTAAATGCAAATGTCCAAGAAACACATAAATTTAAATAATTTCACAAAACCTTGTGATTTTCTTGTTATACTAAAACATCAGAAGCCAAAATTTTATCAAAATGAAACTTTCACATTAAAAGGGAAACTGGCACAGAAAAGAGGTTTTATTTTAAATGAACAAAATGAATAACAGGAACAAAGCTTATTTGTCTGGTGCTAATTTAAATAAACACTTTAACAACCGTAGTAGGTCAAAATATGCAAACAATTATCAGGAACAAAAATTATAGTTCAAGTTCAAATGAAATAAACTTTGGACTTTAAGCTGAACCTTAAATAAGTATAAATGTTCAAATAAAGAAACAGTTGTTTAGGAGCCAAATATGTTGTTCTGAATTGTAGTTCACTCTGTGTGTCTGTGGGTGTCGCTTTGTTGTTACCTGAGGGTCAGGTATAAAGGTAGCTGCCTGTTATTGGTTAGGTGTTTGACCCAGAAGGATCAAAGGTTTTTGACCGCTGTGGCGCCAACTGCCGGCGTTATGGTTGTCAGATCAATTAATGGAATAAATTAATATTTTAACTACATCAGAAGAACGTCGTTCCGGTCACAGCTGTTCCAGATCTCCTACACCTGTTCCAGATCTCCTACACCTTTTTCAGATCTCCAACAGCTGTTTCAGATCTCCTACACCTGTTTCAGATCTCCACAGCTGTTTCAGATCTCCTACACCTGTTTCAGATCTCCTACACCTGTTTCAGATCTCCTACACCTGTTTCAGATCTCCACAGCTGTTCAAGATCTCCAATAGCTGTTCCAGATCTCAAACAGCTGTTTCAGATCTCCTACAACTGTTCCAGATCTCCAACACCTGTTTCAGATCTCCAACAGCTGTTTCAGATCTCCTACACCTGTTTCAGATCTCCACAGCTGTTTCAGATCTCCTACACCTGTTTCAGATCTCCAACAGCTGTTTCAGATCTCCAACAGCTGTTTCAGATCTCCAACAGCTGTTTCAGATCTCCAACACCTGTTTCAGATCTTCTACACCTGTTTCAGATCTCCTACAACTGTTCCAGATCTCCAACACCTGTTCCAGATCTTCAACATCTGTTCCAGATCTCCTACACCTGTTCCAGATCTCCAACAGCTGTTCCAGCTGATGAGTTATAACACTGTCTTTAATCAATCTTCTACCTACACGTTCCTTCTCTGAAGAGCTCCATCTGTCTGCCATCTTGTCCTCTGTCTTTCACCTGACAACACATGGATCAAAGGTGGAGTTAGATTATTACATTTTAAAACACTTTAACTAACAGTCCACATCAGGACAGTTGACTTACCCCTCCTTGTAATGCCCAAACAAACTCCTGGTTTCTTTACTTAAACTTTCAGTCTGAAGAGCCCTGAAACAGAAACATTTTACATTTAAGGATAACTTATGAAAGAGGAAAGAGGCGGTTTCTGCTGTTAATCCCTGCCCACCAGCACAGGTTTATTAAGTTTCTATTTCACAGATTTTTGAAGATGATGCAACCGTGAGTCCTTGAGTGTGTGATCCGTCACACCGACCGCTGCCAGCAACCGTGAAGAAAAGTGAAGTCTTCTAGTCGTCATTGAGCATGCTGACTGAGATATTGTGATGTTTCTGTACACTAGGCAGGGGTGTCAATTCTCCGCGGATTCGCTGATTTCAGAGTTTTTTGCCATCCTGGGGGTCATTTTTGAGATACGTGCAGATCCGGTTTAATATTTTCTGGGGGGGGTACCCTCCACCACCAACGTGACGTGAATTCTCGATTGCGATTGGTTGATTGAGTGATTGAGACCAGAGCATGCGCAATGAGCCCGTTGACAATACAGCCGCTATCAGCCAGATCAACGGTCAAAGTAAGCCTGAAACACATATTTTCTGATATTACTTCTCCCTTTCTTGTTTGGATGGATGATTATTAGCTTTAAATTCACAGGAGAGATGTTTATTCCTCATTGTACTTATTTATTGTTAGACAACGCGAATGAAATATACAGCGCTTCTCACCACTGGTAGGAAACGAAAGCTCGTCTGCCTCGACACCGGCGTGGTCCTGCGTCTCGTCCCGCTTAGCAAAGTAACCTCCAAGTACATTTAAATTGCCGATTTCTGAAGTGCTCAGTTTACATATTAGGGCAATTATATGATTATTAAATTAAAAAAAAAAATCTCCCGACGCTGACCCCCTCCCCTCTCAAAATAGAAAACTCCTCGAATCTACATGATTCATGTCAGTCTCTCTTTTTGACTTCAAAACGGCAAATTTCGCCGAAAGGTGGGGGATTTTCATGCCTGAAGTCTGGGGCGCCGAAAAGGGGGGGTAAAGGATACGGATTATAGGGGCCCATGATTGAGGGGGGCCCAGAGAGGCCCCTAATGATGATCAAAAATAGCATCAACAAATTCTGCCGCTGTGTTGGGGGGCCCGGTAAAGATTCTTTTCATGGGGCCCAAAATCCCTAGCGGCGCCCCTGCCTGAAGTATTAGTTATTCAGCAGAGCTTTTTGTGATTTTAAAAAAAAATTAAGAAAAGCTAATGTTCAGAGTTACAGGCATCAAGTAGACATGTTAAATTTAACATGCTATTTTCTATAACTGCTTACTAAAGTTTTGGATCCATGTATCTTGTTGTCAGTTATGTTTTACTGTTGAAGTTCACCAGTGACTGAATCACTAGTCATTCTGAATTTTTGCCTTTAATAGGCAACTTAATTGTTTCATTACAACTAATTTTATTTTTGATATCTAACCTCAGCCTTATGTTCAGTCTATTCTCACATTAGCAGGAATAATTAAACTTTGTGCCATTTTTATCTTTTATTTTCTGTTGGGGGAAAGTAAGAATTGGATTTTAAGTATGAGCAGAGTTTTGCAAACCTGTGAAGTGAGCCACACCAGATTGGGAGTTTTGCGTTTCATTATGTAACGTCAATTATCCCCCCAGGTATATTGTAAAGGCTTAAGGCAAGGGTGTCAAACTGATCCGTTAAAGGCTGCAGGTTTTTGTTTCAACCATGCAGAAACACAAAGAACATTTTTTACTTACAAATTGTAAGTAAAAAATGTTCTTTTCACTATCAAACATTTTCAATAAAATGTTTAGTCTGTTGGATCTTCAGTAAGTAAAAAATGTTCTTTTCATTATCAAAGTAACAATATGGACAAATACACGATGCTGTGCTCAGAATGCCTCCTAAAGCACCTCCAAATTTTCTCGACCCCCCCCGCTTCAGTGTTTTTTCCAATTTCCCGTTGACACCCCTGACTAGGGATGTAACGATACAGAAATTTGATATCTCGATTATAGTGACCAAAATATCACGGGTTGTGATATTATCGCGGTATTCTTCATTGCTGTAAATGCAAATGTCCAAGAAACACATACATTTAAATAATTTTACAAAACCTTGTGATTTTTCTTGTTATACTAAAACATCAGAAGCCAAAATTTTATCAAAATGAAACTTTCACATTAAAAGGGTAAACAACTGGCACAGAAAGAGATTTGATTTTAAATGAACAAAATAAATAACAGGAACAAAGCTTATTTGTCTGGTGCTAATTTAAATAAACACTTTAACAACCATAGTAGGTCAAAATATGCGAACAATTATCAGGAACAAAAATTATAGTGCAAGTTCAAATGAAATAAACTTTGGACTTTAAGCTGAACCTTAAATAAGTATAAATGTTCAAATAAAGAAACAGTTGTTTAGGAGCCAAATATGTTGTTATGAATTGTAGTTCACTCTGTGTGTCTGTGGGTGTCGCTGTGTTGTTACCTGAGGGTCAGGTATAAAGGTAGCTGCCTGTTATTGGTTAGGTGTTTGACCCAGAAGGATCAAAGGTTTTTGACCGCTGTGGCGGCAACTTTCGGCGTTATGGTTTTTGGATCAGTTAACGGTGGGGTAGGTGTTCTTTGAAAAAACGGTTCCAGCAATCCAACTCAAGTGAGATTTTGAAAATAAGCTCCATCCCTCCTCCCTAAAGGCTCCGCCTCCTCCTCTTCAGCTCAGCCCTCGAAACCACGCCTTCACATGATTCACGACTACATGAACCACAGGGAGGGAGGGAGGGAGGGGTGGGAGTGCATTGATATTTGATGGACGTATTAGGCAGCCAATGAAAGTAAAGATGATCACTATTTTAATTGGTCAGAGTTTTTCTCTAATTATACCCTCTAGACTGGACCAAAATGTTTCATTTTTTTTGCAAACATTTTATTTCAGTAGGTGCAATGGGAATGTGGAAAGGTTTTCAGGCAATATTGTAAAAAGTGTTGCAAAAAAAGAACACCTACCCCACCTTTAATGGAATAAATTAATATTTTAACTGCATCAGAAGAACATTGTTCCGGTCCTTTTTCGATCAACACGCAATGGTAACATTTACGAAATGTGAGTTAGCGAAGCGTGTCGACCAGGTTACTCTTGGTCAAACATCTCAGTAGCTTGAAGCATTAGCCTTAGCTCCTTCAAGTTACTTGTGCAAATTACAATAAAATGTAAACAAGCGCTCTGCAGACAGGATAACTGTCCTCCACCAGTTGTCCCTCTGCATTCTTTAAAAAATAACAAAATATGCCCAGACCTCAGATTTCGTACTTTTATTGGGTGGGTAAATATCCTGTGTGCTATCACCACTTTCCGCCATGATTACGTTATGATGCCAATGTTAAAAGCTACATATTCACGCGAGACAAAGTCGCGAGTCTCTCACAGACTTGAATGAGGCTGATATTCCATATCCTGGTAATCGACCGCGATAATGAGATGAAGTCAAACGTAAACGGTAATCGTTATTGCTTAAAATTTTACCACGCTTTACCGTAATACCGGTAACGTTCCATCCCTACTGCACAGTAGTTTGGTGAAACAGACAGGTGGGGGAGGGGTTGTCTCCAAGCTGCACCCTGAATATGTGATTTACAGTAAAGAAACAGATTTGAGGAAATTTGGAATCAAGATTAGACACATCAGTGAGGGCCGATGACGTAACTCTCGTCACTGGGACATGAGTGTTGTTTTCCATGAAACATGGTAGTATCTTAAAAACCATTTAGATTCATTTGACCTCTGGTTTTATCCCAATATTCTAGTGATTTGAGTCTAAAGGAACTGATAAATTGGCTGAGTCACTTTTGTTGCAGCAGAGCCAGAGCACAGAGATACGTAGCTTTGACTGCATCACACATCCACCTGTTTTTCTTCATTTATATTACACTGAATGACCTTCACTGCAGATAGGTACTGGAAAAAAAAGTCCATAACAGGAATAATATGTACGACGGAGTATTAGGGCCACACTGAGGAAAAAAAAATTGTGGGCAATGATTTTTTTTTTCATTCCTCACTTACGAGAAGAAAGTCGAAATGTCGAGAATAAAGTCAGTATGTTGAGAATAAGGTTGAAATGTTGAGAATAAAGTTGAAATGTTTAGAATATAGTCGAAATGTCTACAACAGTCTTCAACAGCTATTTCAGATCTCCTACATCTGTTCTGGATCTCAAACAGCTGTTCCAGAACTCAAACAGCTGTTCTAGATCTCCTACAGCTGTTCTAGATCTCCAACAGCTGTTCCAGATCTCCAACACCTGTTCCAGAAACTACATTTCGACTTTATGCTCGACATTTCGACTTCATTCTCGACATTTCAACTTTATTCTTGAAACTACATTTTGATTTTATTTTCGACATTTTTACTATTATCTTGACATTTCGACTTTATTCTCAACATTTCAACTTTTTGCTTGAAACTACATTTCGATTTTATTCTTGACATTTCGACTATATTCTCGAAATTTTGACTTTATTCTCGACATTTCCTCTTTATTCTCAACATTTCGACTTTATTCTCGACATTTTGACTTTATTCTAAACATTTCGACTTTATTCTCGCATTTCGACTTTATTCTCGACATTTCGACTTTATTCTTGAAACTACATTTCGATTTTATTCTTGATATTTCGACTTTATTCTCGACATTTTGACTTTATTCTAAACATTTTGACTTTATTCTCGATATTTCGACTTTATTTTCAACATTTCGACTTTATTCTCGACATTTCGACTTTATTCTCGACATTTCGACATTATTCTCGACATTTCGACTTTATTTTCAACATTTCGATTTTATTTTCAACATTTCGATTTTATTCTCGACATTTCGACTTTATTTTAAACAGTTTGACTTTATTCTCGACATTTCAACTTTATTCTCAACATTTTGACTTTATTCACGACATTTCATCTTCAAAATCATTGCCCACAATTTTTTTTTCTCAGTGTGGCCCTAATACTCCGTCGTAAATATGAGAGAGGAGAAAAAAAACATTTGTCAGGTGCAGTGTTGTAGTATTACCACTTCTGACCACATGGGGGCACATGGAGCCGCTGATGTACTGCGTTAATTGGGGGGGCAAAGCCTTGGACATGTTCATGGACATGTTATGGACCAGTCAGGGACATGTCCAGAAAAGTAAAAAGACAGAACAGAGACAGATTACAGTTTGTAGATGCTCTCAGGGACAAGGAGCTTCATTTCTGGAGACATGTCCTGGTCTGATGGAACTAGAACTGAACTGTTTGGACATGATGACCATCGTTACATCTGGAGGAGAAAGACCTGAGAACACCATCCAACTGTGAAGTACGGGGGTGGTAGCATCATGATGTGGGAGGGACTGGTGGACTTCACTAAATAGATGACATCATGAGGAAAGAACATTCTGGAGAAATACTCAAGCAACATCTCAGACATCAGCCAGGAAGTTAAATCTTGGACACTAATGGGTCTTCAGAAGGACGATGACCCTGAACGCACCACCAGATTAGTTACTAAGAGGCTTCAGGACTACAGAGTCCATGTTCTGGAGTGGACATCACAAAGACCTGATCTCAGTGTCGGAAAATCTCAATTTTGAGGGCGATATGGCCCTCAAACTTGTCCCTCAATTTGACGTTCTTAAGAATCGGGACAGCACTGACATTTAGCGGGAGCACGCATTTTTGATATTGATGGTTGAGCTTGAGGGTTAAGGGAGGAATTGGAATTCACCCTTTTTCTACGTCTTCTTCTCCTTCCTCTTCATCGTAGCCATTTTCTTGACAGACTGGACGTAGCTTTGGCGTAAGGCCGCCCCCCACAGTCTGAAGACGTAACTGCACTCAAGGGGTGTCCCATTTCTAAGTCACAAGATAGCCCTGACACTTACGTTCGAGGGCCAAGATTGAGGGCCAAAGATTGAGGGTTAAGAGTGAGGGTTAAGATTGAGGGTTAAGGGAGGAATTGGAATTGGCCCTTGGAGTCCGCCAGGACTCCCCTTTTTCACCGATTCTGTTCATAACTTCTGTGGGTTTGTTGCTGACGGTGAACCACACAGTAGAGGAAAGGGATCTGTCTGTAGCAGGGACGTCAAACTCCAGTCCTGGAGGCCTGCAGTCCTTCACATCTGATTCAGATGAATGGATCACGATCAGCTGGTCATTCAGGTCTGCACAGGTCCGCTAACGACCCATTTATCTGAGTCAGGTCTGCTGAAGCAGGGAAACATCTAAGACTTGGAGGACAGCGGAGTTGGAGTCTAGCTCCTGGACTCAGTGTACGATGGTGTTTTTTGACAAAATGATGTTTTGGAAAAATAAACTTTTTTCTGAAAGACTGGAACTTGGAGTTGTTGGTCCTTTTGTAGCTTTTCTCTGAAGCTCAGGTTAGCTTCGGCACTGTTACACCAGGGTACGCTGTCAATGCTGAAACAGTTTAAAACACTCAATTTTTTGATTGTTAAATGGCAAATTTTGCAACATCGCTACATTTTGTCATTAACAATGTTGGAAAATAGAAACCTTTTACCAGCAAGTTCAGGCATTTGCCCTGAAATCATTGATTATTTTTTCTTGTAAAATCAAAAAGTGAAAAAAATGGACTTTTTCACAAAAAAGTGACTTTTTATTGGAAAGCTGAATTTTGCAAGATTGAGACTTTTTATTCTAAAACGTATATGTTTTGTTTGGTATTTGACAAATGTGACCTTGAAAATATTATTGTTATTAATTTATAATTTCTAGTAAATATTCAAAACTCCAATGGTTCACATCAAAAACCCAGTCTCTCTGTGTTTTTGGTTCTTTAGCTTTAGCTGTACCTGTCATTGAAAAACTCCCTTAAACTCCCAAACATCAGTTTAGTTCTTATATTTTAACACGAGCTTCAACGTGTTCATTTAACGTAACTATTGATTAAAAGAAATTTACAGAGGAGAACATAGTGATCGAAGCAACAGATTCCTTCATGAATATTTTCTTTGTACAGATCTTCAGAAATGTATGATTGTTCAAAAAGAATGATTGCTCGCTGCATGTCTTGAGTTTAAACATGTTCAGTTGAAAATATCTCTGTTGCTGACTAAGATATTCTTCTTCTCTCCCTAATTTTTAACTTGTGCCATGTCCACAGGTGGACATCTGAGAAGAGGAAGCTCTTTACGTAGAAATCAACACCTCATCAAAGGAGGCCTCCCTTCTCTCTGTGAATTGTCCTCCTACAATTTCTATTGTAAAAAGGCAAAAAATATCATTATATTGACCTAAGCAATACTTTGGCTTTTGAACTAAAGAAAATATATTGATGAAGGTATAATTAAAAAAAATACTATGTACTGAATCAGAAATTTAACTTGAGAAAAGTAAAAAAAAAACTGCATGTAACAGAATTACAGCAATTTAATTAGGTTATTCCAAAGTAAAATCTATAATTAGATGTAATACTAAATATCAAGTTTTCCCAAATTAAAAAAGTAAGTTGCAATAGAGAATAAAAATAGTTTATGATCTTTGTGAATAATGTTTTTGCTTTGTATGGAAGCAAATGTTTTGCTTTGTCTTAAAGTGAAAAATTTATTTACATTAAATCAAAATTTACACTTTCAACCAAATCAATCCAGTTTGGTCCAGTTTGGTCCAGTCTGATCCAGTCTGATCCAGTTTGGTCCAGTCCGATCCAGTCTGATCCAGTCCAATCCAGTCCGATCCAGTCCGGTCCAGTCTGATCCAGTCTGATCCAGACCGGTCCAGTCCAGTTCAGTCCGGTCCAGTCCGATCCAGTCTGATCCAGTCTGATCCAGTCCGGTCCAGTCTGATCCAGACCGGTCCAGTCTGATCCAGTCTGATACAGTTTGGTCCAGTCCGATCCAGTCTGATCCAGTCCGATCCAGTCTGATCCAGTCTGATCCAGTCCAATCCAGTCCGATCCAGTCCGGTCCAGTCTGATCCAGACCGGTCCAGTCCAGTTCAGTCCGGTCCAGTCCGATCCAGTCCGGTCCAGTCCGATCCAGTCTGATCCAGTCCGGTCCAGTCTGATCCAGTCTGGTCCAGACCATGATAGCTGCACAGAATAGATCTCCAGAGTAACGGATCAATCCAGGATAACCGTCAGATCCCGGTTAATCCTTCAGCTTGGGTTCAATGCAGCAGCTACAAACCAACTCTTGTAACAGGAAAAACAAACCAATAGCTCCCCCAAGTGGCTGTTTGACCACATTACAAAAACAAAGTAGATAAGAATCAGGGAACATTGTTTATTTAAAAAGTAAGAAAATATGATGTTAAAAAAAAGCCCAAGCTTTAATGCACACAATATTAAATTTATAATCTATAAACATGACTTGTTTCACTTTCCTCATTTCTGTCTGTGTTGTTGCCACATCTCATCTTTACCAAGGCTCCTCTCCACTTCCTGTCCCTATCTCCTCCCCTCTCTCCTTTCCTTCCTTGGATCTTTCAGCCGTCGTCTCCTCTCAGAGCGCTGCGGAGACTCCTCCAGAACTCCTCCCTCCTCTCCTCCTCCTGAGGCCACTCCAGGTAGGTGGTGGAGCTCATGAGTTTGCGCAGTTTGTAGAAGCGCCTGGGGACGTCGTCCTTGGACAGCGGCTCCAGGAGAACCAAGATGGCCGCGTCTCCACCAGGCGTCGAAGAGCCAGAAGTGGGAGAAGTCCAGCTCGTAGCGGCACCAGTCGGACTGGACAAAGTTCTGGGAGAGGACGAAGACGGTCCGGCGGCTGCGCTGGATGGCACTCATGATGTTGTCTATGATCCAGTGTCCAGGAAGGAAGTCCCGCTTGTGGAGGCAAAGGCTCAAAGGTCGGGGGTCTTCCTGGCTGCATGGATGTAAAGAGGGAACAGGGGATGTTTCTGCTTCTCTGAAACAACTGGACATGACAACCGCAAGTGTTCCCACCTCAAGTGTGAGTCAGTGTGCTGGTCAGAACCACTGCAGAACCTCTGGGAGCAACAGGAGCCTTCTAACTCACTTGTGTCAAACACAAGGCCCGCGGGCCAAATGTGGCCCGCCACGTCATTTTATGTGGCCCTCGAGAGCTTGTGCATTAAATTTTAAACCAAAATTTTAAGACTTAAAATAAGCTTACACCGCTCTAAAGCGCATATTGACACTACACCTCCCAAAATACATTTCGTCGTCACCCACAACGTTAGCAGTAGCTCGACCATGAACAAGACGATTTTCAGAACTGATGGACTTCAGAAAATCTCTACAAACTAACCCCAACATGTCCAAGAAAAGAGAAATTGATGCACAAGGAAGACAGTTTCATGAACAACGGGAAAACAAGTTTGTACCTCAAGGTGAATAAACAGTAACTTTTGTGTTATGAGGCGGTGTCAGTCGTGAAAGAGTATAATCTACGTCAGCATTTTGATAGCAAACACGGAGCTAAGTATGCTAAATTTAGCCTCCAAGAAAAACGAAGAATCTCTTCCGCATCTGAAACCAAGCTAATGGATACTCTGAGTGGTGTTTACAGAGTCCGTTGCCATGGTAACAGACTCATTTTGTTACATCCATGCTGTCAATCTTGCCCTTCGACGGCAACCATGATGCTGATGTTGAGGGAACAGGGGATGTTTCTGCTTCTCTGAAACAACTGGACATGACAACCTCAAGTGTTCCCACCTCAAGTGTGAGTCAGTGTGCTGGTCAGAACCACTGCAGAACCTCTGGGAGCACCAGGAGCCTCTAACTGTTTAAAAGCCACTCACCTGGGCTCCTCCAGCTCAGGTACCAGGTAGTTCTCCACCCAGCCAGCATCTCTTTCACTGTAGGAAACGAAGGCGTCGAAGGACAGCAGCGCTTCGGACCCGTCCTCGTCTCTGCGCCGTTGGCGGTTCCTGGAGCTACGCTTGGCCTTGAGCCACGCCCAGATCATCTTCAGGTACCAGAAGACGTGGAGTCGCCACAGCAGGACACACAGCACGACCCCGACAAACAGCCCCGACCCACAACTCACAGACACGAACAAAACCTGGCGGCACTCAGCCACAGAGAGGTAGACTGCACTCACGGGCTCCCCCTGCAGGTAGAGAGGGGAGTCACAGACGTAGCTGTCCTCTCCATCTGTTAGCTTCACCAGCCCACCTCCTTGGAGCTGCAACTGGAGGAAGCTGACGAAGTCACAGGAGCAGATGAACTTGTTCTGGCCTGCCTGGAGGTTCTCCAGTCGTTTGAAAGACTGGAGGTCTGAACGGCTGAACACATTCAGGGTGTTGGACTGTGGAAGACGGAGACTGTCAGACTGGGACATACAGCTGGACGCTGGAAGGTGAGATGTGACTGTTTGTCACCTGTATAGTCAGTGTTTGCAGACTGATGAAGAGATGGCCAGAGGGTAAGCTCAGAAACTTATTCCCAGAGAGGTAGAGCTGTCTGAGTGCAGGCAGGAGCAGAGAGAAGTCTTTGAGGTCGATTGTAGCTCAGGTCCAGCACCTGAACAATTAAAATACACAGTCAGTACAATGTGTTTCTGATGTAACGGTGTCAGTCAGGACTGATTTTCATAGAGATGCAGCAATGATGATATTGATCGTCTGGTTCTGAACGGTAACACCGATAATGGTGCGATCTGCCGTCTATGGATGTGGGTTGGGCTAGGGGTTAGGGTTAGGGACCGTTCTTTCCAACATACTGGACAAAGTCTTCTCCAAACGAGACAGCTCTTATGGTCAAGTCTTGTTTTTTCAGAGGAAGTGGCCCAATATGCCTGATTGGAAACGTCAGAAAGTTTGGCTTTCTTGTCTCGTATGATTGCAAGTTTTATTATTATAATCTTTTTTATTATTTTAAAGGTGGCAAAGTTCCACCTTCCTGAGATACTTTGGATGGATGACCAAGTCTTTGCCTCGCTTTCCATAGAAAATGGACGGGATCTGTCGGGAGTTATTCGTATGATGGACAGCAGCCATGAGAGAAAATCATAACTGATGAAACATCGTAACCAGCAATGATAATTCAGTCAGCGCCGCTCAACGGTCAGTTCTCTACCTTCAGGGTTGTGGGAAGACAGGGAGTGGTGGCGGTGAGCTTGGCCCTGGAGATGTTGAGGTACTGGAGGGTGGAGGGCCAGGAGCAGTTGGAGGGCATGAAGCTGTAGCCGGTTCTGCTGATGTCCAGGTGAGTCAGCTTGGTGAGCTTGACCGCCAGTCGGCTCATCGTGGACAAAGACTGGACAAAGACACAGAAACGTATCGATCTTAGTGCATCAAACACCGGTAAAATACGTTGATTTTACTGAGATCTTCAAACCGGCACCTTCAGAGCATTTCCGCTGACGTTCAAGACTCTGAGCTCCCTCAATGTTATGTTGTATTCACAGAGAGTTTCTGCCAGAGTCAGGTCAGTCAGCAGGTTGTCGGTCAAGTCCAGGTACTGCAGGTTCACCAGCAGTTGGGACGTCACACAGGGCATCACAAAGACCTGCAGGCGACAGTCACTCTTTGCTAAGTAAACTCACAAACTTGGACCCTGTATTGTTCCTCATTCTGTATTCCCAATAAAAATGATCATAATCCACTGTTGTTTAGGGCAGCACAGTGGTTTGGTGGAGAGCACCATGTGGTTCCCAGTCAGAAGGTACCTGGTTCAAAACCCAGAAGGGGCCTTTCTATGTTTTCCTTGTGCTTGTATAGGTTTTCTCCAGGTACTCTGGCTTCATACCATGTGCTAGGATAACTAACCATCCTAAAGTTGGTTTTAGAAATGATGGTTGGTTGTTCATTCGGTATGTGCCCTGCAACAGACTGATGACCTGTCTGGGGTGAATCCCTGCCTTCATGCCCAGGACATGCTTCAGCAGGCCCCCATGGTCCTAAGTTAGAAATAAGCGGGTATAGATGAGGGATGGATGTTATAATTCAAAGCTTGAATCTATTATTTTAAGGTCATGTATTAGGTCAGGGGGTAAAGTCTCGCCCAGCTGGTATCAGATGAAGGTGGGCTACACCTGGACTGGTCACCGGAGCATCGCAAGGTTACACAGAGACAAACGTCCGCTCTCATGCCCACTCCCAAACTTAATTTAGGAACACCAATACCCCCTTCAGACCACCTGGAACCAGTTTCTTATTGGCATGACTTATCCCACAGCGTCCAGAGGCAGTTACTTCTGCTTCTGTTGGTACTGACACCCTGGAAATCAGAGGAGAATCGAGAGGAACCAGACAGGAGAAGAATTAGGATGGCTGCGCAGGTAAGTTAGGTATCTTGTTACACCTCAAATATGTTTTGCACTTCCGTCAACACCCATGATGCGGATCACTGATGCTCCATTTTGGTGCCCGTTCTTCTTCTTTAGTTCCTTTTGTTGGTTTCTTCTCTACTCACTTGACTCAGGGGTGACCTGATGTTTTGGTTGGTTGTGATAATCCCGAAGTAGTTGGTTCTTCCATCTCAGCATCTTAGTTTCAGGGCCAGAGCAGCACCTGTGGAAGTACTGGGAGGACACTTCTTTGCAGAGGTCAATCTGCCTTGGAAGAACTGGAGACTGAATTAAAGGGACTTTTTTCAAGAGAAGGTGCTTCTTCTAATTAGGTGTATTTAAAACTTCCCTCAAAATTGTCAAATTGTGAAGAGAAAATGGAAATGCACCGGATATCGGCAAACGTTTCAACGCTCTGATGAGGTGGTTTGTCTTTACCCTGGCGTTTATGACCGACACCTTCCTCGGGTAAGTCAGCAGAAACTTCAGCGACAGAAACGAGACGAACTTGAAGACATCCAGCACCAAGACGTTCCTGATAAAGAACTCATCGAAGCTCTTGTGGTCAGTCCTGTTGGCTCTTTCCCACCTGACACCAAACAAAAAAAAGAAGACAGCAACAATATTCATAGTGTTACAGTGGCAAGAAAAGGTATGTGGACATAGGGATGCACGGTAACTATCGGGCCAATAGGAAATTATGACGTCATCCCGATAAGTCTGATATCATGACAATAATATATATATTTTTTTTTAACACGGCAGTGCCTCGCTCCCTCTGAGCCTTGAATGACCGGCAGTGAATGTTATGTTCAAGTGATGTCGGCATAATCAGAAAAACGATTTCTCAATAAGGAAAATCAAGAATACCCCCTCATGCCAGAAAACAACTTGTTAACTCGGTCATAATTTTGGTGGTTGCTGACTTTAATTGATATTCTCAGTATTTTCCCTCATGTTACACATAGAAAATAGAAAAAAGAGAAAAGGCTGAAAAAATGACGAGCAAACGAGGGAACAGAGGAATTTAAGTTACACCTTGAATGCAGCATTGTGGAACAGTGCGCTGAAAAAAAAAAAAACCAAACATGGCGGTGATGGTGTAGAACTTCGTTCAAGTTTCAGAAGAAGATAGTTCGCTGGTTAATAATGACAAATGCTCCAAGCGAAGGAGGGAAAAATAGCACAAGCTTTAATACGTCAAACCCGATCAGCCACCTGAAACATAACTGTCGCTTCCATCGAGTTTTGAAATCGCGCTAACGTGAGCTAACGTGAGCAAGCCAGCAGCAAGTCTCTCCTCCCCTCTCCTCTCCATCATCTCTCTCATCTAAAGCTTCCATGAGATTAAAAAAAAAACCCCAAAACTACTAACCCTCATTTACTTTAATTAAAGGCATTTATTTGAATAGAACCACAAGCCAAAATCCTTTAAACGTAATTTCTTTGTCACTATGGAGTGCACTTTTTCAGTTTATTCACACAGACAAGTCTAACAATTGTCAGTACATTATGACCTGTGCATTATTTTTTATTGTCATTTAGGAATGCATTTTTTCAGTTTGTAATTTTGATGCAAACATGTATTTCCATCAGTTCGAGGAGCCATTATTTTCTATATCAGTCAGTAATGAACCTTATTTAACCTTTCTGTCGTGTTCGGGTCAAATCTGACCGATTTCCTACTTTCATCAATCATAAATATTGTGTTTTACATTTGATTGTCTCAGGGCCTTATGATATCCTCCACACTAGCCATTTGAACATGTATAACTGCTGATCACCACTTTCTCTGAATTTTGAATAGTTTATTCAACTTTGTAACACCTGTGGTGTTCCCGGTCAAAAATGACCGCCATAGGAAATTAAAGGGTGACACTGGATTGTGTTCATCCATCAGATTGTACACAACCACAAATACACTACCACACACACACACAGCCACCCACACACACACACACCACCCCACCCCACCTGAACCCCTTTCAGACTGAACAAATAGGTGTCTCCTCTTCCCACTTCATTCCGGTGCTTATGTGCCCATCCCCCCACATGAACAACACTTTCCAAACTAAATGTATAACAATAACACTTGTTCCACATTTCAAAGTCAACAATTAGGTGTTTGTTATGGGAATTATCGCTTTCCAAGGCTTATGTGCCCATCCCCCCACGTGAACCGCACTTTCCTATACAAAATGTATCATATCTTCTCAGAGACCCCCTATATATAGTTTTTTTGTGTGCATTGCCCCCATTTTACTATGAACACATTGACTAGATGCCGGATCAGACGATTTCTTGTCAGAGAGGCTCTGGACCTTTTATTTCAACCTGATGAACAGGGGATTGAAGTTCAACCAGAAATAGAGGAGAATGTCTCAGAAATAGAAGACAACATTGATCCTGATTTTGATCCAGACCATTGTGAGACCAACCAGTCCACAGAAGGCGAGGAAGAGACTCCAGAGGAAGACACACCTGAGGAAGAGGCACCTGTGGTATTCCAGTCCAAGGATGGCAATTTGCTCTGGTATTCATCCACCCAGGAAAGAGGAGGCAGGCAGAGCAGAGAACCCCCCCCCCCCACACACACACACACACACAACATGTTGATGTTGTGTGAATTTGGTCACTGTTTTGATTTTTGTTACTTTTTTTTTTTACAAAAAAATGATCATCCCGAATATAATTTACTATTTCTGTGTCTATTTAATGTATATTAACTGCAGTTATTCATGTAAACCAGTGGTCTGAGACATTGTTTACAGCTTAAAAAGGAGTTAAATAAAATTTGGTGAAGATCAGTGGTTTTTCTGTTTATGTAGGAGCAGTTAAAACAGGCCGGTCAAATTTGACCGGGAACACTAAAGTAAGGGTGGAGAAACGAACACGACACAAAGGTTAAGTTGATGTGAGATATCAAATAGGTTTGTTTGATAGCTTTACGAAAATGTTTGAGAGGCTTGACAATAGTTTTTCATTGGAAAAAATAAATATCTGTTCATTTAAAGAGTCAAAACTGTTTTTGGTTTTGTTCATAGTATTGATGTAATGATCTTAGGTATATGTGTGTGTTATCGGTTATCGGTATTGGCCTTTAGGAGTTGAAAGTTATCGGTTATCGGTTTAAAAAAAACGTTATCGTGCATCCCTATGTAGACATCTAGCTGTGACTGCCAGCCCTCAGTCCTGCAGAGGTTTTGGTTTCCCACCTGCCCTCCCCTGTCAGAATGACATCAGTCATGGATAGGACGGAGAGTGGCACGCCATCCAACACCGTCAGTAAGTCCACAACAGCCTCGTCAGATGTAGAAATGTTATTAAAGCTCAAGTACCTGGAGAATGAGACCACAGACACGTATGTCATCTCGCTTATCAGTTTTCTCCCTTCAAGCTCAAAGAGAAGAGAAGCTGAAGACGGCCAGACCTGACCCTCTTCCTGGCTGACTCTCTGAAGCCCTGAACAGACTCGTTACTGATCAGATGGAGGTCCTCCAGAGTGACAGGCGTCTCTGGGTACGACACGTCACCGAGCACAGCCGAGGCCAAGGCTGGGTTTGTTAAAAAGGGACCATGGAGGCTTAAAGTGACATGACCCAGCGGCCAGATGTCTGCTAAAGAACCAGAATCGTATCTGCAGAGAAAAACCAATGAAGAGAAACGACAGGTGTGAGAAGACAGTGGATTCAACAGTCAGTGCTTTAGTGGGGTTTGTTTTATTCTACTTTATTTTACAGTAATGTCCAAAAGTTGGTTCTGCCATCGGCGTTACATTTGTGTCACGTCTCTGTAAAAACTGTTGACATACTGGCAAAGTCAAAAGAAGAGTAAGCTTAGAAGTTCTTTGAATGCTCTGCTCTGAACTACAGGGTTAGGGTAGGGTTAGGGAGGGTTAGGGTTAGGGAGGATTAGGGATAGTTACGGTTAGGGTTAGGGAGGATT
This sequence comes from Hirundichthys speculiger, assembly GCA_018398805.1. Classification (NCBI taxonomy): domain Eukaryota; kingdom Metazoa; phylum Chordata; class Actinopteri; order Beloniformes; family Exocoetidae; genus Hirundichthys; species Hirundichthys speculiger. Next base: position 314,454 of record JAGFBZ010001195.1, read on the forward strand.
AGGGTTAGGGTTAGGGTTAGGGAGGGTTAGGGTTAAGGTTAGGGATAGTTAGGGTTAAGGTTAGGGAGGGTTAGGGTTAGGGTTAGGGTTAGGGAGGGTTAGGGTTAAGGTTAGGGATATTTAGGGTTAGGGTTAGGGAGGGTTAGGGTTAGGGAGGATTAGGGATAGTTACGGTTAGGGTTAGGGAGGATTAGGGTTAGGGTTAGGGTTAGGGTAAGGGAGGGTTAGGGTTAGGGAGGATTAGGGATAGTTACGGTTAGGGTTAGGGAGGATTAGGGTTAGGGTTAGGGTTAGGGTTAGGGAGGGTTAGGGTTAAGGTTAGGGATAGTTAGGGTTAAGGTTAGGGAGGGTTAGGGTTAGGGAGGATTAGGGTTAGGGTTAGGGAGGGTTAGGGTTAGGGAGGATTAGGGTTAGGGTTAGGGTGAGGGTTAGGGTTAGGGTTAGGGAGGGTTAGGGTTAGGGTTAGGTTAGGGTTAGGGTTAGGGTTAGGGTTAGGGTTTAGGGTTAGGGTTAAGGTTAGGGAGGGTTAGGGTTAGGGTTAGGGAGGCTTAGGGTTAAGGGTTAGGGAGGGTTAGGGTTAGATGAGCAACTATCTGTCACTAGGAGGCTTCCAGCCTAACTGTCAGTCACTGGCCTGAGGGAGTTAGGTGGCATGAGAGAAAACAGATTTTCCTCCATTTGGAAGAAAAAGTGAGGTCTGTCAAGGGAAAACTCTGGTCTCCACATGGTGGAATAATAATAACAATAACTAGAAAAGCACTCGGAGAGCGCAGATCTCTGCCAAATGCAACAATTCCCCCATATAACGATTTACAGATTGCGATAAAATCCGCGTTCTGGATCAGATCCGGATCAGCCTTTGAAATTTGATAGAGGTTTCCATTGTCAATCTCTGAGTCAAATTTCATGAGTTTTGGGCAATAATTAACGGAGATATTGAGAAACAAAATTTTCGGCCCCATTGACTGCAATGTTATCAAAAATTTGAAAGTGATCCAGAATCCAGGATTTCTTCCGGATCACACCCAAAATGAAATCAGTTCTTCCTTTTCACATTTCTGACAACTCCTGAAGATTTCATCAAAATCCATCCATAACTTTTTGAGTTATCTTGAACACAGACAGACAAACAGACAGATAAACGCCGGCCAAAATATTACCTCCTTGGCGGAGGTAATGAATGGTCATGGCTTGTAGACATGTATAGCACTAATAACTTGGAGCAGCCATTTCCTGTAGGACCTCATCAGTCTGTCACGTGGTTGTGGAGGAATTTTAATCTGCTCTTCTTCTTCATTGACGTTTTGGGGCATTTGCTAATGCACAGCTAGGGTTAGGGTTAGCGTTAGGGGTTGAGGTCTGAACTTTCACCAGGTCACTTCAAAATCTTGATACTTTTCATTTTCATCAATTCCCATGTAGATTTCTGTGGCTTAGATCACGGTGGTTTTCTACAACCTGATGGTGACCCAGCTAGAATACACCGGTATCCAGTGGACAACATGGTCTGCTCAATGACCACTAGTTCTCCAGGTTACAAGTCATCAGAGGGTGTTTCTGCTGAAACTCTGTGTCTTGGTTTTCTTCAAACATGGTCCCGATCATTAAGATCAACCAACTCCACTTTGGTCTCATCTTAATGTTCTTTTCAGACAGAAGAGGCATTTTTGTTACATAGATAATAGCAGAGTTGTTCATCTGAGGCTGTATTTGTCACAAATAAAGCAAACAAATCTGTCCAAACCTGTCCAGGTTGTTGGCGTGGACCGTGAGCTCGTCCAGCTGGGTGACTCCACACAGATCTCCTCTCCTCACCTCCTCCAGACCTGGACCTCCAAACGCCAGACTCCTGAGTCTGACGAGTCCACGAAACAGTGGAGGAGATCCCAGACGGCTGCAGGAGAGCAGAAGAGAAAGGTGGAGTCTGCAGTGAAGCACACCTGAGCAGCAGGTTCTGGTCACCTGGACTTCTCACCTGTACGGGTTGTTGAGCAGGTTCAGCTTCTGCAGGGCTCCTAGATTACTGAACCAGCTGTGGTTGAGAGCAGTCAGCTGGTTGTCGGACAGATCCAGCTCCTCCAGGCTCCACAGAGAGTCGAACGCTGATGGATGGACCACAGCTAGCCTGTTACCTGGAGGGACGACAACGTTTGCATTTAAGCAAAGTCACAGGGCTGGGTGTTGTTAAGGAAAAAAGGATCACCTGGTGACTAAAACACCTGAGCAGGACTGAGGATAAACCTAAATAACAAGACTTGGCTCTGACTGGAACTCAATAAATTTTTCCAACCATTTACATGTAACACGGTCATAAATACACCTCAGCGGATCAATGCAGAATAACAAAGTGTATCAGTAATACAAATGGTTTAAAGAACAGAAGTGCAATACACCGGATAAAATATTTGAGGCATTTAGAAATGACATCTTACAGGTGTACAAGTCCACCACCATAAACGTAGTTAGACAATGACAAACTCATGGAAAAAAACTCTTTAGATACATAATATAATAATGTTTACATCTTACTAGACCGGCTGAAAAACTGGGTAGGACTTTCTGGCACTACAATATCCTGGTTTAAGTCCTGTCTAAAAGACAGGGACAAGTTTGTGTCTTAGAAATAAAGAACATTACAGAAATTCACCTGACAGTATCTCCTTTAGCTAACATGCTAACTGGAACTGTTGACATTTCTGCACCTACCGACCGCCTGAAACTAAGTCTAAGTTCACATCGTAGACCTGCACCCTAACCCTTCCTTCACAGGTTGGGGGCCTTGTCTTCTCATTTCATTTTTTTTTTGTGTGTGTGTCTGCATTTACATTCAGGTTAGTGCCATTGTCTAGCAAAACCATCTAGTATGTATATGCAATTTAATCTTATAGCAGACTTTTTTTTTGTGGGGGTGTGAAGGGTGAATGTGTCCTTCATCAGTCCTCTCTGGCAGTAAATTCTAACGTCTTTATTAACATCTTAAATCCTGATTTCATCAGAGGACTAAAAAACACCAGCAGTGAAACATTTAAAGACAAGACAATTAAAGAGACAGGACAGTGAGGGTGTGGTGTGCGCTGGGTTGTGAAGTGTGAAGGGTGTTGTGTAGTGGATTGTGTTGTGACAGTGAACAAACTCAGAGGATAATATGTAAGAATCAGAAACTACTAACAAGAAAACTGGATGAACACCTTCTACCAAGCTATAGACCTGTATATGGAGGATTTATGACAGTAGAAGGGGGGGGGGGGGGGGGTTGTTGAGGGAGGGGTGTAAAGAGTAAATGTGTCCGTGCTCAGATACACTCACATGTAAGTTACCCAAGTACCAAGGAAACTGTCACCACTATCACCATCACCACTCTCCTTATCTTAGTCCATCTCAAGTCCTCCCGCGGGTGAGAAACGCCAGCTAACTCCCATCACCCAGGACCAGACTGGCCCAAGAGGGCCCTTTACCCCTGACCCCTTCTCATTTCAAACACTGGCCACAGTTGCATGATGTTTTTTAATTCTGAATTAATTATTCCGAATTAAATAATTCAGAATTAAACTATTTTCCTTTGAGTTTACATGTAAATAGTAATTCCGAATTGAGGTTTACATAGAAAACACGGTCCTGGGGGTTGGGAAGGGTTCTGATTGGATAGGGGGGCAGACGTCTTTACATATTTACGTCTACCGGAAGAAAACAAACTTACTCGATTAGCAACAACATTCCACTTATTTTTGACCTGGGTGGTGTCTCTATCTGTGAAACCTCCTTTATTTAACCTAGCCGCTACAACTTTGAAAAGCTCACAATTTTTATGTTTCCTGCCATCGGTTCTTTTAATTATTTCCAGTTCCTCCAAGCTATTTATTAAATAAATCGTCTCTGCTCTTGACCACCGTTTACTGCGTGCCGCCATCTTGAAACTTTGTTTCGAAAACAAGCCCAGCGTGGAATATAAGCGTCATCGTGACAGACGGGCAAGAGAACAAGCATGCGCAGAAAGACGGGAATTAATGTAAAGGGGAATGAATGTATACATGACCACGGAATTATTCTATTCGGATTTAAAATCAGAATAAACCAGCCACTTATTTCAGAATTAAGTTTAATTTGGAATGGACATTTTCATTCGGAATTAGGTGTTTATATGGTAATTTTTAATCATTTTAAATCGGATTTAACTTTAATACTGAATTAATGAGGAATTAAACTTCCCATGTAAATGCACGGACTGTGAAGGAGTTGGGGGTTCCACCTTTGGGAGGCAGATTGAATTTGTTGTAAAAACCAGCTGCATCTTCCTCCCAACGTGAAACGCTTCCTGAGCCACAGCGACCTGGAGGAAACCAGTACATGCTTCTGTCAGCTCCAGGCTGGTTTATGGTAACACCCTGCATGATGGCGTTCACCACTCCTTACTGTCACACCTTCAGCTGGTGCAAAACGCTGCAGCTCCGTTCCCAACCAATACTCCCAGAGACGAAGACGTCACCCAGTACTCCAGTCCGTCCACTACTCCAGTCCGTCCACTGGCTGCCAGTCAAGCCTTGCCCCAGCCCATGTCCCTGAGCTGGTAACCCTCCACCACCACATGAGGGCTTTGTGGTCATTTTGTTTTACAGGTACGGAGGTCATGCTGCCAAAAATACACTCTGTTGATTATTTATTTACCATTGCTGGACACAAGTTGTGGAATAATCTTTCTCCTGACATATGAGCTATTACCAACTTGGTAACTTTTGAATCAGGGCTTGTAACATATTTATTTACAATGGTTTTTACTATCAGTCAAACTATCAAACTGTCAGACTATTAGTTGATCCTGTGACATATTTCTGTTCTTTTTATTTGGTGTTTTTGAAGCTGATTTTATTTGTGACTTTTTTTCTGAATCTGTTCTGCTCTCATGCTTTTTATTTGTCATTTGATATGAAGCTCTTTGGGTGCTGGCTGGTTGTTGTCAGGTCCAACATGAATAAAGGCAGCTTCATCCAGGGTACGTTTCCAGGCGGCTCCAGCAGAGGGAGGCAGAGACTTTCTCACGGTTGAACGCTCCAGCAGTCATCAGACATTTAACAGATACAGTCATGGAAAAAATTATTGGACCACCATTTTTTCTTCACTTTCTTGTTCATTTTAATACCTTGGTACCACTAAATGTCATCATGTGACTAAAACAGACAGAAAAGAAAACACTGAATGCATAAAAGCAGTGTTTTTGGCAGTACAACGCCATAGCTATTGATGTAAAAACTTAAGTGATTTAGGTTATAATCAAGAAAACCATGGAAAATGGTAAGATATCAGCTCTTAAATAAAACTCTTATGAGTAATCTTTGTGGTTATCGTTATGTTTGTCCAAACAAATGTACCTTTAGTTGTACCAGGCATTAAAATGAACAAGAAACTGAAGAAAACAAGGGTGGTCTAATAATTTTTTCCATGACTGTACATGAGTTTGTGATTCCAGAAAGGTATTTATGTGAACTTGGGGTCATGAGAAATAAAGTTTGTACATGTCTACAGTCTGTAGGAATACAAACAAAAGAACCAGACATTGTGGTGGTCCACAAAGTCCAGAAGAAGGAAGGGCTGATATGTGTAGCAAGGACAGAAATATATGAAAAAACCAGCATGGGCAAAGTTGCATCAGTTATAGGTTGTAAATCTTGGTCTTGATACAGTTCCAGCCCCCAGGCCTCTAGTAGAGGACCTGACCCCAAAAACAGGTGCATTTGGGCTCAATCTGGGTTACCTTTGGCTCAGTTACAGCAGGTTCATGAACTGGGCTGAATTTGTGTTTCGGTGTTTAGGCAGCATAAAAAGACCTGGAAACCCCCCTGTGATGTCACCCACTGACCTTCTGATGAAAAGCTAGTTCATTCGCCTTCCTGCGTGGCAACATGTAGATAAGAGCTGATGCTGCTAGGGCCAGACGATATTACCTAAAAGTTAATGATACATATAGTATTGAAACTGCCCTCGGTTATAATTAACTTTTAGCAGCCAAAGCAGGTAACTCTGCTGTTTTATTTGCTTTTAGATTTGGTTGCTGCTTTTCATACAGCCAATCACTCCACTCCTATATCCCATCTTGAGCACTACGTGGGCTTCAGGGGCCCGGCCCTGGATTGCTTCAAGTGATATTTAACTGACGGGAGCTTTTCTGTGCAGCTCGGTGAATTTTCCTCTCTCTTGTGGGGTGCCCCAAGGCTCTATTTTAGGCCCGTTTCTATTCTTGCAGAACATCCTGCTTTTGGGGTCAACTCTTCAGAGGCACAATCAGGTAATATTTGAATATATTTAGCTCTTAACAGTAAAGGTCCTGGATCTCTGCAACCCTTGATCCGCTGCCGTGGACTGAAAAACTGACTGGACCTGAGCCACCTGTGCGTCACTGAGAAGAACATCTTTTCATTATATATTTTTTATTTATTTATTCTTTTGTTTTTAGTGCTTCATTTTAGTGTCTTTATCTGTTTTGTCTTGATGTGACATTATTTATGCTGTTTCTGTTTTCCCTCTAAAGTGCTTTGGTCAACTTTGGTTGTTTTTGAGCGTGCTGTACTAATAAATTTGACCTCGTTGTCATAAAGAGAACCTCGTCAGCATTACCGTGGAGATCCAGAGCCCTGAGTCGTCCGTGTCCTGTCAGGTCATCATCGGTCACTGCAGAGATGCTTGTTGAAGGAAAGATCAAGTCTCAGAGCTTGGTCTGTTACCATAGGGAACCCGGCTGAATCCGGCGTAGGAGCAGTTACAGGAGAGCTGAGGGTCGCAGCGACCACAAGATGGCCGCTCCTCGCCTTCACCTGACCTCAGGCTTTGGGTCACGGAGAAGAGGAGGAGAAGGAGGAGGAGGGTACAGCTGCGGCAGGTCAGGCAGGTCAGTGTCATACTGTCGACTGTAAAACTGAGAAAGGAGAAGTGAAAGAAGGATTTGACAAGAGGAAGTCACTGTTTTATGACTTTGACTTATTTTTTTACTCGCACAGTACTTACAGCACAGTAGTCGCATTGTGTAAATTCATCAAAACACACACGTGCAATAAAAAGTCAGATTAAAGTTCCTGATCAGACAGAACAGTCTTTACTGCTGCATGTGAGGCTTCTGGAAGAAACTTCCAGTTTAAAAAGTGACCCTGCAAGACTCCCACCGATTCAGGCGGCACTGATTTACCCCCAGGGTGAGAGCAGAAATGGGGAAGAATATCGACAAGAAATAAAAATCAGACTATGATCCCGTCAGATCAGCAGGGAGCAGATGAGCGCTGACTGAGATGAGCAGTGATCCTGACGACTTTACCTGGAACAACCGGAGGAAGACGCAGGACGGAGCCCTGCAGAGCTCCAGATCCCCCAGATACTTCTTCTGCAGTAGCCTCGATAAATGCTTCTAACAGCAAAAAGTCATTTTGAAAAAAGAAAATTACACTTTAGCTGCCAAATAATCACATTTTATGTATGTGTGTGTGTGTGTATATATATATATATATAATATATATAGATTTTAACTGATGGCAGAAAAAGAGTTAAAATTTTAACATTTTAACTCTTTTTCTGCCATCAGGAAACATGGTCCTAATGTTTCACTGCCTTTCAGACATAAAAATTACAAAACTATAAAGACAAAAATAACTAAAAGATATGTACACTGCAAATGTATATATATATACAACGCTTTGTGATCAGAGCTCTGTAAATGTTTATTTCTGCTGCAAAGTGGGACATTTTAGCATGGAGGTCAGTGAAGGCTGACTCACTGCTGGAGTCAGACCCTAGTGGTCAGGAGAGGAACTGCAGCCTCTAGTGGTCAATAGAGGAACTGCAGCCTCTAGTGGTCAGAAGAGGAACTGCAGCCTCTAGTGGTCTGAAGAGGAACTGCAGCCTCTAGTGGTCAGAAGAGGAACTGCAGCCTCTAGTGGTCAGAAGAGGAACTGCAGCCTCTAGTGGTCAGTAGAGGAACTGCAGTCTCTAGTGGTCAGTAAAGGAACTGCAGCCTCTAGTGGTCAGTAAAGGAACTGCAGCCTCTAGTGGTCAGTAGAGGAAGTGCATCCTCTAGTGGTCAATAGAGGAACTGCAGCCTCTAGTGGTCAGAAGAGGAACTGCAGCCTCTAGTGGTCTGAAGAGGAACTGCAGCCTCTAGTGGTCAGTAGAGGAACTGCAGCCTCTAGTGGTCAGTAAAGGAACTGCAGCCTCTAGTGGTCGGTAGAGGAACTGCAGCCTCTAGTGGTCAGTAGAGGAACTGCAGCCTCTAGTGGTCAGTAGAGGAACTGCAGCCTCTAGTGGTCAGTAGAGGAACTGCAGCCTCTAGTGGTCAGTAGAGGAACTGCAGTCTCTAGTGGTCGGTAGAGGAACTGCAGCCTCTAGTGATCAATAGAGGAACTGCAGCTCTAGTGGTCGGTAGAGGGAATGCAGCCTCTAGTGGTTCAGTAGAGGAACTGCAGCCTCTAGTGGTCAGTAGAGGAACTGCAGCTCTAGTGGTCAGGTAGAGGAACTGCAGCCTCTAGTGGTCAGTAGAGGAACTGCAGTCTCTAGTGGTCAGTAGAGGAACTGCAGTCCTCTAGTGGTCAGTAGAGGAACTGCAGCTTTCATAAAAGCATCGACTATCCTGCCTGAGATCAGGCCTTCAGGAAACACCCACAGTTTAGCAGCTGTACCACAGGAGGGTGCAGAGGGCACATGCCAAAGAGGCCAAACAATATTATCAACCCCATTATTCTACCAGACAGAGTTTGAATGTAAATGTCGTTTACTCTGGCCTGTTCATATGTATCCATCATTTTACCCTTGTGCTATGATCTCCCTTGTTCCCTTCATCTTGCTACCAGATGCATTCAAACACACCTTGTAGTTGCTGAAATGTACTCATTTGGAATGAGATTTGTCATCTCAAAGGAGGAAACTCAAGAGTCTTAATTGGGGAGGGGGAACTGCACAGTTAAGAGCAAATTCATGTTGTTCAAATGTAATTTAATCTCAGACCAAAAACAGACCGACTCTGAACTCACTTCCAAACCAAAGCTTTGTCTTCTGACCACCAGTATTTACTCGAGCATTACGACTTCCAGTCATTACAGCCCCACAGGCTTGTGTGCTCTTTAAAAAAAAGCATCTGACACTGTCAGAAATAATAATTCAAGTCTACAGTTACAGAATATAACAGCCTGAAGTCGAGCCTGCCTGTGTCGTCTTTACGCTGGAAGGCCTCTCCAGGTTTATGTGACTTACAGACGGCATTAACTGCTTTATGACCCCCTACATGATGGAGCACTTCCCTTTACTCTGTTTAAGCTGTGAAATAAGCAACCAGTGTGAGGTACCATGACTGCTGCACCACATAAAAGCCATGAACGTAAAAGTTCCTCTCCATGAACCGATAAATCTGCGTTGCCTCACCTGACTTTGTCTCTTGATCCCGGTCCCAGTATGGAGTGAGGACGGATGAAGATGGTGAGGGTTAGATAAGAGCTTCATGACTCCACAAAGAGGAAGTAAGAACTCTGGTGACATCTGGTCCGCAGTCTGAAAGAGGTAGTGGGTATGAAAATTAACTGTTGGGAGGAGACTTTTGCATGTATGTAGAACATGTACAGTCATGGTGTAACAACGGGACAATCATTGAGCGACGCTGCTCCCCAGACGTCGAGTACATGTCTGTGAGATGTCTACCGAGAGAGCTCATTGTAGTGATCATCACGGCTGTTTACATCCTGCCAGATGCTAATGTAAACACAGCGCTGTCTGTCCTGCAGAACACCATCAACGAACATCAGTGCCCCCCCAGATGGTGTTCACATTACTGCAGGAGACTTCAATAACCCCAATCTAAAGACTGTACTGCTGAAATTCTACCAGCATCTTAAACACTCCACCAGGGGAGAGAACACTCTGGATCACGTCTACACCAACATTAAGCTAGCATACAGAGCCACACTCCTCCCCCACCTCATACAATCAGACCATCTCTCCCTCCTGCTCTCCCCAGCGTACACCCCCCTCAGACGAAGAACCAGGCCCCCCACAAGGACAATCACAACCTGGCCCAACCATGCACTTCCAGAACTCCAGGACTGCATCGACCGGACAGAGTGGGACTTATTTGAACATCAGAAACTGGATACTTTCACAGACACGGTACTGGACCACATCAAGTTCTGCATTGGGAATGTGACTGTAGACAAAACCATCCGGGTTTTCCCTAACCAGAAACCCTGGATGACCAGCCAGGCCCGCAACGCCGCCTTCAGGTCAGGTGACAGGAGCTCTACACAGAGCTGCTCGGGCTGACCTGAACAGAGGAATAAAGAAAGCCAAGGAGGACCACAGGACAAGAATAGAGTCTCACCTGTCCATCAACAACCCCCAGCAGGTGTGGGCGGGGCATACAACACATCACCAACTTCAGAGGCAGTGATGTGTCAACCGCAGACCTGAGTGCGCCGCTGGCAGAGGAGCTGAATGGTTTCTTTGCTCGCTTTGAGAACACCACAGCAGCACCCAGCTGTTCCAGCCCCGCCCCCACCTGCTCCAGCCCCGCCCCCACCAGGATCCTCCATCACTCCACTCACTGTGCAGGAGCATGACATCAGACGGGTGATCCTGACAGTGAACACCAAGAAAGAAAGCTGCCGGCCCAAACGGAGTTCCAGGAAAGGTGCTCAAAGCGTGCGCCCACCAGCTCACCCCCACCTTCACCAGGATCTTCAACACCTCCCTGGCCATCAGCTCACCCCCACCTTCACCAGGATCTTCAACACCTCCCTGGCCCACCAGCTCACCCCCACCTTCACCAGGATCTTCAACACCTCCTGGCCCACCAGCTCACCCCCACCATCCCAGGATCTTAAAACACCTCCCTGGCCCAGGCAGTGGTCCCGTCCTGCCGAAATCAGCCACTATAATCCCGGTGCCGAAGAAGTGTCCCGTCACCAGCCTGAATGATTACCGTCCAGTGGCCCTCACCCCGGTAATCACCAAATGCTTTGAGAGACTAGTTCTTCACCTCCCCCGAGACTTCGACCCCTTCCAGTTTGCTTATCGGGCAAACAGATCCACTGAGGACGCCATCGCTGTAGCTCTGCACTCTGCTCTGAACCACCTGGAGCAACAGCAGAGCTACGTCCGGATGCTCTTTGTGGATTACAGCTCTGCCTTCAACACAATAATCCCAGACATCCTCATCACCAAACTGACCACCATCGGCCTCCCCCTCCCACATGTGCCTGGATTAAAGACTTTCTTTCCAACCGACCCCAGACTGTGAGACTTGGCCCCCACCTGACCTCCACCCGTATGCTGAGCACCGGCTCTCCTCAGGGCTGTGTGCTGAGCCCCCTCCTGTACTGCCTGTACACCAACGACTGCAGTCCGACCCACAACAACAACCTCATAGTGAAGTTTGCTGACGACACTACGGTGGTCGGACTCATCTGGAAGGGGGTTGAGGCAGCCTACAGAGAGGAGGTCCTGAAGCTGACAGCCTGGTGTTCAGAGAACAACCTGCTCTGAATACCAGAAAAACCAAGGAGATCATTGATCGACTTCAGGAAACACAACACCGACCCAGCGCCCCTCTACATCAACGGCTAGAGAGTGGAACGGGTCCACACCTTCCGGTTTCTTGGCGTCCTCATCTCAGACAGCATCTCCTAGTCTGAGAACGTCACCGCCATCACCAAGAAGGCTCAGCAGCGGCTGCACTTTCCTGAGAGTCCTCAGTAGATCCAACCTGGACTCCAACTTGCTGCTGGCCTTCTACCGCCCATCTATCCAGAGCCTGCTGACGTACTGTATTACAGTCTGGTACGGCAGCTGCACCGCTGCAGACAGAGAACAGCTCCAGAAGGTGGTGAAAGCAGCACAGAGGATCATGGGCCGCCCTCTCCCCTCCCTGTCGGACATTTACACCTCCCGCTGCCTCAGCAGAGCCACTAACATCATAAAGGACAGCTCACACCCCGGCTCTGACCTGTTGGACCTGTTGCCCTCAGGAAGACGCTACAGGGTCATCAGGTCCAAAACCAACAGACTAAAAAACAGCTTCTTCCCCAAAGCCATAACCGCCTTGAACCAGTCTGTGCAATATTCCACCAGAAGTGTAAACTAAAAAAAAAAAAAAAATCTGTTTATAGCATCTGTTTATAGTATCTGTTATGTCGTCTCAGGACTTGACTGTGCACCTTACATCCTCATACCCCTACCTTCTTTTTTTTGTACTACCTCGATCATCTGCACTATTTCTCTCTACATTGCATACTTTTTTAATATAAATTATAAATGATACATGAAATGACATAAAAACCTGTAAGAAATACATGTTAGAACTAGAAAAGCACTCAGAGAGCGCAGACCTCCACTAAACGCAACAATTATTGAAAATTTGAAAGTGATCCAGAATCCAGAATTCAGGAAACACAACACCGACCCAGCCCCCCTCTACATCAACGGCGAGATGAAGTGGAAGCCAATAGGGTCAGATGCACCAGCAGAGCCGACAGCTTCTTCAGAGAGCTTTGCTCTGTGTTAGGATCAGCACCTGGTGGCCAGTCGAGGAACTGCGGGTCGAGGGTCGTTGCAGGAGACCATGAGCCGAGTTCGGCCAGCCCGTGTTCGTCACGGGTCAACCGAGCGACAGGTAGCAGATGTAATCGCAGGTGGCCTGGATAGTTGCTTGATCGGAGGACCCAGCTGCAGAAAGAGGAAGGAGTCGATGAGCTCGAGGCAGTCCAGCTGCCGTCCTGCAGTCAGCCCAGGCTGGTCCTGGGCTGAAGACAGCTGCTTCAGGCTGCTGTGGCCCCAAACCCTCCCAGATCAACCCAGAACTGGTCTCACTGGTTATGATAAGGTCAGCAGTCAAGTTCACCAAACCTGCAAAGTATCTTAAGTTACAAGTGTCGGTTTTTACAGCACGGACTGTCAGCCCCTAATTTTGCATTGATTTGTTGCTTTATATGATTTTACCTGATGAGGCACATAAAAACTGACCCTTGTACAGTCGTCACGGATGTGAAATCTAACTGTAGACACCAACGGTGGCACGAGCATGTTCATTTCTGCTGCACAGTTGGAGGTCAGTGGATCCCAGTGGTCACCTGCAGCCTTTTTTCCACATTTACAGCAGTTCTGAAAACCAGATTGGTTGGGCCGCAACTAAAAACCAGGGGGACCCCACTCAGAGTCAGGGGCCCAGTTTGAACCCATGAGGAGCCCCTGTTGTAGTTTTTCCAACACTTCTACCACGAACCGAAAGACTCAACCTGCAGGAAGTCAGTCAGATGTGTGATGCTGCATGTGGTTTCTGTTACTTCACAAACAGGAGCTTCTGTGAGCACGACGGCGTGACAGAAACGACTTCCTCTCTGCTGCGGGTTCAGCTCCTGGGCTGAAACCACATCTCTAAACCACCACAGTGTCAGAAAAGGAACTGCAGCCTCTGGTGGTCAGTAGAGGAACCGCAGCCTCTAGTGGTCAGTAGAGGAAGCGCAGCCACTAGTGGTCAGTAGAAGGAACAGTGGTCAGTAAGAACCGCAGCCTCTAGTGGTCAGTAGGGGAAGTGCAGCCACTAGTGGTCAGTAGAGGAACCGCAGCCTCTGGTGGTCAGTAGAGGAACTGCAGCCTCTAGTGGTCAGTAGAGGAACTGCAGCCTCTAGTGGTCGGTAGAGGAACTGCAGTCTCTAGTGGTCAGTAGAGGAAGTGCAGCCTCTAGTGGTCGGTAGAGGAAGCGCAGCCTCTAGTGGTCAGTAGAGGAAGTGCAGCCTCTAGTGGTCAGTAGAGGAACTGCAGCCTCTAGTGGTCAGTAGAGGAACTGCAGTCTCTAGTGGTCAGTAGAGTAAGTGCAGCCTCTAGTGGTCGGTAGAGGAAGCGCAGCCTCTAGTGGTCAGTAGAGGAAGTGCAGCCTCTAGTGGTCAGTAGAGGAACTGCAGTCTCTAGTGGTCAGTAGAGGAACTGAGGCCTCTAGTGGTCAGTAGAGGAACTGCGGCCTCTAGTGGTCAGTAGAGGAAGTGCAACCTCTAGTGGTCAGTAGAGGAAGTGCAGCCTCTAGTGGTCGGTAGAGGAAGCGCAGCCTCTAGTGGTCAGTAGAGGAAGTGCAGCCTCTAGTGGTCAGTAGAGGAACTGCAGCCTCTAGTGGTCAGTAGAGGAACTGCAGCCACTCTAGTGGTCAGTAGAGGAACCGCAGCCTCTAGTGGTCAGTAGAGGAACTGCAGTCTCTAGTGGTCAGTAGAGGAATGCTTAGTGGTGCAGTAGAGGAACCATCTAGTGGTCAGTAGAGGAACTGGGCCTCTAGTGGTCAGTAGAGGAACCACAGCCTCTAGTGGTCAGTAGAGGAAGTGCAGCTCTAGTGGTGGAGGAAGTGCAGCCTCTAGTGGTCAGTAGAGGAACTGCACAGTCTCTAGTGGTCAGTAGAGGAAGTGCAGCCTCTAGTGGTCGGTAGAGGAAGCGCAGCCTCTAGTGGTCAGTAGAGGAACCGTGGTCAGCCTCTAGTGGTCAGTAGAGGAACTGCAGCCTCTAGTGGTCAGTAGAGGACCAGTGCAGCCACTAGTGGTCAGTAGAGGAACTGCAGCCATAGTGGTCGTAGAGGAACTGCAGTGGTCAGTAGAGGAATCTAGTGGTCAGTAGAGGAAGTGCAGTGGTCGGTAGAGGAAGTGCAGCCTCTAGTGGTCGGAGGAACCGCAGCCTCTAGTGGTCAGTAGAGGAACTGCAGCCTAGTGGTCAGTCTCTAGTGGTCAGTAGAGGAAGTGCAGCCTCTAGTGGTCGTAGAGGAAGCGCAGCCCCTAGTGGTCAGTAGAGGAAGTGCAGCCTCTAGTGGTCAGTAGAGGAACTGCAGTCTATAGTCAGTAGAGGAAGTCAGCCTCTAGTGGTCAGTAGAGGAACTGCAGCCTCTAGTGGTCAGTAGAGGAGTGCAGCTCTAGTGGTCAGTAGAGGAAGTGCAGCCTCTAGTGGTCAGTAGAGGAACTGCAGTCTCTAGTGGTCAGTAGAGGAAGTGCAGCCTCTAGTGGTCAGTAGAGGAAGTGCAGCCTCTAGTGGTCAGTAGAGGAAGAGGCAGCAGTCTAGGTCAGTAGAGGAACTGCAGCCTAGTGGTCAGTAGAGGAATCAGAGTCTCTAGTGGTCAGTAGAGGAAGTGCAGCCTCTAGTGGTCATAGGAACCGCAGCCTCTAGTGGTCAGTAGAGGAACTGCAGTAGTGGTCAGTAGAGGAATCACAGTCAGTGGTCAGTAGAGGAAGTGCAGCCTCTAGTGGTCAGGTAGAGGAAGCGCAGCCCTAGTGGTCAGTAGAGGAAGTGCAGCCTCTAGTGGTCAGTAGAGGAACTCAGTTAGCCTCTAGTGGTCAGTAGAGGGAACTGCAGTCTCTAGTGGTCAGTAGAGGAAGTGCAGCCTCTAGTGGTCAGTAGAGGAAAGCAGTCTCTAGTGGTCAGTAGAGGAAGTGCAGGCAGTGGTCAGTAGAGGAATGCAGTCTCTAGTGGTCAGTAGAGGAAGTGCAGCCTAGTAGTGGTCAGTAGAGGAACTGCAGCCTCTAGTGGTCAGTAGAGGAAGTGCAGCCTAGTGGTCAGTAGAGGAACCGCAGCCTCTAGGGTGTCAGTAGAGGAACTGCAGCCTCTAGTGGTCAGTAGAGGAACAGCCTAGTGGTCAGTGAGTCTAGTGGTCAGTAGAGGAAACGCAGCCTTAGGTTTCAATAGAGGAACTGCAGCCACTAGTGGTCAGTAGAGGAAGTGCAGCCTCTAGTGGTCGGTAGAGGAACCGCAGCCTCTAGTGGTCAGTAGAGGAACCGCAGTCTCTAGTGGTCAGTAGAGAAACTGCAGTCTCTAGTGGTCAGTAGGGGAACCGCAGCCTCTGGTGGTCAGTAGAGGAAGTGCAGCCACTAGTGGTCAGTAGAGGAAGTGCAGGTTCAGCTCCTGGGCTGAAACCACATCTCTGATGACTCACAAAAGACTCTCTTATTTCAGAACAACAGTGTACCTGATGTTAATGACACCAGCCAGGTGATCTGGATGGAACCACACATCTCCTAGATGAACTGATCACCAGCAGACCTCTGTAAGAGCAGGGGCATTCATATGCCAACAGAGAAAGACATAAGCAATGTTCTTAGAGAAGCAGTCACTGATGCACGTCGATCAGGAAAAGACCATTCACAGGTGGGAAACACTGAACACGGTCGTTAACCCTCCCAGGAGCCGACGTCCCAGCAAATGTGTGATCTGGGGTTTTTTCCAGCTCCAGGACCGGCAGCTCTGACAGGTCACATGACTGCCCTGACCTGTCAGGGCAGTCATGTGACAGGACGATGATCCCAAACCCAGCAGCAGACAGAGAAGGACTGAAAACCAGACGGATGAAGGTTTTTGGGATGAAGAGACATCACAGCTGACTGAAGATCCAGAGATTTGGGAACCACTCCACCATTTCAGCGTAACTGGACATGTTGCACGTTGTTTTCTTTATCATTTTAACTCCATAGTTCAATCATCGTCCCAGGTAAAGATGCGTTTTTATGCTTTTATGTTGGACGGTGTTAAGAAGTATTTCCTCGACCCCTAAAGTCTACTCACTGTGTAAACATCTCCACCACTGCTCCATTCTGAACTCATAAACAATAAAATTATAAAACATTGATAGCTATTTATAACACAAACCCGCAGGTTGACAGAGGGACAGGAAGTGTAACGGGAGTACTGCACCTTTGTCTCACTATCCTGAGATCAAATATTAGATGACAAAGACCAGCCTCTGGTCTGCACAGCTGTTGTTGTTCACACTGTTGTCATCACGGTCAGTTTTGGGTTTCATCACTTTTATATCACTTCCATTGTATAGTTCCCTCTGTATCCTTGTGTCTTAAGTTTCCCAGAACTCTGGTTTTTAACTTCTAGTTTTTAGTTACTTGTAATTTTATCTCCAAAAGAAGTATTTGAGACAGAGTAGTTGATAAAACCTTTTTGTTCTTCAAAACTGTCCTTGTCTTTTGGCTCACAGGCTTTGGATATGAGCTGGTGGTTCCAGAATGAAACTATCTTAAACCCAGTTTTCTTTTAAAGTTTCTATCAGAGATCATTTCTGATAAGGATTTTCAGTGGAAGGTCAGAATAAATGTCATGTTTACTGTTGGTGTTCGTCTTTATCCTCTGAGGCCTCAGAAGATAATACATCTAAAGTGGTTAAAATTAAATATAAAAATGATAGAAAAAGTTAACAAATATTCTAATAAGAGCTAAGAAAGAGTACTATCATAGAACATTAGATTATAATAAAAACAATGTGAGAGAAATATGGAAAATAATCTGTCCTGTAATAAAATGTTATTCCAGTAAGGTCGGCTTCCCTGAATATCAGTCAGTGATGGGACTGGTCTGTATTCAGTGATGGGACTGGTCTGTGTTCAGTGACGGGACTGGTCTGTGGTCAGTGATGGGACTGGTCTGTGGTCGTGACGGGGTCTGGGTGGTCAGTGATGGGACTGGTCTGTAGTCAGTGATGGGACTGGTCTGTCAGTGATGGTAGGCAGTGATGGGACTGGTCTGTGGTCAGTGATGGGACTGGTCTGTGGTCAGTGATGGGACTGGTCTGTGGTCAGTGATGGGACTGGTCTGTGGTCAGTGATGGGACTGGTCTGTGGGGTGGTCAGTGATGGGTACTGGTGTGTAGTCAGGTGGGACTGGTCTGTGGTCAGTGATGGGACTGGTCTGTGGTCAGTGATGGGACTGGTCTGGGTCAGTGATGGGTGGTCTGTGTGTGTGGGACTGGTCTGTGGTCAGTGATGGGACTGGTCTGTGGTCAGTGATGGGACTGGTCTGTAGTCAGTGATGGGACTGGTCTGTGGTCAGTGATGGGACTGGTCTGTGGTCAGTGATGGGACTGGTCTGTAGTCAGTGATGGGGCTGGTCTGTGGTGGTCAGTGGTGGGCTGGGTCTGGAGTCAGTGATGGGACTGGTCTGTGGGAGGTCAGTGAGGGGACTGGTCTGTGGTCAGTGATGGGACTGGTCTGTAGTCAGTGATGGGACTGGTCTGTGGTCAGTGATGGGACTGGTGTGTGGTCAGTGATGGGACTGGTCTGTGGTCAGTGATGGGACTGGTCTGTAGTTAGTGATGGGACTGGTCTGTAGTCAGTGATGGGACTGGTCTGTAGTCAGTGACGGGACTGGTCTGTGGTCAGTGATGGGACTGGTCTGTGGTCAGTGACGGGACTGGTCTGTAGTTAGTGATGGGACTGGTCTGTGGTCAGTGATGGGACTGGTCTGTGGTCAGTGATGGGACTGGTCTGTGGTCAGTGATGGGACTGGTCTGTGGTCAGTGATGGGACCGGTCTGTAGTTAGTGATGGGACTGGTCTGTGTGTGGTCAGTGATGGGACTGGTCTGTGGTCAGTGACGGGACTGGTTTGTGGTCAGTGATGGGACTGGATGTGTCAGTGATGGGGTCTGTGGTCAGTGATGGGACTGGTCTGTGGTCAGTGATGGGACTGGTCTGTGTGTGGGTCAGTGATGGGACTGGTCTGTGGTCAGTGATGGGGAGTGACTGGTCAGTGATGGTCAGTGATGGGGACTGGTCTGTGGTCAGTGATGGGACTGGTCTGTGGTCAGTGATGTGACTGGTCTGTGGTCAGTGACGGGACTGGTCTGTGGTCAGTGATGGGACTGGTCTGTGGTCAGTGATGGGACTGGTCTGTGGTCAGTGACGGGCTGGGACTGGGACTGGTCTGTGGTCAGTGATGGTGTGGACTGGTCTGTGGTGATGGGACTGGTCTGTGGTCAGTGGGGGACTGGTGTGGTCAGTGATGGGACTGGTCTGTGGTCAGTGATGGGACTGGTCTGTGGTCAGTGATGTGACTGGTCTGTGGTCAGTGACGGGACTGGTCTGCCGTCAGTGATGGGACTGGTCTGTGGTCAGTGATGGGACTGTTCTGTGGTCAGTGATGGGACTGGTCTGTAGTCAGTGATGGGACTGGTCTGTAATCAGTAATGGGACTGGTCTGTAGTCAGTGACGGGACTGGTTTGTGGTCAGTGATGGGACTGGTCTGTAGTTAGTAATGGGACTGGTCTGTGGTCAGTGATGGGACTGGTCTGTAATCAGTAATGGGACTGGTCTGTAGTCAGTGATGGGACTGGTCTGTAGTCAGTGACGGGACTGGTTTGTGGTCAGTGATGGGACTGGTCTGTGGTCAGTGATGGTCAGTGATGGGACTGGTCTGGTGAGTGGTCAGTGGGATGGGACTGGTCTGTGGTCAGTGATGGGACTGGTCTGTGGTCAGTGATGGGACTGGTCTGTAGTCAGTGATGGGACTGGTCTGTGGTCAGTGATGGGACTGGTCTGTAGTCAGTGATGGGACTGGTCTGTGGTCAGTGAATGGGACTGGTCTGTGGTCAGTTCTGGCAGGAAAATAAAAATAGCGCTTTAACCAACTGGTCTGAAATTCTTGAACCATCATGACACCAACCACAGAGGTGAAAACAGTTGGGAAGATGCGTCGCTGTTGTAACCACCAGTGAACTACGCCGACAGAGACGGTTGGAGGATGTCTGCTCCAGGGGGGTGGAGCTGACCCCACGTGGGGGTGGAGCTGACCCCTGGGGACGGTTGCGTGGTCTGGATCGGTCTGTGCTTGGGTTTTAGTGGACCAAGCTGTGGATGTAACTGATGCTTGTGTGAGCAGAAAAGATCACAGGAACCTTTCACTCGCTGCTCTTACTTCAGTTTAAGACAATTTCAAACCTTTGAAAATCAGAAAAATGCATAATATGCGGACCTTTAAGTGTTAAGTAGCTGAGGAGGCCACAGTTTACTGTTCAACTGCAGTGTAGCAGTCAGTGACAAAATAAGACTAATGAATGTTTAAATGGGTGGCTTTAACCTGTGTCATCTTATCTGATGAGGTGCTTAAAAACATTATCATAGATGTGAAATCTGTCTATGGAGAAAGGAAACAATAATGTTTAAATAGCAGCAGATACATTACAGAGGAATATCATCCTTCAATAATATTTAAACGGCTTCATTTCATTTCATTTCATTTCATTTTATTGATTCATTCCAGACATGTCAAAAAAATCTTTTAAAGCATAGACAATTTTAACACTAACATGAATCTATGCATCGGAAAATAAATATAATATATTTATAAAATATATAATAATGCATAAATCAATATACACTGACACATGTGGATAACCATAATTTAAAAACATATAGAACCTCTTGTAAATAAATATAAATATTAAATGGACATATAACCCCAAAAAGGAAAAAAAAAAAAATAAACAAATTTATACCCAATGTATACACATCATCAGGGGCCTCTCTGGGCCCCCCTCAATCATGGGCCCCTATAATCCGTATCCTTTACCTCCCCTTTTCGGCACCCCAGTATATACATACCAATATGCAAAACACATATCTGGTTTAACATGTCTGAAAAGGGGTAGGAAGAAGTAAAACTTATTTAATCCTACCCTTCTCCAATGTTCCATGATTACCCTTAAAATTTATCCAGTTTTTGAGGCCTTATCCTAAATTTTAGTTGTAATTTTATATCCACATAGATATAGACATTTAACTACATACATAGATACTGATACACGCATTCACACTACAGTACATATATATACTATAGTATAATATGTACTATAGTATATACTACAGTACATAGATATGCTCTGGATTCATTGCTGCAAACCTTCCTGTTCATTATCAGAGAGACAGAGATAGTAAAGTACTCACCAGCACCCTCCTGTGTTGCAGTTTGGACCTGATGTTGCATCACTTCATCATACTTAAGCATTAAAATGATGGCAGATTTGTTTTATCTGTGCTATCTCATCAGATTCACAGGATTTTCCACCGTTTGTTGAACACGGAGGTGAGTGTTTACCTGGAAACGTTGTGTCTCGCCCAGTAATAACAGGCTGTAAGATAAGAGCAGCCTCAGATCAGATAAGCTGCCAGGTGGGGAGAGACTGTCCAATCTCAGGACTCAGGGAGACACTTTGGACAATGCGGTGAAAGTGATATAAAAATAACGGAAGCCAAAACTCAACAGCAGCTCACTGGATCATTTACTGCCACACAATAGATGAATAAAGTGATGCCAGAGCGATATGTGCTGAAAGAGATCATTGTCACCGTGACATCTGACCTCAGAGCTGCAGCGAAGTTCTGGGTAAAGAAATGAGGGCGGACGTCTGCCGGATAAAAGGAAGACGAGCAGCAGGGGCTTCCAGACGAGACTCGGGCCTCCAGCTGCTTTGTCAGAGTGAGTTCATATTCGACTCTTATTATTCTGTTTTCAGCGTACGCTCCACATCTCTGCTCCCTCATATTTGAACAGATATTTCAGATTTCTGTGCTCAGATCATTCATTTACATTTGTTCTTTAGTTTACTCGCTCAGTAACGGGCTTTCTTTAGGGCAGATTGTTGTATCTGGATATAACCGTACGATAGACGGTCTGCAGTTTTGGCTCCCAGCAGGGATGCAGGAGGAGCTTCTTTGTTGGCCACTAACCGATATACGTTGATTCATTTTGATCCCTCCACAGCTTGGAGCAGAATCTGAGGCTTGTGAGTTGTGGTTAATCAGAAGTACGAGCAACTCTGGTTGCAGTTTGTAGGGATCCTTTCATCGGCGCCATCTGGTGGTGAGAATCTGTTCCAGATGTTAATGGAAAATCTGAACCAAGCGCCTCTAAACTCATTGTTCCTGTAACACCAACAGGTGCTAAAATTCAGCAAAAACATATAAGATACAGGATGAGACTGAAGAAGAAAACTGATTTTCTTCTCTACCCTCTGTGGTGGAAAAGATCAACGAACCCGTCGTACATCTGAATATGTCACACAGACTGATGGTCCCAAACTGAAAACCCTGAGCAGACTGCAAAGTTCTCACCAGTTTCAGGTTCAAAGTCTGTTAAAATGTATTAAAATTGCTTTTCTTGCACAGTGACAGAGACAAAAATCCTACAGTTGCACCAGGCTGTAGGTATGTCCTGGTGCTTGACGTTGCAAATTTTATTAGAGACAATAACCGATAACTAACTGTTCCTGCACGACCGATACAGATGTTGAGACCTGGACAGTTAATATGTTTATATTCAATCAAATCTTTGAATAATCTGCAGTTTGTGCACCTAAAAGAACTGCAGCTACGGCAGGAAACAGCAGTCCTGCATCTAGTTTGCTGTTACCCAAATAGAGTTTGCTGTTACCCAAATAACAAGTGGTGGGTAACCAGCGACCTGAAAATGCTCTTAAATGAAAAAAAGAGGGCATTTAAAGCAGGGAACCGTGCAGAAACCAAGCTTATACAAAGCAGATTCAAGCGCAGCTCCAAAGAGAGCAAGGACAGGTACAGGAGGAAACTGGAGACCAAACTGGAGATAACAACACTAGGGAACTGGTGGAACGGCATGAGACAGATCACCGGCTTCCAGAGGAGGGGTGGGGGTGCAGTGGAGGGGGACGAGCAGCGTGCAACGAACTGAACATTTACTTCAATAGGTTCAACCCCTCCCCCTCTCCTGCTCGCACCTCCTCGTCTCCTCCATCGAACTGTAACCCCCCCCCCCCCCCCCCCCAGCCCACCATCTCCTGTTCCACTCCACCCCCACCCACACCCCCCTGGTAACAAATACTATCTCCCCCCTACTAACACCCTAGACTTCTCTCCCCCCAACCCCAACTCCTATTCTTCCTCTTCCCCCTTAACCCCCACCCCACCACAACCCCCCTCTACTTCACACCCAGACAGGTGAAGAAAAACAGCTGGAGAGACTTAAACAGAGAAAAAGCTGCTGGACCAGACGGCATCAGCCCCTACGTGCTGAAGGCCTGTTCCAGTCAGCTCTGTGGAGTCCTCCAGCATCTCTTCAACCTGAGCCTCCAGCTCCAAAGAGTGCCAGTGCTCTGGAAAACCTCCTGCTTAGTCCTCGTGCCCAAAAAAGCACGTGCTGCTGCACTGGAGGACTACAGGCCAGTAGCACTGACCTCTCACATCATGAAGGTCATGGAGAGACTGGTACTTTCACACCTCAGAGCACTGGTGTCCCCCTCACAGGACCCCCTGCAGTTTGCATATCAGCCCACATTGGGGTTGATGATGCAATCATTATCTACTGCAGAGGGTCTACTCCTACCTGGACAGCCCCAACACCTCAGTCCGCATCACGTTCTTTGACTTCTCCAGTGCCTTTAACACCATCCAGCCCAGGCTGCTGAAGGCCAAACTGGAGAGTATGCGGGTGGATGCTCCCCTCATCAACTGGATCGATGACTATCTGACGGGCAGACCTCAGTTTGTGAGATTACAGAACTGTGTGTCTGGTCGTCTGATCAGTGACATCGGCGCCCCCCAGGGAACTGTGCTGTCGCCCTTCCTCTTCACCACATACACATCTGACTTTCAGTACCGCACTGAGTCGTGTCATCTGCAGAAATTCTCTGATGACACGGCCATGTGGGGTGTGTGGAGGGAGGGAGGGAGGCTGAGTACAGGGACCTGATCAGCCACTTTGTGGATTGGTGTGGGGAGAACCACCTGCAGCTGAACGTGACTAAGACGAGGGAGATGGTGGTGGACTTCAGGAGGAACAAGCCCCCACCTTCCCCTGTCAGCATCAGTGGGAGGGATGTTGAGCTAGTGGACACATACAAGTACCTTGGTGTGACACTAGACAACAAACTGGGACTGGTCTGCCAACACTGAGGTTGCCTACAAGAAGGTCCAGAGCCGACTCTACTTCCTGAGGAGGCTCAGGTCCTTCAATGTGTGCAACCAAAATGCTGCAGATGTTTTATCGGTCTGTTGTGGCGAACGTCCTCTTCTTTGCTGTGGTGTCTTGGGGGGGCAGGCATCAGGGCTAAGGACGCCAACAGACTGAATAAACTCATCAAGAAAAGCTGAGTCTGCTGTTGGCTCTAAACTGGTCCCACTGGAGGAGGTGGTGAAAGAGAGGATGCTAGCAAAACTCTGGCAATCCTTGACAACCCTCTCTCATCCCCTCCACAAATCCTGGAACAAGTTGAAGAGCAGCTTCAGCGGCAGACTCCTTCAACCCCCGCTGCTCAAAGGAACGACACAGGAGGTCGTTCCTTCCTAGTGCAATCAAAATCTATAACTCCTGGTTGTCAGGGAATAATCACTGCTGATTACTTCTGCCACTGCCTTCTGTTAATGCCCGCATTATCACTTTATTACATTATTACAGTTTTATTATTACAGTTTTATTATTACTGGTTTTGCACACTGTTTTTGTCTACTTACTTTTTATTTAGTGTCTTGTTTTGCACACTGTTTTTAGTCTATTTATTGTTCTGTTTCTGCACACTGTTTTTTGTCTATTTATTGCCGATTTAATGTCTATTTAATGTCCTGTCTATTATGTATATATTTTGTATCTGCTGCAACAAGCCAATTTCCCCTCGGGGATTATTAAAGTATTTTCAATTCAATTCAATTCAATTCAATTTAAATAAATCAGTCAGGCACCACTGAACCTGACTGTCCTCAGTGGAGCCACCTGCAGCTCGGACGCTCGGCTTTAAGCGACTACAGTCCCGTGGTTGGCACTTTAACAGCAAATAAACCAAAAGAGCAACTCATCATCCAGACATGTTCAACATGAACTCAGCAAATCAAATGCACTGATGTCCAATATACCGTTGAACCTTTTTCTCCTGGAGAAAAGAGTTAAACAGAAAAATGGCTAGTTTTTCTGCAAATAATACAATTCATTTTCAAATTTATTATGCATAATAATGAATTATTATGATTATGCATTATGTCAAACCTCTGTCCTTCCTTTACTGCACGAGGATGAGACAGGTGTCGGTATCATTTAAGTCGCTACTGACAGCTTTAGCCTTCGTGTCTCTAAGAGGCTTTAAATGCCTTTTAAATGAACACTGACCCTCGCTGCTGCTTCATATCACTTTAATAGAGCTTCACGGTGATGACAAGCTCTCAGGTGAGATGTCAGATCAGTCATGTTAAAACTACAGCTGGGAAACGATTAAAATTTTTAATCGCGAATAATCGCATGATTTCCCTGATTAATCACGATCGCTTTGAATTGCTTTGTATAGGCAAAATCGAATAATGAATTCAAAAGTAGTGTAAAGGTCATTTTTATTTAAATGTTAAATGTCGAGAATAAAGTCTAAATGTTAAGAATAAAGTCGAAATGTCGAGAATAAAGTGGAAATGTTGAAAATAAAGACGAAATGTCAACAATAAAGATGAAATGTTGAGAATAAAGTCCAAATGTTGAGAATAAAGACAAAATGTCTAGAATAAAGACAAAATGTTGAGAATAAAGTCGAAATGTCGAGAATAAAGTCGAAATGCGGTTTCCAGAATTCTAGAATCAATATAATTTCTTTTTTGAATAGGCGCAATTTCTGACACAATCTCTTCAAAGTACGAATACTTATTATAATACTGTGTCTATGTGATAAAGGCACATAGACACAGACATTATGTTGGTAGAGCAAAGCTGGTTTGAATAAATCTTTAAGACAACTTTATTGTGGAAACTGCGTTTCGACTTTATTCTCGACATTTTGACTTTCTTCTCGTAAGTGAGGAATGAAAAAAAAATCATTGCCCACAATTTTTTTTTCTCATTGTGGCCCTAATACTCCGTTGTACAAAACAGGTGTAAGAAGGTGAGCTTATCGGTCTGCAGTTAGTTTTTAGCCACTAAATGTTTCCTGGTGTCTCGTCCTTGTGTTTTGGAAGGCCAACTCTGCTCGTCCTCATCATGTCACCATGAAGCTACTCGGGGCGTCTCTCGTGCTCTGCTCCGTTCTGAGTGCGAGTCGGGCCGGTCCGATAAACTCCACCCTCAGGATGAACCTGGGGGGCCTCTGTGACTACAAGCAACTGCACTGCACCAGCCTCATCGGAGCCTTCTGCCCACAGTGCGACGCCTACGGGAACTTCCTCCCGGAGCAGTGCTGGCCATCGACCGGCTACTGCTGGTGCGTTGACGTCATCACCGGGGAGGAGATACCCCACACCAAAGTACGGTCGGAGATCGTGCCTCTCAACTGCGGTGAGCGACCTCGATCCATCCTCCTCGACAGCACTGCTTCTGTAAATTCAGCTTTTGGATGATTGACATTTGCAGAGCGTCTCAGCTGGTTGAGATGTTTCGTTTGTCTTTTAACCATTCTGAGGCAGATTTGTTGGTGCGCTTCAAGTCGTGCATGACCAAATTTCAACCAAGCTTAGGCTGCAGGACAGATTTAAGATATGGATATGGAAGCTTAACTCATTACCCCTCCTGGTTCATAACTGGGGTCTCATGCCCCCTGCTGGACTGAAAGAGAAAGAACAATGGTTTCCTTAGAGCCGGGGTCGCTACCGCTAAGCCAGGCCACAAAAATGATACATCTGGTGCCGTTTGATGTCCAGGTTTCATACATAAACAGACTGAGAGAGTTGTTGTGCAATAAGGCGTATAACGTGCTCGTTTAGTCATAAAAGGGTTATTACCAACTGTCTTGAGGGACAGCTGCTAATAACCAGAAGGGTATTAACAAAGTTAATAAAATGAAACGGGGCACCATCTGATAAATCAGGAAAAAGGGACTAAACAGCACAATCAGTCTCAAAATGGCTGTTGTTCTATGCGTGCCAGCTGTGACCAGGTGTGGCGCTATAGAGCAACAGAGAAGGTGTGAGTCCGAGCACAGACCTCTTCAACCAGCAAATGTTACCAAACTGTGTAAAATAACCACAAACAACTTCTCTCATGAGAATATATCAGAGTTTATTAACACAAGTATTAAAATGAACAAAGACTTGAATCAAGATCCTGATATCTACTAACTAAGAGACAACTAAACTAACATAATTAGATAAAACATTAGATGGAAAAGAGTGTCAACTTATATACATGTATGCTGGAAACTATAGGTATGTGTGTGTGTGCGTAGGTGTGTGTGTGTGCGTGGTAGAAAAACTAAGCCTGCTTCTAGCATGAGGAGGATTTCAAGATGGTGGCCGAGATCACGCGGTAATCTTGTCCCTTGGCAAGATGGCTTCCGATTAACGGAAGGTTGTTAGTAAAAGAAACAAAGGGAAGGACAGAATAAAATCAACAAAGCTAGAATGTCCTTAGCAACTAGCAACAGCAACTCTGCCGTTTCCCACAGATGCAGCGATGTGAAGCAACTTCACCAAGTTGCTCTGATTTTGAACTGGGAAACGGAGAGATGGAGTTGCTTTTCACAATAAAAGCACATGAACGAAATTCAGTTACGGTGGGACTGATGGTCCGGTTCTAAACATGTGAACTGGATAGAACTGGATTGATGATCCAGGATCGGTTGTATAGGGCAGGAACGTACGCTCCGCTGATCCAGGAGCGGGAGGATGATTAAGCTCGCACCTAGGTGTGAAACTGAAACCGCCAGGCATGCTGGGGATTTGAGTTTTATGATTTCCTTTGTCCCAGTGAACCATGTGGTTTTCTGTAACTCGTGGCCTGTGGCCCAACAGAGTAAAATAAGTCAACAAAGAAATGGAAAGAATACATGCTCACTCTGAAACCAAGCCAAGCCGACTGAACTCTTTTGCAGAAAAGAAAGTGTATTGTCCATATGGCTGGTCCCAGTTTGGCCATCGGTGTTTCATCTTCATCGACACCCCGAAGACGTGGACCGAAGCTTCGGTGAGTTCTGACGGAGGCATTAAAATGACAAAGATCACATGTGCTGCAGTGAATAAAAACTGACCGGTCCGGTTCTCTCCAGTTCTACTGTCAGTTCGATCAGGCCAACCTGGCGTCCGTCAACAGTTACGAGGAGAATCACTTCGTCCAGTCTTTGACCAGAGGAGACACCCACGACTTTCCAGAAACCTGGCTCGGAGGGACGGATGCCATACAAGTACGGATCTGTTTCAGTTCCTGACCAACTCACGGGCGGACAAACAAACAGGACTGTTACAACGCTGTAGACTGTATTCTGAGTTTATCAATTGTGTGTTTCTGCAGCGCAACTACTGGATGTGGTCTGACGGCTCAAAGTTCTACTATGAAAGTTGGGCCGACGACGAGGGTGAAGGCCGTGATGGGAAAACTGAGCGCTGTTTGAAGATGAACTACCAATGTAATCACACACACGGAGACATCACAGCTTTGAGGCCTCAGTCTCTGACAGTTCCGTCTCAGAGGAGGCTTCAGTCTCTGACGGTTCCGTCTCAGAGGAGGCTTCAGTCTCTGACGGTTCTGTCCCAGAGGAGGCCTCAGTCTCTGACGGTTCCGTCCCAGAGGAGGCTTCAGTCTCTGACGGTTCCGTCCCAGAGGAGGCCTCAGTCTCTGACGGTTCCGTTTCAGAGGAGGCTTCAGTCTCTGACGGTTCCGTTTCAGAGGAGGCTTCAGTCTCTGACGGTTCCGTCCCAGAGGAGGCCTCAGTCTCTGACGGTTCCGTCTCAGAGGCGGCTTCAGCCTCTGACGGTTTCGTCTCAGAGGAGGCCTCAGCTTCTGACGGTTTCGTCTCAGAGGAGGTCTCAGCCTCTGACGGTTCCGTCTCAGAGGAGGCCTCAGTCTCTGACGGTTCCGTCCCAGAGGAGGCCTCAGCCTCTGACGGTTCCGTTTCAGAGGAGGCCTCAGCCTCGACGGTTTCCGTTCAGAGGAGGCTCTGACGGTTCCGTCCCAGAGGAGGCCTCAGTCTCTGACGGTTCCGTCCCAGAGGAGGCCTCCTCTGAGGTTCCGTCCAGAGGAGCCTCAGCCTCTGACGGTTCCGTTCAGAGGAGGCCTCAGCTCTGACGTCTCAGAGGAGGTCAGCCTCTGACGGTTCCGTCTCAGAGGAGGCCTCAGCCTCTGACGGTTTCGTCTCAGAGGAGGACCTCAGGTTCAGCCTCTGACGGTTCCGTTTCAGAGGAGGCTTCAGCCTCTGACGGTTCCGTCTCAGAGGAGGCTTCAGTCTCGGTCCCAGAGAGGAGCCTCAGTCTGACGGTTCCGTCTCAGAGGAGGCCTCAGTCTCTGACGGTTCCGTCCCAGAGGAGGCCTCAGTCTCTGACGGTTCCGTCCCAGAGGAGGCCTCAGCCTCTGACGGTTCCGTTTCAGAGGAGGCCTCAGCCTCTGACGGTTCCGTTTCAGAGGAGGCCTCAGCCTCTGACGGTTCCGTCTCAGAGGAGGCTTCAGTCTCTGACGGTTCCGTCCCAGAGGAGGCCTCAGTCTCTGACGGTTCCGTCCCAGAGGAGGCCTCAGTCTCTGACAGTTCCGTCCCAGAGGAGGCCTCAGTCTCTGACGGTTCCGTCTCAGAGGCGGCTTCAGTCTCTGACGGTTCCGTTTCAGAGGAGGCCTCAGCTTCTGACGGTTTCGTCTCAGAGGAGGCCTCAGCCTCTGACGGTTTCGTCTCAGAGGAGGTCTCAGCCTCTGACGGTTCCGTCTCAGAGGCGGCTTCAGTCTCTGACGGTTCCGTCCCAGAGGAGGCTTCAGTCTCTGACGGTTCCGTCTCAGAGGCGGCTTCAGTCTCTGACGGTTCCGTTTCAGAGGAGGCCTCAGCCTCTGACGGTTTCGTCTCAGAGGAGGCCTCAGCCTCTGACGGTTTCGTCTCAGAGGAGGGTTCAGCCTCTGACGGTTCCGTCTCAGAGGCGGCTTCAGTCTCTGACGGTTCCGTCCCAGAGGAGGCCTCAGTCTCTGACGGTTCCGTCCCAGAGGAGGCCTCAGTCTCTGACGGTTCTGTCCCAGAGGCGGCTTCAGTCTCTGACGGTTCTGTCTCAGAGGAGGCTTCAGTCTCTGACGGTTCCGTCCCAGAGGAGGTCTCAGCCTCTGATGGTTCCGTCTCAGAGGCGGCTTCAGTCTCTGACGGTTCCGTTTCAGAGGAGGCTTCAGTCTCTGACGGTTCCGTCCCAGAGGAGGCCTCAGTCTCTGACCGTTCCGTCCCAGAGGAGGCTTCAGTCTCTGACGGTTCCGTCTCAGAGGAGGGTTCAGCCTCTGATGGTTCTGTCTCAGAGGAGGCTTCGGTCTCTGACGGTTCTGTCTCAGAGGAGGCTTCAGCCTCTGACAGTTCCGTCTCAGAGGAGGCTTCAGTTTTCTGTCTTCCCTTGGACATCCTCTGAAGGTCCCACCACACCATCTGAGTTGAGGGTTAGACAGACTCCGAGCACCGTGTCTTTCTGACAGGATTCTGTTGGCTCTGCAATGGAAACAGGGATGTGGTGGCCTGTCCCGTCATCGGGTACACCTGTCCTGTCCAGCCTGTCCTGTACTTTCGTGTCCTGTCCTGTCCTGTCCAGCGCTGTCCTGTCCAGCTCTGTCCTGTCCTGTCCAGCCCTGTCCTGTACTTTCGTTTCCTGTCCTGTCCAGTGCTGTCCTGTCATGTTCAGTACTTTCGTGTCCTGTCCTGTCCAGCCCTGTCCTGTCCAGCCCTGTCCTGTCATGTCCTGTCTTGTCCTGTCCAGCCCTGCCCTGTCCTATCATCTCCTGTCCTGTCCCCTCTGCCCCTACACAGCTGGGACACCGGTTCAACAAGGACATTGTTGTGCTTCACCTGTCGTGGTGTCTGATGTCCCAGGGCAGGAGCAGGGGTCCAGGAGCAGGGTCCAAGGTCAGGGCCAGGAGGCCGGGTCCAGGAGGTGGAGTCCAGGAACAGGGTCCAGGGGCAGGGTCCAGGAGGCTGGGTCCAGGAGCAGGGTCCAGGAGTAGGGTCCAGCAGGTGGGGTCCAGGAGGCGGGGTCCAGGAGCAGGGTCCAGGGTCAGGGTCCAGGAGGTGAAATCCAGGAACAGGGTCCAGGGGCAGGGTCCAGGAGGCGGGGTCCAGGAGCAGGGTCCAGGGTCAGGGTCCAGGAGGTGGGGTCCAGGAGCAGGGTCCAGGAGGTGGGGTCCAGGAGCCAGGGTCCAGGAGGTGGAGTCCAGGAACAGGGTCCAGGGTCAGGGTCCAGGAGGTGGAGTCCAGGAACAGGGTCCAGGGACAGGGTCCAGGAGGCGGGGTCCAGGAGCAGGGTCCAGGAGGTGGGGTCCAGGAGGTGGGGTTCAGGAACAGGGTCCAGGAGCAGGGTCCAGGAGGTGGGGTCCAGGAGCAGGGTCCAGGGTCAGGGTCCAGGAGGTGGAGTCCAGGAACAGGGTCCAGGGACAGGGTCCAGGAGGCGGGGTCCAGGAGCAGGGTCCAGGAGGTGGGGTCCAGGAGGTGGGGTTCAGGAACAGGGTCCAGGAGCCAGGGTCCAGGAGGTGGAGTCCAGGAACAGGGTCCAGTAGCCAGGGTCCAGGAGGTGGGGTCCAGGAGCAGGGTCCAGGAGGTGGGGTCCAGGAACAGGGGAGGGGAGGAGGAAGGAGCCAGGGTCCAGGAGGTGGAGTCCAGGAACAGGGTCCAGGGTCCAGGGTAAGGTCCAGGAGGGTGGAGTCCAGGAGCAGGGTCCAGGAGGTGGGGTCCAGGAGGGGTCCAGGAGGTGGGGGGTCCAGGAGGTGGGGGGGTCCAGGAAGGCAGGGTCCAGGAGGAGGAGGGTCCAGGAGGGGGGGGTCCAGGAGCAGGGTCCAGGGTCCAGGGGGGTCCAGGAGGTGGAGGTCCAGGAGGGTCCAGGACCAGGGTCCAGGGGACAGGGTCCAGGAGGCGGGGTCCAGGAGGGGTCAGGGGTCCAGGAGCAGGGTCCAGGAGGTGGGGTTCAGGAACAGGGTCCAGTAGCCAGGGTCCAGGAGGTGGAGTCCAGGAGCAGGGTCCAGGAGGTGGGGTCCAGGAGGGGGGGTTCAGGAACAGGGTCCAGTAGCCAGGGTCCGGGAGGTGGGGTCCAAGAGCAGGGTCCAGGAGGTGGGGTCCAGGAACAGGGTCCAGGAGCAGGGTCCAGGAACAGGGTCCAGGAGCAGGGTCCAGGAGCAGGGGTCCAGGAGCAGGGTCCAGGAGCAGGGTCCAGGAGGTGGGGTCCAGGAGCAGGGTCCAGGAGCAGGGTCCAGGAGCAGGGTCCAGGAGCCAGGAGGTCCAGGGGTCCAGGAGCAGGGTCCAGGAGCAGGGGTCCAGGAACTGGGGTCCAGGAGCGGGATCCAGGAGCAGGGTCCAGGAGCAGGGGTCCAGGAACTGGGGTCCAGGAGCAGGGTCCAGGAGCAGGGGTCCAGGAACTGGGGTCCAGGAGCGGGATCCAGGAGCAGGGTCCAGGAGCAGGGTCTGGTACCAGTGACAGGTTCTGAGATGGGTGAAGTGGGCTGGTCTGAGAGGTCAACCATGTTTTTCTGACCTTCCTCTGGACCACCTCACCAGAAAATGCTGGATGTATCGCGGAGCACATGGACACCACCCATGTGTCCGTCCATTTCAGGAAGACCAGGGACCCCTCCCTGACCCATGGCACAGCAAATCCCACCAGTGGGACACCCTCTTCTGTTGTCTCTGAATGTCCCCCCAGGTTTTCAGTCTGTGAGGTCAAATAGAAACTGGGGGGCTGGTGTAAAAACTGTCCATATACCTGGTCCATATATCGATGTCTGCGCTAGTTCTGTCTGAAAGTTGATATTCATCTGGACTCACTAGGAGGAGATGATTTTATCATGTTTTTAGACAAAAAACCCAACAAGTTTGAAGACTTAAAGCTCTCAGTTCTCACGGTACCTCGGTATCACTCACACCCAACAGTCCGCTAGACTCGGTTCCACCGGGACTCGGTTCCACCGGGACGCGTCGCTCATCCGTTGGTCGATGCAGGATGACTTCCGTTGGTGTGAACGCAGCCTAAAAGAGAAGTCTGGTTTTTCAGCCGTAAATCCTTGAGCTGTTCTCCGTGTCTTGCAGATGACCTGAAGTGGGCCGCTGCTCCCTGCAACGCCACCCTTCCCTTCGTTTGCTCCAAGGAAACCTGAACTCCTCCTGACGACCGTCCAGCCGCTGCCCAGTTAGCTAAAAATGATTTAGAGTTGGAACAGCTCCAGGCTCCGTCTGGCCCAACTTTTATTTAAAATGATATATGCATGATGAAATAACTGTTAGATTAATAGTATCGATGTAATTAACCGATGGAAAAACTAGCAAGAAAAACTAACAATGGAAATAGTGAATGTTTGTAGTGATCAAGAAGATGATGGTCTCACCAAAAGAGGAGTCATTTCTTCACCAGAAGGTCTCCTCTGTGATAATTAAAGAGATTGTAATCATCAAAGAGGGTCAGTCAAGCTCATTTTAATCTTTTTATAAGAATGTTCAGATCCTCGGGGATCAGTTTATGACCTTTTGATGCTGTTTTAATCAGATGATTAAAAGTAGACAAACTAAGATGATTATGAAGAACATGAACTGAAAGTGGTCTCATATGGATCATTGAGGGCTTACCCTAAGCCTGACTGCTAACAGCACCTTGTAGAGTAGACGCTCTGGGACGTCCAGTCCTGGGAACGTGGACAGCTGTTGTGGTTGGTTTCTATGAATTAATAATGATTTCTCATTCTAAGATGCTGAACTCTAAATCAGTTGAACATGGTTTTATAATATTTCACAGACCAAACAGATGCTTCTCTTAGATCATTGCTGACATCTTTCCCTGTTGACGGTGTGTTAACACACAGCAGAATGCTACAGACCACCAAACTGTAAAAACATCTGCTCTTCTGGAGGTCTGAACATCTGGAGATGACTTCCTCAGCAGCTGGAGACTCACATCACTCCTCACATCTGCAGTGAGCTGCTACTGCAGACGACCCACATGACCTTTGACTTCTTCTATTCATTTGTTGTTAAATAAAAACTGATGCAATTAAAAAAAAAAAACAAAGGTGTGTTTTTCTGAGGTTGTATTTGCCTGATACCTGCAATGATCAGACTGTTTTTATGATAAGTTTTTTTTTTTAATTAAAACAGGGATGATGCTTTCATAGTTTTGAATTTATACATGAATAGAATATATTTAATAAAATATTATGGTATTCCATCTGATCAAAAATTTATTATATAATTATATATATATATATATATATGATACAACTGAACTAGAACAATCTGAGCTGTTTATATGACTGAACTGTTTTTTAATTAGATTAGACCATCTGAGTGTTGTTACTATATGTACACATGTGTGCATATATATATATATATATATATATATATATATATATATATATATATATATATATATATATATATATATATATATATATATATTGTATGTGTGTGTGTGTGTGTGTGGTTGTGTATTAGGGCTGGGCAAGTTAATGCGTTATTATCGCGTTAGCTCATTAATTTATTAACGCTGACATTTATTTTATCACGCATTAACGCATGTTGCTCACATGCTTTTGTTTTGAAAAGTCTGTTTCTGGCTGCTGCAGAACCGGAAAAGAATTGGCAGGTAAACATGCAGAAAAGGCTAAAACCGACATGGAGAATGGTAAAAATCTGTGTACATTACAGTGTTGGGTAGCAAATCAGGTAGCAATATTAAGAATTCTGTCTGAAAAAAAATATTCTAGACTGCAACAAAACTTCTGCGTCATTCCTCCATGTTCCATCAGATCTGCTCCATGTGTTCACTGTCCTGCTGTTCTCTAGCTGGTTACTGCAGTGTGGCTCCATCTAGTGGCACAGATGTGTGTAATGACAACAGAAAGTCCAGTCCTCCTTTATAAAACAAATTCAGTTCTGTGGCCCATTTTTTAATTTCGTATTTTTGATCCAAGTCTAAAATTGAAATATAAACAAAAAAAAACAGTCATTTTTTTCATTTTTTTGTTAGATTAAAAAACGAAAAATGTAATAAAATGTCACTTTTTAATTTTTTTTAAATTTTTGATTGACAATTGAAAATGGAAAGAATGAATGATACGCGGACTTGGTAAAGTTACTGAACTTTAACACATGGACATTTTCATTTTAATGTTCTCCCAGACGGAGGATTCGACAGAAACAAGGTTATTTGTAACAACTGACAAGTTGAACTCCCCGTTAAAAGTTTCTGCTGTTACCTCAGAAATTACCTGTTTTAATGTTCTGATTGTGCTGAGACACAATCATTTTGTTGGATTTTGTTTGCAAACTTTTTTTTTTTTTTTATAAAAACAGGATTACTTTAATGCCCTGGCAGTGGCAATTAGCTTTTTTTTATTTGACATTTCTTAAGATAAGATTTACACTAAATATGTGTTACTGACAAGTGCTGATGTTAAAAGTATTTGAACAACAAATGTTATGGCACTTTAGTTCATATGGCAGCAGAACATTTAAATAAAAGTGACCTTTACACTACTTTTGAATCATTATTTGATTTTTCATACACAATGCGATTAATCGTGATTATTCTTGGAAATAATGCGATTAATCACGATTGCCCATTATATATATATAATATATATATATATATATATATATATATATATATATATATATATATATATATATACATATACACATATGTAATGGATGATTTTCTATAATTTTCACTGGATATCTTTGGTTGGACTGGGGTCTGGACTTTTTGCAAGGTCTCTTTTTGAAGAAAAGTTTTCACATCTTTTCTGTATGGCAGATGGATGGATGGATGTCATCATTTCTTAACATCTTCAGTTGACTAATTTGTTGTGTTTATGGAAGATGTTCTTACTGCCACCTCACCTGCATCTTTAATGGATGTGTAACCCGGTAATGTTGTTGGCATATTTCTCTCTTTGTAAAGCTGATTTCTTGGACACTGACACCAGTTTCCATCCATTTGTTCCTAATTTTCTGTTTTCAAGGGACAATGTGTTAAATATTTGGTCTCCATGCTTTACTGTCGTCTTCCCTTTACAACATTTTGTCTGTACATGGTCTTTATTTTAGACACTGGGAGGCTGCGTAAATCAAAAATCCAGTGAACGTCCTCTAAGACGTTCCCTCATTTCCCTGAAGGAAAAGAAAAAGGTCATATCTACATGTCAGAACTGAAAACGCTTTATCCGGGATCTTAAATATCTGGCTCCAGCTCCACAGTTATCCTACTTTGGTCCGTAAACGAGTCTACAAACTGACCTGTTTTTCTTAAATGCTTTTAACGAACGGAGAATTCTGATGAGATGAGCTGATTATGATCCAAATATTTGTGTAAAATCTGAGTAACTGAACTGTAATCACCAGTTTAGTCATCCAGCTTTCTGCATTGAAGCGACTTATTTCAGAACCGAGCACTTTGTCCCCTTTATCACCTCAAACAAACATCTTCTGCTGCGATGTCCCAACTTCCAGGCAGTGACGCTCAGAGTTTAGATTAAAAAAAAAAAAAAACTTGAACTGTGAACTGAGTTTTACCTTCAAATAAATGGAGCCCCGTTTGGGTCATAATTCAATTAATAAATGAGTCTATTATTATGAAATACAGGTGTTTATTATTATTAAATATTTCCCATTATTATGAAACGCATGTTTATTATTATAAAATATTTCCCATTATTATGATAATGGATTCATTTTTCATAAGAATGAGCTTTTACATAATAATGTCTTTGGTTTTTCATAAGAATGATTTGTGTGTCAATCACAGCAGAGAGGGCGGAGCCATTTATGTGATTGGCTGTTTGTGATTGGCTCTTTCATTCAGGCATAAGCAACAGAACAGTGAATATCGATAGTGGGCGAGAGGTGCAATGTATATACTCCAGGCCAGTAGGTGGCAGAATGCACCTCAGTTTATGGCTAAAAGTTGACATCGACTAAGAGAACGTCAAGGTTTCCCGTAGCTCAGTCCAAGCTGCCATAGCTACAATCGGACTAGGAGCGCACCTTGATGACGCCACGGCCCGCTGCTAACGGGACCTCACGGCCAAAACTAGTTGATGTCAGAGCGTAGAATGGAGAAGGATCAGCCAATGAGCGTGCAGGTCAACCACTGGCCCCGCCCACTGGCAAAATGTCATTATTATGTAAAAGCTCATTCTTATGAAAAAAGGAAGCAATTATGTAAAAACTCATTCTTAGATTAAAAAAAAAGCCATTCTGAAAGAAACTATTATGTATTAAACTAAGATTAAATAATAATGAAAATATATTTCATAATAATTACATTTTTTTCATAATAATGAAAAATATTTAATAATAATAAACATGTATTTCATAATAATGGAAAACATTTCATAATAATGGATACCTATTTCATAATAATAAACACCTGTATTTCATAATAATAGACTCATTTATTCATTGAATTATGACCCAAATGGGGCTCCATACAAACATAATCCTCTCGATCGCTTCAAAGGGGACTGAACTGATTATAAAATATATACGTCCACAAACATGTGTTGAAACCATTAAAACAAGACAGTCATGAATGAGAGCAGCTTTACTCTGTGGCCCTGGACGCAGTCTGGAATAACTGTTAATACTTGATTTTAGTAGAAATGTCAGGAGGAAAAGGTTCTTTGTCCACATTACAGTCAGTAAACAGGACTGTTGATCAGTCCCCTAACCCTAACCCTTATCACTTATTTTAAGTCTCACTTGTCATCTTATTCTTCTATTTTTATAGTTTTATCTTTATTATTCCCCCTTTTTTGCATAACACTGCAAAAAAGGGGGTCTTCAAACAAGATAAAAACAATACAACTCAGGAAAAAGGTACTCAACAACAAGTGAATTTGCAGTGTATAAAGCATTTCGCTATACTGCAAATTATTTGGTTCTTACCAAGAAAACAAAACTTATATTTAGAAGCATTAGATATTTTTCTTGTTTTAATAATTATTTTCTTATTTTAAGTCTCAGTATAATCTTATATCAAGTAAAACTACTTTTTTTTTGTCTCAAACAGGCAGGGAATCCTGAAATGAGACAATTAACACTTAAAATAAGATTTATTACGTTTTTTTCCTCCTCCTCATCTCCTCTCCTCATCAAAATAAATCTTGTTTTAAGATTCAATAACAAACTATACCTTTCTTGAAATCTAGAAACAAGTGTTCCTACAATCTTAATTTAAGAAATCTTACCAAGTGAAATGAACTTGCTGCATGGACAGATTTTTTTCACATGTTTAGGGAACCTTTTTCCTTAGTTGTAGTGTTTTTATTTTGTTTGAAGACCCCCTTTTTTGCAGTGGTTAGTCAATGATTGTGTCAAATAAAATTTGAACGTGAATGTAAAATTGATTGTTAATCTATAGGATTAATCAATCCATGTCCCTGTAGGATTTATCTAACTGTACCATACTTTAGATTTAAACACAGCAACAAATGAAATCTTTAGTTTCTTTAGCATGTTTTTTTTAATTCTACACGGGTCAATGCGTTATGGGTAACGTTATTAGCATGACTGGCAGCGTTGGCGTGTTTACCGCATCTTCACCTTTGGCCTTTTGTTCGTTGACAAACTGGTCCGAGAGCAGCGCTGACTCAGCCCGGGTAAACTGTCCCAGCAGACGTTGAGCAACGTCGGCAGATCGATACCCGCGGGGGGGCGGAGCTCCCAGAGGATAAATATGTCACCAGGTGACACGGCAGGAAGAGTTCAGACAGCAGAGACACTGAAGACACTCTGAGAAGAGACACGCCGCTCTGACAGGACGATGAAAAAGCTGCTGCTGCTGTATTTTTGCGTCTACGCCGCCTGGGCCCAGGACGTTTTAGAGTACGACGACTATGACACGGTACGTACGCATCACCGAAGGATAAAACCAGCGGCTCTTTCTCTTACATATGTGGAATATGCTGTAAATGTCTGTTAAATATTCAAACACCTACATGTAGAAATATTTAGAATATATTTACGTATATGACGAATGTAGTTAGCTGCAAATCATTTATGGAAATATATATGTACACATTTAAAGTAAAGTCTCAACTAAAAAACTTAATTATGAATAAAAACAAACACTGTATTTACTCTGCATATGTCCAACCTTAAATTTCAGTTTTTTTTAATGCTTTCATCAAACTGTAATTCTAATCAGTGTTCACACTTGTTAGCATCTAAATTCAGAATATTAATAGAATTAAGATCTGCATTCTATATAAATAAAATTAAGATATCAAAAAAATATTCTAACTGAAAATATTTTAGCATTGTTAAAAAATTGCATTATATGATTTCAAATAGTTAAATTAGATAAAAAGACTTCATATATATTATAAAAGATAAAAAGAACTAATTTAGCAGTTAGCTGCTGCTGAAAAAACAATTCAAGGTCAAAATTAAATATGCTTTAATGTGTCTTTTTTGTTTTATGTGACTTTTGTTTTGTATTAAATCAGGAATCCTCACTAACTGGAACATGAAAGTGTTCATCAATCATGGATGTATTTTACTCAGTTTGATGCTTCTGATACAATCTGACTGAAAACGACATTTGTTCATCGCTACGTTGCTCTAGTGGGCTGGAGCGGTTGATCTTTATCAATCTTTATTGATCTTTATCATTGGTGCGTCTGTTTAAAAAGGTGAATAAAACAACAATTTTATATCTCCTTCCACAGGACGCCAAGGCTTCCTCAGGAAGGGTATGTCGAACACGTCTGCTCCAATGAACTGATGGATTTATTGATTATTCCACTGCATATTTAATCATTTGGTCTTCGTCCCCCCTCCCCCAGACTGAAGGAACAAGCGTAGACGCTCGTGGTCATCGTCCGCTGTCGAGAGGCAGGGAAACCTACAGTCGGAACAGATACACCCCTCCCCCCGTCAGTGGTGCTAGCAGGTATGAGCACATGTATCCATCGCTGTCATTTAGAAACGGATGTCCATGTTAGCCACATGCTAACCAGTGAGAGCTGAGGAAGACGGGCATCAAGTCCACTAATGGGGAAAGAAAACCTGATTATTTGGTACATGCATGTCATCAGCTGACCTCATAGTTCTGGATACGTATGTTGCTAAACCGAGACCTAGCCAACTGAAGCGATCCCACATCATGATACTGCCTCCACAGGCAGCAGCACTTCTCTTTACAACCAGTTTTCTCCCCAGAAGATGATGTTTCATCACGATGCTGACAGTCTTAGTGGTTTCTGCAGTCTCTCAGTCTGCTTCACACAGACCAATAATCTTTTCTACGACCACAGGATATGCCTCGGTTAATGACATGGTTTTTAAAGGAACAGCGAGCCTTCCACAGTATCAGTTCGGGCTGAATAACGCTGAAGCTAAAACATGAATAACAATCAGGAGTCCAGCAGAGTTACAGGGAAGCTGCATACACTAGAAATGCTCAAGTCCTCCAAACACCGCTCAAAACCATGAAGCCAATTCCAGAAGACCGACCCTGCACCTCAGCCAGCTGAGAAACCTGTTTATTTCTTCAGGTATGGCAGTCGAGTCTCTACCCCCCCAGTAGGATCTCAGACCCAGGAGAAGGTGCCACCACCTGATGCAGGAGGATGCACACACGCCTCAGAGGAAATGGTAACATTCAATACCTTTACATGTAACTCCAGACTAATTACACACTGGGCACATACTATTTTTAATGTAAAAGATTAAAGAATTGGAGTCACTTCAAAGGGATGCTCTAACATGCTCTAACATTTGGGTGCATCTGATAATTTAGTATGACTAAGCCTCTGCAGACATTAAAAAAATGAAGTTCCAAAACAACGACAAATCTTCTTATTTACATGTTATGACTTGCACATTTACCTCAAGTAGAAATAAATATGTAACATGTGACCCAAGCAGACACATGCAGGGAGCTTCTTATTTCAGTTTATTTAAATGAGAGGATTATTTGAGCAGAGGATATGGCCCTCTGTGCCTCAAAACACATGCATGTTATTAATACCACATAAAAAAGTAGAACTGAAGAGTTTATTTAAAGTCAAACTCAAGTAAACCTTGCACCTTAAGATAAAAAGAGGAATTCTCAGAGGACTGAAAACAGTTCACATCCGTGTGGTTTCACCACCTGACGGTGGAATCCTGATGTGAAAAAAATTATGTGAACTAAACTAACATGGCTATATGCAATAATATGTACAATGGAGTTGTTTGCAGTTGTTTCATGAGTTGAAGAATGAGAGCAAAGACAAGAAACATGTTTTTTGGAGTCAGGCTACTCAGCTCATCAGTGAGCTGAGCCCTAACCCTAACCCTAACCCTACCCTTTCTCCCCATTCACCAGGGTGTTCTGTGTCCCACCGGCTGCGAACTGAAGACCACGCTGCAGAAACAAGAGAGGAACGTCAAGACGGTAAATTCAAGACTTTTCTAAACAAAGAGTT
Organism: Hirundichthys speculiger; assembly: GCA_018398805.1. Lineage (NCBI taxonomy): Eukaryota > Metazoa > Chordata > Actinopteri > Beloniformes > Exocoetidae > Hirundichthys > Hirundichthys speculiger. The sequence continues at coordinate 355,538 of JAGFBZ010001195.1, forward strand.
TTTGCAGTGGCCACAAACTGGATGAAAATGGGTCGAAGCCAACATTCGTTGAGAATCATTGACTTTATTGATATATTTTTATTGAGAGAATGCAATTATCTGCTTCCTTTATCTTCATTGTTCCGTTTCTTTCAGATCATTAATGACCTCAAGCCTCAGATCAGAGACTTGACTCAGTCGTCCAACAACATCTACAACTACGTCAATGGCATGTCCAGTTCTCTGAGGGAGAGACAGAGAGTCTATGATGGTAAGAAAAGCCGTCTAGTCTAAACTCTGTAAACTATCAAGTAGGCTATATTTTAAATTAAACGGTCTTTTCCTCCTTTTGAAAGCTAGACTCTGGAATAATGTGGTTTTATAAAGGCTTTTGTGAGAAACCTCTTAGTAGTCAATGTAAAATTAAACTGATTAAATTTACCTGAAAAAAACGTCTGACAACGAATTGTTTAACTCAAACTACTGTGTACTCTTTAAAGGTCCCAGACTAGAGGTCTTCGGAACAACCTGACAAACCGAAAACCCGAGGTTCCGACCCAAACTAATTTGTTTTTCGGGTCCATTTAAAAGACGTGACTCCGGGTTTGTGTCTGAATCGGTACAGTTAGTCTCGGGTCCGGTCGGTGCTCTCTGACTGGCTGGGTCTGCGTTTACTCCAGAGAGGTAAAGATATTGGTGGTGGCAGCCAATGTCAGGACTCGGGGCAGTTTAAATAATTATTCATTCATGTGGTGTGTTTGTCATGAAACAATCGTGTTGCCGTAGCGTGTTATTAGTGGTTTGCTCGGCAGCTGTAAAGCACAACGGATCACTAACATGACAACGCTGGATTAGAGAACATATTTGCGACACGTCCTGACCGGTGTAGGCTATTAGCGTTAGCAGTTGCTACCAATAGCATTTGTATCCACAAAGAAAATAACGACGTGGATTTATTGTTGTTTACATCACGTAGCCTATGTAGCAACTGAACCGGGTAGAAGAAGACAACTTTAGGTAAGAAAATCAAGTTTTATTCAACGCTAGACAACTTCAACATGAGCAGCTATGGGCTGGATTGTCTCGGTTCTATTCGGGTAACTCGGTTCAGTTCGTGGTCGGAAACTAAAGACGTGTGTCGGGTCGGTTTCGGTTTCAAATATTGCGAGTCCATTCGGGTTCGGACTCCTGGACTAATGATAATAGCTCGGGTCGGGTCGGTTTCAGGTCAAATTTTCACGGGTCCATTCGGGTTCGGGTGAAAGTGGACCCATGAAGACCTCTACCCAGACGATTTAATTCAGATCCCTATTCATTATTATCTGTGTGCTCCGGTGAGCACCCTGTTCCCCTGCTCCCCACTCACTCTGCCGTCACCGACTACCTCCCTAAACCAATCGGACATGTTGTTGGATGTTTCCTACTGAACGGAGGGTGGAAAGGCTGAGCCCACATGGGGATAAATGCGTGTAGTTGAAGCAGATGCAGTCAATGCTTGCATAAGCAGAGAGTCATTTTTAGACGAAAAAAAAAATACTCTGAAAGCTCCCAGTTTGACTGCCTTTCAGTCAAATTCATTTATACCTCAGTTAACTGCATACATCTTAAAATTACAGCTGATCAGTGTGTAAACTGGATGTGACAGTTTAACTCTGTTTTGACCTTTTCAACCATTCGAAACGTAGTATGTGCCTTCTAAGTTCATGAACATGAATTTGTGTCTCTACGGTTTGTCCTCCTCTTATCCTTTGTCTGTTTTCGGCTGCTCTCAGACAACAACAGGGTGGTCGGCCAGTATACCGACCAGGTGGAGGAGCAGCACGTCTACATCAAGGAGACAGTGGACACCATCTTCCCATCCAACATCAGAGTGCTGCAGGTAAAAAGGAGCAGACCCAAAATAACATCAGTCAGTTATTTGAGTATGGAGCCCCGTTTGGGTCATAATTCAATGAATAAATAAATATTATTATGAAATACAGGAGTTTATTATTATGAAATATTTCCCATTATTATGAATTGCATGTTTATTATTATGAAATATTTCCCATTATTATGATAATGGTTTTATTATTAATGGATTCGTTTTACATAAGAATGAGCTTTTACATAATAATGGCTTTGTTTTTCATAAGAATGATTTTATGTGATTGGCTGCTCTTTCATTCAGGCATAAGCAACAGTGAAAATCGATAGTGGGCGAGAGGTGCGATGTATATACTCCAGGCCAGTAGGTGGCAGAATGCACCTCAGTTTACAGTTAAAAGTTGACATCGATTAAGAAACGTCAAGGTTTCCTGTAGCTCAGTCCAAGCTGCCATAGCTACAATCGGACTAGGAGCGCACCTTGATGACGCCACGGCCCGCTGCTAACGGGACCTCACAGCCAAAACTAGTTGATGTCAGAGCCTAGAATGGAGAAGGATCAGCCAATGAGCGTGCAGGTCAACCACTGGGCCCGCCCAGTGGCAAAATGTCATTATTATGTAAAAACTCATTCTTAGATAAAAAAAAAAGCTATTCTGAAATAAACTATTATGCATTAAACTAAGATTAAATAATAATGAAAATATATTTCGTAATAATTACTTTTTTTCACAATAATGGAAAATATTTCATAATAATACACATATATTTCATAATAATGAGAAATATTTCATAATAATTAACATGTATTTCATAATAATGGGAAACATTTCATAATAATGGATACATATTTCATAATAATAAACGCCTGTATTTCATAATAATAGATTAATTTATTCATTGAATTATGACCCATATTTGAGAGCCAATGAACCAAGAAAATATAAGGACTTGAAGCATCATGCAAATAAAACCAAAGGGCCAACGAAATGTGTAACGTGACATGGTTGCAGGGAGTCCTGGAAAATATCAGGGAGAAGATCCAGAAGCTGGAGAAGGCCATCCAAATCCAGAGGGACGGCTGCAGGGACCCGTGTGTGACCAAGTGTCCCATACCGGTGGTGTCTGGTGAGCAGAGGCAGTCAAATCGCCATTACATGACACAGCATTAATGCTTCAAGCAGGCACTGCTTTAATGACAAAAATACAGGAGTGTTTTACCTCATTGGGTAGAAAAGCGATTGCCTTTCTTGACAGTAATAACAAAATAACATCCGTCCTTTGTGATTCAGGTAAGGAGTGCGAGGACATCTACCGCCGCGGAGGAAAGGAGTCCCAGATGTATCTTATCCAACCCGACAGCCTCTACCCTCCATACAAGGTTTTCTGCGACCAGAGCACCCAGAACGGAGGTGAGATTACGCCACCTGTGCAGTCAGTCTCTTAAATCTCATGTGAGATTGCGGAGTGTTTTTAAGAGCGCCACTATTTTATTTCCAGGGTGGGTCCTCATCCAGAGCAGGCTTGACGGCAGTGTTGACTTTGGCCGACGTTGGGACGAATATCGCCGTGGTTTCGGCAACGTGGCCTTCCCCGCTAGCAAGAGTCACTGCGAGACTCCAGGTAGGACGTTACACAGCTCCCACCATCACACATTTCCTGTAACCTGCGGGTGGATAGCATAGCTTAGCGTCTCATCGTGTTACAGGAGAGTACTGGCTGGGCAACGACCGCATCAGTCAGCTGACGAAGATGGGCCCCACTGAGGTTCTCATTGAGATGACGGACTGGACAGGAGCCAAGGTGAGTCCTCACGCTTTCAAACTGCATCAGAAATATTTATCTTTGTTCCATCCTGAAGTAATAATTCATTACAACATCAAAAAAAAAAAAAAATCAAATGGCTTCTCCTTTTCGTACAGGTCCATGCTCAGTACCGCCAGTTCACCATTCAGTCAGAGACGTCCAACTATGTGCTGTCCGTCGATGGTTACTCTGGTAATGCTGGCAACTCTTTCCTGGAAGGATCCCTGGAGCTCTTCGGCGAAAATCGCACCATGACCATCCACAACGGCATGATGTTCAGCACCTACGACAGAGATAACGACAACTGGTAAATGACAAATGTGAAAAACAGCCGTTAGCCTCAAAACTAAACTAAAACTAAGCATTTCAAAACAAAAATGAATACAAACTAGCAAAACTGCTAGTTTTGATCCTGATCCCAACGCTTTCTTCCATCCTCCAGGACGCCCGGCGACCCATCAAAGCAGTGCTCCAGGGAGGACGGAGGCGGCTGGTGGTACAATCGCTGCCACTCCTCCAATCCCAACGGGCGGTACTACATCGGCGGGGCCTACTCGTCAAAGATGGCGAAGCACGGCACGGACGACGGCGTGGTGTGGATGAACTGGAAGGGGAGCTGGTATTCTCTCAAGGCCATCAGCATGAAGATCCGTCCGTTCTTCACTTCCAGTTAATTGAGTCACAGTGTCGACACATGCAACACGAGCAGGAAACTGCCAGACTAAAAGACAAACCTCCTTCAATGCTCCAACAGGGCTTTGGGTTGAACCAAATTTAACCAAAAATGTCTCACTGCTAAAACTCTTTTGGGTTTTTTACTTTTAATATTTTGGCTGTTGTCAATGTTTTGATGAACGCACAAATATTTACATACGACAAACCCTGAGTCAATACAAAAAAGTGGTAAAATAAAAGTATAAATAGTGACTAATAAAAATATATGGTACATGTGGTAATATCTACGTAATATCATATCACGTACTTCACCAGTAAAAAGAGAAACCTGAGCAGCTGTGAGTTCATATGTTGTGTTTGTCCTTGGTTGCTATGTGTGACAGCATCAGGACCAGTTCATTAAACTGTCCTTCGCTACTCAATAAACATATTGAGGAACATACTTCGTTGGCTTTGGCTACTTATTTCTTATCGAGGCTCCTCATGTCAAATACCATTGGATTTTTGAAGTGAGATACTTCAGGGAGCCCTGCCACCAAAACAAGACAAAGCTGTGATGAAGTGTTCAAGAATGAGAGTAAACTTACAAATATGATGACTGGAAAGTTCTGGTGCTTTAAGACTGGATTCACACTGGAGATCATGAGAGGACGGTTTCAACCACAGTACCGCTAATGATGTCAATTAAAACCTCCACGACAATGCCTTTTCAAACAAATGTTACCGAAGCTGCCTTCCCTTCCAGTCCAGTCTTTTGTGATGGATCATCTGCAGTGGACACGCCCACCGGCCCTCATCAATGCTACGTGTTAGCCGGGGCTGCCAAGTCTCACGCTGTCACGTCATGCTACTGATAGCTCACGCTGACAATCCAGTCAACATTAATACGAGTTTCACGTTTGAAGAGCGTGAAGGCTTTTTTTTTTTTAACGGTCTTACTTTAACAGTCGGTGGTTCTTCTGTAGAGGCGATGGGACTCTTGCATCGTTGCTAGGTTACCCTGCGTATTCACAAAGGCTCCGTCATTTAACTTTAGCACCGTTAGCTTTCTGTGGCATCGAGCTGCTGCATGTTGAGCTGCATGAGACGCGCTGCATTTTTATTCTTGTCTTGAAACTAGAATCTCATCTTGGACAAGCCGGTTGGATCGGTGGGATCTGTGAAGGCGTTTCTCTTTTACTTATGTACTGTAGGTTGACTGAAAATAAATGTTAGATTCCTCATTTTAGACTTCCAGAACTCACCCAGTTAAACTCAGTAAAACGAGTGAGCACTTGATCTTTATGAATATAGATTCAGTTGTCTGAATCTTTCAGAACTTTCAGGGACAAATAGAATCAGTGACAAGACACTTTTTTTTCCCTGTGTGTACTCTATGACGTGTCACATGCACAATACTTTATGTTACCTGAAATTATAGCCAAGGCGATTTAGATTTCTCCTTTACATTTTGAAAAGATGACTGGTATGAGCAGATTCAGTGGACTCCTCCAGGCTGCGGAGCGTGAAAAAGCTGAAAACAAAGCCAGTACCTTTGTTCTTCTGGTGGAGTCGACCAACAGCTTGGTACTGGATGGAACCCTGTCCTGGATAAAGACAGTCAAGATGGCAGCAGGTTGGGCCGCCCCGGTAGCGCAGTGGTTAGGGCAGGCAGCCCACATACAGAGGCTACAGTCCTCGTGCGGCTGGTTGCGAGTTCGAATCCCGGCTTGTCGGCCCTTTGCCACGTGTCTTCCCCATTCTCTCTGGCCCCCTTTCTGTGTCTCTCCACTATCAATAAAGGCCACTAATGCCAAAAAAATCTTAAAAAAAAAAAAGATGGCAGCAGGTCTTTAGCACAGAGCTTCAAGTGAAGACTCAAAACTGCCATTAAGGCCTCAAAAACACAGCAAACACAAAAAGAGCCCTTCACTGAGCCGTCACCATTCTGTGGTGGCGTGTGAGGATTTTTATACCCTACATCGTGCACTCAGTCTGTCCCACAATGCATCATGAATATAGTGACAGAGTTAACAGCACCAACAAAAATTACAGTAGTTGTGATAGAAATAATTTCATGTTTTCTTGGCTGCCCTGCACCAGGGTTATAATAGTTTTGGATTTTCCATTAGTTTTAGTTTTTATTTAGTTTTTAGTTTAATTTTTCAAATTCGGTTAGTTTTAATCCGTTTTTAGAGCAGTTTTGCTAGTTTTTATTCATTTTTGTTTTGAAATACTTAATTTTAGTTTAGTTTTTATTAGTTTCAGTATTAGTTTTAGTTTTATTTTGGAAATTAGGGTTGTAATTTTGGTTCGAGTGAAGCACTGAACTTTTTGAAGGCTATCGAATCACATAGTCGTGTTTAGATTCTGGTCTCAATAAACATATTTATCAATGCATCTTCCTGCTTGTGGTGTTCCTGCGTATTTACTGACCTGCAGCTATTTGGTCGCCGGTGGAAACAGTCCATTATAGTTGCTGTTTTCTCGCGGTCCTTCCCAACGCTGACTGGCCTGCAGCTGCAGCTTCTCTTTCCAGGGGGCTAGCTTAGGCTAACCAAGACTACCTGGTTAGCCTTGGTTAGGTTCTGTTGTGAGCTTTTCAAATGGACTTTCAGATTTGTGGATTTTTTTCCCCTTGAGAAGTATTCGACACATTGTATCACCTGCTTCTACAACAAGGCACTTATTTTTATCGTTAACACAGTCATAGTCATAGAAATCCCAAATAGGACTGTGCCTCTTTCTTCCAACTTTTGCCGCAGCCATCACTGCTGATGACTATTTTATTTTATTTTATTTTTTTGGCGGTTGTTGTTGTACGGCGGAGCGAAGTTAATAGATTTCAAACGTTTATGAGAAAAATAATTACAAAAACGAAGGATTTTCTTGATATTATTATAGTTAATTTTAGTTCATTTTATAAACACATAATACTGTTTCAGTTAGTTATCGTTTTTTTTTAGAAACTCTCATTTTTATTTTATTTTAGTTAACGAAAATGTTTTTTAATTCTAGTTTTTGTTATTTCGTTCATTTTCGTTAAGGATAATAACCTTGCCCTGCAACAACGATTAAAATAAGATGGTGGGAAATTAGTGCAATGAGGCCTCGTTAAAGTTATTGGAACCAAAGTAGCTCCACAAGCTAAAAATCAGGAGGAATTGAATGTGGATGAAAGGTTGCAGTTTCTTGAATGACCACTAGAGTCTGGCTCCAGAAGTGAACCAATCTCCACTGACCTCCACGTTAAACCGTCCAAGTCTGCAGAAAACCGTTTTGAGCTAGATAATTAGATCTCACACCTGTGACAACTGTTCTGTTTAACCGGAGAACCCAGCAGCAACGGCGATACAAACCCCAAACTAATCACTGATGACATCTCTTTTCATCTTTAATGATGTAATTTTAGAGAGTTTTAGACAACAAACATCTGAATGTCTCTTTTCAGTCAGTCTCTACAACATTAAGTGCATTCACATCTACAGACTCCTCCAGCAGCTCCTCCAGGGCTAAATGGTTCTGACCAATGTCCTCAAACTGGGTCAGGAGTTCTCGTTGGACTGTCGGGATGGTCTTGTATTCCGCAGACGGCGTCCAATCAACATCCAGAGTCTGGAGCTTGAGTTGTTGGATGTCTGTAGCAGGTAGAGAGGCAATGGTTTTGTCTTTGGGACTTTTGTCCATGAAGTCCATGTCACTTTGGAGCTCCTGATAGCTGTGATGATCAACGCTGAACGGCAGCACCAATCGACAAGATCCCTGGCATGTCCGCAGGTTCATGTCGATGTCCACCTGACAACGTACACCAGACATATGAGATGTTAGCACCGTTGAAAGGTCCATGAAGAATCTCAACTGTCATAAGCAGGCCAACATACCACAAAGACCTGCAGTAGCTCAGATATAAATTAGAATTATAAATGTTAGATAATTTAATCTGTCTAAGACCATTTTTCAACAAACAATATAAAGTTTGCAAATTCCGTGTTACACTGCATATTTGCTTTCGTTTTTGTTATTTTTTAGTGTTACTTTGTTGCTGTGCTGCTATTTTGTATTTTTTCTGTTGCTGTAACAAAGCATTTTCCTGTAAAAAAAATTGATTAAGTTGTTTTTAATTAAATTCTAAGTGCGTTAGGCTTAAAATGAACTTGACTTCTGAGTCATGTTTATGCAAAGACATTTAAGGGGGCAGATACTTAACCACACTCAATTAAATCTAAATATATTATAATATGACGTAATGTCCTAAAATCAAAATTCTGCTGTAAAATCATAAATTTTACAGTTCTGCTGTTTTGTTGTAAGAACATTTTTTTTCATAAAATCCCCAAATTTCATGAAATTAAAATTGAAAATGAAATCATGACCCGTCAAAAATTTCCAAAATTTACAAACTTGCAACTTTTTAACAGTAATGTTCCACGTTTCATTGTAAAATACTGACTGTTGCAACTTTTTGACATAAAACTACAACTTCATACACAAAAAATTGTGAATTTGCTATAATTGCAACGTTATGCCCTACAATTACAATTTTGTTTTAAAATTTCAAATTTCACACTATCACAACTTTTTATTGTTATAAAGCAAATTTTTTTGTCCTAAAACATCCAAAATACCAACTTTTTTTTTCCCTAAAACTGTTGCTGTTGATGGTGAAGTAGCTGCTGAACGGTTCTTCTGCAGAACGGACAATTGTCAAGTCAAAGGGGGAGGAGCTTGAGCACCACCTGGAGCCCGAATAAAGACCTAACAGAGCAGAATCATTCTTCTTTTAGTGATGATATGGGTTGCTGTGCTGTTAACTGTTGTAACAGACCATCACGCACTACTCTGGGTTGTCCTGGAAGGGTTCGAGGGTAAAGCTTTGCTAAGTGGCTCTTGAGGTGCAACCCAGTGCTCCTCTTTCCAGAAAAATCCTACCACTGATGTCTCAGCTGGTTTGTTCAGCTTTTTCCATGGAGTCTAAGGGTTAAAGCCAAGCCATGGAGATGATAGATACCAGAAGGTTGAAGCAAAGGTCAAGATCTCTGGTGTTGGGCGATGATACTCAGAAGATTCTTCACATTTCAGGAAAAACGTGTTATTAACTTTTATTTTTTACACGAAAATGTCACAAGATGTTTAATTACATTCTGACAAAGACTCTGAACCTTTCTTCATGTCTCACCTCTGTTCGATACAATTCCTCTATCTGCTTCTTCACGTTGGCACTCAGCTCCTTTATTTTTTGTGCCAGAGCGCTTGATCGTCTGCGTAGAGTCGTGAGGTTCCTGGCCAGAACTTCAGCGTGGTCCGCCAACTTTAGCTCTGATACTGCACAAGAAATACAGCTTTAACAAATCGGCACGACATATCTGGTGGTCTGGCTTCATTTGACCCAGAAAACCCAACCCAAGGTTCTGCAGTGAGTCTTAACCGTATCTGTTGACTATGACTCTGCGGTTGGACTTGTAGATGTGTGTCATCAGGGACATGGATTTCTCAGTTGCGTCTTGGAACATCTTCGCCCTCTTACACACTGTCCACAGTTTTTTCTCCACCTCACTCTCCGTCTGTGAGATCAAACCCTGCAGTCTGCAGCCAGAGGGGCATTTAGAAACCTTTGGAGAAGCACATGAAGGTTGAGAGTTTGTCCTGCAACAAGTAAAGTATATCTCAGCAACTACAAAGTGTGTTTTGCCATCAAAATGAAGGTAACAAATGAGAATTCAGCAGATGTAAAACTAAGTATATGTCTTGAAATGTATTAATTATTTTCAAATGCAACTGTTTTGGGGTGTTTGTACCAGCTAGCCTCTTAAGTAGGTGCCCTTTGTGCCCCCATGTGGAACAGTTGCTGATTTGAGTGTTTGTGCAAGGCCATATCTCAGGAATGGCTTGATGGATTTGGGCGACTGACTCCTCTATGGAATCTATACAGCCGATATAATCAATGGGTAGTTCACAAATCCACATCACTTCAGTAATTATCCAATAAGAATGAAGCAAAGATTGTAGTTTCTCAAGACAGTTCTTGACAATCCTGCTTTTGAGTGTCCTTACTACTGACAGAAATGATTTGAGAGTCCTAGAAAAGCACTCGGAGAGCGCAGACCTCCGCCAAGCACAACAATTCTCCCATATAGGGATTTACAGATTGCGATAAAATCCGCGTTCTGGATCAGATCTGGATCAGCCTTCAAAATTTGATAGAGTTTCCCATTGTCAATCCCTAAGTAAAATTTCATGAGTTTTGGGCAATAATTAACGGAGATATTGAGAAATAAAATTTTCGGCCCCATTGACCGCAATGTTATCAAAAATTTGAAAGTGATCCAGAATCCAGGATTTCTTCCGGATCACATCCAAAATGAAATCAGTTCTTCCTTTTCAGATTTCTGACAACTCCTAAAAATTTCATCAAAATCTATCCATAACTTTTTGAGTTATCTTGAACACACACAGACAGACAGATAAACGGCAGCAAAAAAATAACCTTCTTGGTGGAGGTAAAGATGATCTTGAGTTGACACAGAAATCTGGGATAATGTGAGTCAAGTGCAACTTTTCATTGGAATATGAACTGTGGTGGCGAAACACCAAAGATAAGACCAAATTCAGAGTTGGGCTCTTCACTTAGGTGAAGTTAAGATCTTAAGAGTTAAGATATTTACACAGTTGCCACCTGTGGAGTTTTAAACTGAAAACAAATCTACCTCTGGATACAGAGGTAGCCCTAACCCCAACCTGACCTGTGGCTACACAGCCAGAACTAGCCAATCAAGTCATATACGGAGTAATTCACAGCACACAGCTAATTGGTGTAGTGAGCAGGAATGAATCTGATTGCTTGGTTTTGGCATGATGACGAAATATCAGTAATGTCTTAAATTTATCACGAATATGTCTTTTATGTATTAATTAGCTAAGAAATCTTAAATTGAGTAATTGTTAATATAGTAAGCATCAATACCAGACTTTCAGCTTTTAACTTTCTCTTTTGTTTTGAAAGTGACGATGCAAAGTCCCACTGGAGAAAACAGGGAGGAATATCGACATGCTGAACTTCATGAGACTATGATCCCGTCAGTTCAGCGGGAAACAGATCAACAGCGACTGAGACCAGTGGTGGTCCCGTCTGCCTCTACTGGAGTAACTGGAGGGACCCATTGGAGGGAAAAGCCCCGGATGAGTGTGAGTCCTGCTCCCTGACACGTCATACAGTCAGGTTGAGTCTATTAAAGCATGAAAGACATATTCATGATAAATTAAAACAAGATCAATAACCTCACATTTCCAGAAGATTTTTTCAAGTGTTGGTCAGAACACAGCAGTTTTCCATGTGTTGAGTTATTACTGTATTTTCCGGACTATAAGCCGCTACTTTTGTCCCACCTTTAAACCACGAGGCTTATACAGAGATGCGGGTTTTCTATGAATTTTTCTTCAGCCCTCAGGGGGCGCTCTAGCAGGAAGTGCAAAAACCAAAAAACAAACCTAGTAGTTAAAAGCTATTCTGTTTTTGTTAAGTAGCCTATGTTGGCTATGCTACTCTACATTCGTTTTGTGAGCATCAATACCTGTTATTATTGGACAAACTGATTAATCCAGGTGTGTCTGACCATTGTAGCTACTCGAACACACCTGGATTTATCAGTTTGTTGGTTCCCCAACGGATTTCAGGGTTCTGAGTGGACCCGCTGCAGAGGTAAGGTTTTAATCGCAGATTAACCGGACCGGACACAGCGTGGAGCCAGCAGGTTCGCGACCTGGCCCCAAAGTGGATCCGACACTGAGTGCAAGTGGACTCCGATACGGGTCCGTTTCACAGGTCCGTTCCAGACGTCTTTGCTATGTGGGGGGGTTTCAGCACACAGAAGGAGGAAAAATAAAGCAACTTGGTTTTAGTGTGCAGGAGGAAAATGAATAAAACCATCAATGACTTTTCTGTTTTGTTTGATCAGCACTTTTACTGCCGTGTTACAGGTTCTGTTCAGAACAATCAGTTCAGGTATGTGAATAAACACTTATGGTACAAAATATTTCGATGTAAATATCTTATTTCTCAGTTTATTGTCCGGTGCGGCTTATATGTGACAAAATATATATTCTTTTATATTTTAATGGGTGCGGCTTATATTCAGGTGCGCTTTATAGTCCAGAAAATATGGTATTTCTCCTGAAACTGTGAACTGTGTCTCTTTCAGTTTCTGATATGTTCCACTGTGAATAAATATGGGTTCAGACTGATTTCTGTTTTTCAGAGCCGGCTCATGAAGGCAGTCCTGTGTGAGGTCAGGTCAGGGTTAGGCTCCTCACCCAGTCATCGTCTGAACACAGGGGACCGCGGGATTTTGCTGAGCACTGCTGCTTCCTGAAGGCACGGCGGCGGCTGGACGACTGGCGGCGGCTGGACGACTGGCGGCTGCTGTCTCGTTTCTGCTGCTTGGGCCTCACGCACACTGTACAGAAGGACGAAAGAAGAAGAAGAAGAAAAACAGCTCTGAGGTCTGGTTACCTTCAACTGAGCCCCAGTTCAAACAGGACAAGGGAACTTTGAATCGTGGCCTTCATGTGTTTGTATTGTGTAACCGTTGGAGCGTTCAAAGGTCAAGCTTGTTGTTTTCTCTGTTCTGAGCATTTCACCACCCCAAATGACTCAATTAGACCTTTGTGCGGAGCTTAATTTTTTTTTCTTTCTTTGACTTGATCAGTACCATCTGATTGTAGTGGGTTTAAGTTTTATTTTTCAGTCATTCTGAAGTAGATTAGCTTCTGCGCTTCAACCAAACTTTAGCTGTCAGATGGCCTCACATCTGTCTGAAGAACACTCTGGAGTTTCTGCTCCACTCAGTGACTGTAAGGTGTCCTGGTTCTGTGGACAGAAGACAACCCCCAAACCACCACTGTGGCTGAAAAGTAGGTTAGGGTTAGGATTAGTGGATTGGTGTTCCCTAGCAACGACGATAGGGTTGGTGGATGTTAAGGTCAGAAAACTCCACTCTGGTCTCGTCTGTCCAGAGGATGTTGTTCCAGAAGTATGCTGGTTGGTTCAGATCCAGTTTAGTGAGCCTCAGTTGGGCTTAAATGTTCTTTTTAGACAGAAGAGGTTTTCCCCTGGAAATAGAGGTCTTCACGGGTCCATGAAAGTGGACCTGACCCGAATGGACCCGTGAAAATTCGACCCGTAACCAACCCGACCCAAGCTATTATCATAAGTCCGGGAGTCTGGACCCGAATGGACCCGCAATATCTGGACCCGGAACCGACCCGAGCCGAGTCTATTGGTATATCAATTTTGGATCAGATTAACCTATCTCTACAACTAGGATATGTACCACAGGTTTTAAAAGTTGCAGTCATTAAACCTTTACTCAAGAAACTATCTCTTGATCCGGACATCTTGGCAAACTATAGACCAATATCCAACCTTCCATTTATCTCTAAAATTCTGGAAAAAATAGTTGCTAGCCAGTTAGGAGAACACCTGCATAGAAATGATCTATTTGAGGTCTTTCTGTCAGGGTTCAGAACTCATCATAGCACAGAAACTGCGCTGATTAGAGTCTCCAACAACCTCCTCATGGCCTCAGACAATGGATTAGTTTCTGTCCTTGTTCTGCTGGACCTCAGTGCTGCTTTTGATACTGTAGATCACAGCATTTTGCTGCATAGATTGGAGCACACTGTTGGAATTAAAGGGACAGCATTAGGCTGGTTTAAGTCATACCTATCTGACAGGTGCCAGGTTATCCATGTTAACGACGTTTCTTCTACACGGACTAGAGTCTGCTATGGCGTCCCACAGGGTTCAGTTCTGGGACCAATCCTTTTCACTTTATACATGTTGCCCTTGGGAAAAATTATCCAGAGCCATGGCATAAACTTTCATTGCTACGCTGATGATACGCAGCTGTACTTATCTATGAAACCAGAGGAAACAAAACCTTTGGTTAAACTTCAAGGGTGTCTTAATGACATTTAGTCCTGGATGTCCTCTAACCTTTTGCTTCTAAATTCAGATAAAACAGGTTATTGTCTTTGGTCCCAAACACCTGAGGAATGGATTAACTGGGTTTACGCTGGCTTCCAGCACAGCTGTGAAAAACCTTGGAGTTATTTTTGATCAGGATATGTCATTTAAGCAGCATATTAATCAGGTTTGCAAGACTGCCTTTTTTCATCTCCGAAATATTGCCAAGATTAGGATCATCCTCTCCCAGGGTGATGCCGAAAAACTAATCCACGCGTTTGTTAGCTCTAGACTGGATTACTGTAATGCGTTGTTAGCAGGATGTCCGAAAAGCTCGCTAAATAGCCTCCAATTAAGCCAGAATGCAGCAGCGAGGGTGCTGATAGGAATCCGCAAGCAAGATCACATCTCTCCCGTGTTAGCCTCCCTCCATTGGCTTCCCGTGAAATTTCGAATTGAGTTTAAAATTCTGCTTCTCGCATATGAGGCCGTTAATGTCCTAGCTCCACGCTATTTACAAGACCTGACAGCACGTTATGCTCCTAATAGAGCTCTCTGCTTTCAGAGTGCAGGATTATTCATCGTTCCTAGAATATCTAAAAGTAGGTTTGGAGGACGGGCCTTCTGCTACCAGACACCTTTTTTATGGAACCAGCTACCAGTTTAGGTTCAGGAGGCTGACACCACCTCCATCTCAAAACTAAATTGAAAACATTTCTGTTCAGTAAAGCCTACAGTTAGTCTAAACTATAGTGTGTAGGGGTTAATAGTTATAACCATTGTTGTAGTAGCTCAGACTAGAGTAGCTCATCTTAATCACAGCTTCATCGTAGTTATGCTGCTATAGGCCTACGCTGCAGGGAGACGCCAACATGATCTGCTGAATGGTGTCTCTACTGCTTTTCTCCCTTTTCCTTCCCTTTCCTCCTCCCTTCTTCCTCCTCCAGCTTCATAATTACTTGGGAGCACCTTGTTACTGTAGCTGTGCCCCATATTCTTTACTTTCCTGTGGTTTGTTGTGCTGTTTTGCCCCCCTTTTTTTCTCTGAGTATTTGCAGGCCAGAGTTTCCTGAGTTTCATGCTGACTTGCAGTTTCCATCCTCTGTCCATCCCAGCGTTTACCTCCACCTGTGTGTTTAGATGTGTTCAGGGTGCTGGTTGCCGTGGTGACTGGTGATCTAGTCCTCTGACCATCTCACCTCAGTGCTGCTACCTCCATCTGTTTATGTTTATGTTTATATGGTCATTATATTTAGTCATTTGTGTGCTCTCCTCTCTCTGTCCTCCATCCTCTCTGTCCTCTCTCTGTCCTGTCTCTCCTCTTTTCTTTCTTTATCCAGCTGGTCTTCATCAGGAAGGTCCCCCCATATGATCTAGGTCCCGATCAAGGTTTCTTCCTCTTAAAGTGGAGCTTTTTCTTGCTACTGTTTGGCTTCAAGGTTTTTTTCTCCCTCTGTGGGAGTTTTTTACCTGCCATTATCCTTGATTGGATTTAGTATAATAATTTTAGTTCATGATATTTACTTGGGGGTCATGATCTGGGTCTCTGTAAAGCACCTAGAGACAAATGACATTGTAACAGACGCCATACAAATAAAATTGAATTGAATTGAACTGATTCTGTTTTTATCGTCTCATTACACCTATAAATACAGGATTAAAATATTTAAATGTAAATGTGTGTTTGACCGCGGTAAACCAACCAAAGTTGCATTAAATGGCCAAATCTTCTAAAGTTATAAATAATAATCTCCAGATAAGTCAAGTTATAAAGTTTCATTTGATTTAAATGTTTTAACAGTTATAACTGTTATTATCTGTAGAAGAATTTCATTGAAGGCCTTTCTTATCTTACATGGGACTTTGTAAAAAATTGGCAAAAGTGGAACAAATTTGGTGAATTTGAAAAACCAAAGTCTTGCCAAGTTTGATCACAAATGTTTCCAAGAACTACGTATCGATCAAAGACCAAAGTAAACTGGCACCAAAAAACCAGGAGACACACATACTAGTTTACTTACACTAAATTTAATTTTAATAAACTCTCACAAGCACATTTTAATGATCTTTTTTTTTTAAATAAACAGAAGTACATTAAAGTAAAAATAGAGATGTTAATGTTAAAATTATTTCTAACTTTCTTCAACCTCAAACACATTTGGGTAAAGAGTCAGAGTAAACTTTTTGTAGGAAAAAAACCCAAAAAGAGACAACACAACTCAGCAGCTGAAGTGAACAGTGGAACTTTATTGATTGAGCAGAGATTAGTGTGTGATCTTGAGCAACAGGGAGAACATCAGGTCAGTGCGAGAACATTGGACTGTCAATGACATCAATGTCGTTCATACGGGTCGATGACAAAGACAGAATCAGCAGAAATCCACTAAACATCATTTTGAAAATCCGTCAGTGATTTCCAAACAGCTGAACAGGGACTAGATCTGTTTATTGTATTTATTTTCTCCTTCCCACTAAAAAGCAGCCGGTCGGATGAACATTCGGACGGTTTTCAGGCTGTAACTGGCCGGTTTGTACGTGGGCCACACGACTCCGTTCTCAGCCTGGTGCGGTACGTTTGTTTTAGGGTCGTACGGGCCTCGGTAATAAACGCCGTTTAAGTTGGCCGTCTGGCAGCTGTTGTACCACCACCCTCCCCCGTACACCTCTGCACAGTTCTCCTCCCATTTATCGTTGTCTTTATCGAAGGTGCTGAATTTCATCCCGGCGTGGGACGAATCAGATGCCCCATCAGTGTTCGGCATCTCCAGAGCGTCCCCGGCGTCCCCGGTGTACCCGGACACGTGCAGCGGGAACCCCGTTTCCTCCGAGCCGACCTTTATCGTGTACTCGGCGGTGGCTGCGCCCCCCTCCCAGTCCTCCAGCTCTACTCTCAGCATGGTCTCGGCCTGAGCGGTCAGCAGGTGGAGGTTCTGGTTGCCCAGCCAAAACTCCCCCTTGCCCCGGGCGTCGACCGAGCCGAACCCGTCACGGTATTCGGCCCAGGTGCGGTTGAAGCTGAGCGCGCCACTCTCTCTCTGCTGGACTAACAACCACCCACCCATTAGCCCCTCCTGCTGGCAGTAAACCTCTACTACCGGCGTGGAGTCGGCGCCGCCGGGTCTGATCTTAAACAGGCCGTTTGTTTCCCCTGTCAGGTGCTTCTGGTAGGCTTCAACACAATCTGCAAACACAGAGGGGCACACCGCAGACTGCGGGTTAGCATGGCGCAGATTTGACATTTACTGCCGAGATAAAAATCATCCCTCCATTAAAAAAAAAAAAAAACAAAAAAACTTAAATTTCCAAACCTATTCACGCCAGTCTGTATTTGGGCCACTGATAGGATTATTGTGGGTTAAACAGTTATGGGGACTCATCAATAAATTTTTAGTTGGGACAGTTTAAACGCAAAATACAATTTTATTAAATGATTTTAGTCAGAGAACACATAAAATTACAGATCTTACAAAAAAAAGAGGTGCTTTGTGACAGATCCGATAATAAAAAATGTCTAAAACTGTCTTAAACATGGCGGCTGCCCTGCTTACAACAGTCCTGCACTGCTTCGCCTGACTTTAGCTGACATTAGTTCTCTTGGTTTATACATTGCGCTTTAATATCTCAATGAGCTGTAAAACCTGATTGATGCTTCTGCATTAGTTGGCCGCGTACTGACTCTGCACCATCTTTGGAGTTTGTGTCGCTCTGTAATTACACCACCAACTGCTAGAGGGCAGTGCAGGTTCTTTTCTGCAGCGCCTTTTGTTTACTTCCTTCATGTAGCTCAGACATAGCAATGGAGCTAGTAAAGTATATCTCATTGGTGTTGGCGTCATTTTTATAGAAATGTCATCATGACTTGAAGATGATGATGAAGGAGCAGCAGCAGGAAAACCCAAGACTAAGAAGAACAAATCTACCAAGCGGACCGATTTCATTTGTTGCGGTCTGCATCAACGTGACACCTGGTTACATTTAAAGTACGCCGTCACTCCAGCGCAGAAGCATCTCTCAGGCTTAACTCTTACATCAGAATGAATGTGAAACTACAAACACTACCATTGAAAGATTAAGAATAGTATATTCACTTCTTGTTTTGGTACATAGGGCTAGCTACCAAGCTAGCTGATGCTAACACAAGGTGTCTAGCTGACTGTTCCCTGCTTGGGTTCGCAGATTTTACTCCAGGTCTGATGTTTTGGTACCTTGTCCCACATAATCGGCCTGCCTCTCGACCCGCATACTCTTTACACTCCGGGCATGGAAATCAGGAACGTCGTCCTCCGTGTTGTCGGTCATGAAGGCTCCAAGGTCAGAGCCGAACGGATCCATTAGACCACCTTTGTAATCTCCCAAGAGGCTTCCCTTAGCGCCACCGGCGTGGGTTGTCTTTAAATTTGAGAAGCCGGAGGAAGAGGAGGAAGAGGAGGAGTAGGAGGAGGAGGAACCGTGATTCATGGTGGGGAACAAGCTGTCAAAGCTGCCCGCCCCCATTGACTGACACTCAGGTCCTCCCTCAATCACCTCCTCCATTCTCTCCACTGGGCCATCCTTGGTGTGAACCACATGTTTTCTAATGCTCTTGGTGCAGCTGATAGTTTGGCTGGACACGCGGCTTACACTGGGTTGGCTGAAACTCTGAAAGTTTCCAGTCCCAAACAAATCCCCATCACCACGTCTGTCAAAGTCAGTGATGGATTTGGAAGGGTATGAAGATGGAGATGAGGGTGAAGATGAAGATGAAGATGAAGGATGAGGATGAGGATATGGTTGAGGTTGAAGATGATGTTGAGGTTGAGGATGTAGAAGCAGCGTAGGAAGTACCTGGGACCTTGGAGATTGTTGCTGGGGATGAGCTGGAGCCTTCCGCCTCCAGGATAAACTGGACGGTGTTCACCTGGACAAAAGAAGAACAAAACTTCAGATGGATGTATCATGACGTGGGTTGTGATGTAAGATGGGACAATGGTGTCAGAGAAGACGTCATCCATCAAGACCATTGTTGCTTATTGAGTTTTCAACTTAAGGTATCTTAATACTTCCCTAGTCCATTCTCTTTAGCACTTAGTTTAAAAAAAATACTGATTGCAGACACAATTGTGCTGAATCTGGGATACTTTTTTATACATTTTGCGCAGTTATGGCACTGGCTCGTAAAATGATCTGTCCATGCAGCATTGGTATTTCTACTTTCTTGTTTCCAGCATTGATCTGGTAGCTGTTCAAGGGATTGAAACAAGTGTGTAAAAGCTGAACTTCAGATCAAATTACTTAAAAGCAGACTGCAGAACGGCGCAGTAACAAGTGAAAGACACTGAAAATGAACGAATAATTCTAAGTCCCTGACAAAGGTTGCACAGTGAAATGTTGCAAAAAGACAGGACCAGCAGCGCTGAGAATCCAACAGGTTTGAGCTCGGCTGACTGAGCCAGGGTCCGCCATGGGCTTCACTGCAGAGGAACCAGCCAACACCCTGCATAATTCTGCTTGAAAAACTCCTGAAACGGTTTTCCATGAGCAACTCGACCCTGTTAGGCAGGCTGGGCTGTGGTCTGGTGCACGGAGCTCTCAGCCAGTAGTGCACAGTCTTGCCAGGTGGGAAATGTAGGATTAATGTACACCTGGCAATGCTGGCAGTGCACAAGTTGGCCCGATACGCAGCTTGGCTGAAGGAGCCGAGCTACTCAGAAAATAATTTCAGGACTCTTCCAGTTGAAATGCTGGAACCGGGAATAAATGATCCCGATAGCGGGACCTCCAGTCTCTAATGCTTCTGTGGCGACATGAAATTACCACGGATAGCAATGCTAAGTTAAGCTAAGCCTCCCCCCTCAGATCCTTCCAGACCATGAGCTGTCGCAACAATCAACACAGCACGCGAGCACGGCAAAACGATCGTTTTTTGTTCACAGCTTAAAAGTCAATTTAATGCTAAAGTTCTATGTAGCTAAAATTATGACAGCTGTCAAACACGTGAAATGACATACAGCTAACTTTATTGCTGAGTATAAATTTATCTGATGTGGTCCAAAAAGATTCACCCCAGTAGAGTTGTAATGGGTGTAAAATCTATCTATACTAGAGGTCTTCACGGGTCCACTTTCATGGACCGGAACCAGGATGGACCCATGAAAATTCGATCCGAAACCAACCCTTATCATATCATAAGTCCCGAATGGACCCGCAATATTTGGACCCGGAACCGACCTGACCCGAGCTTTTAGTTTCCGGCCACGAACCGAACCGAGTTACCCGAATAGAACCGAGACAATCCAGCCCATAGTTGCTCATGTTAAAGTTGTCTAGTGTTGAATAAAAATTAATTTTCTTACCTAAAGTTGTCTTCTTCTACCCGGTTCAGTTGCTACATAGGCTACGTGATGTAAACAACAATAAATCCACGTTGTTATTTTCTTTGTGGATACAGATGCTATTGGTAGCAACTGCTAACGCTAATAGCCTACACCGGTCAGGACGTGTGGTGAATATGTTCTCTCATCCAGTGCTGTCATGTTGGCGATCCGTTGTGCTTTACAGCTGCCGGACAAACCGCTAATAACACGCTACGGCAACACGATTGTTTCATGACAAACACGCCACGTTAATGAATAATTAATTTAACTGCCCCGAGTCCTGACATTAGCTGCCACCGCCAAAATCTTTACCTCTCAGGTAAACATGGACCCAGCCTGTCAGAGAGCACCGACTGGACCCGAGACTAACTGTACCGATTCTGACCCAAACCCGAAGTCACATCTTTTGAACGGACCCGAGACCCGATTCGGGTCGGAACCTCGGGTTTTCGGGTTGTCGGGTTGTTCCGAAGACCTCTAATCTATACAGATCGCCACATTTGTGAGGTGTTTTCCAGGTGAGTCTCACCTCAGGGAACACGTCCTGTCTCTTCTGTGCCGCCACGTTCCCGGATTTATAGATGCTGTCCACCACCACATCCTTTAGTGGCCTGCTCTTCATCACGTACAGCGTCCCCACCGACTCGATGGCCTGGGGGGACTGGGAGTCCAGCTGCTTCACCTGACGGACAGACAGAAACAGAAATCCAAAACCTGATCTCTGGTTCAAGTGAAAATAAGTAAGAATTTCAGCTCTTATTTTATACATAAAACACAGAACAGCCATACTGTCTGAAAATGAGCGGACTAAAACTGATCCAGCACAGGGATTTGTGGTGTCTCTCAATATTCAGATGGGGTCCGAGCATTTACCTGTTTCTCCAGAGTCACATAGCTGTCGTAGTCCACCTGGTACTCGTGGTGAGTGCCGCATGATCCCTTACAGGCACGGATCTTCATGTCGATATCCACCTGACAGAACAAAAAACAGCTGAAAATGTGGTTCTTGAAAGGAAATTAGCTGATAAACCGGGTTATAAAATTATCCACATAGTGGACAGATTAAATCTGTTGGGTTTATTACACAAAAAGTACAAAAAATAAGTCCTACTACTACTACTACTACTAAACTGAGACTAATTCTTGTATTTTACCTTCTGCTTTTTGCAGTGCAGTAAAATTATTAACTCTTAATTATAGGTTTCCTCCAAAAAGAGAAAACCCAAGGACAAGAAAGTAAATTAAAAAAATCAAGTGGCCATTATATAATATTAGTAATAATAATAATATATCTTAGTTTGTTCATATGTTTATGTGGTGATTTTAAAGAATATATTTATAGTGTCAGAGAAAGTTACAAGCTGGTATTGTTCCTTGTTTTAATAGTAAATTACTAAATGTAAGATTTTCCTGGCCAATTAAAACATAAAAGATAGGGGTGCACGATAACTATCGGGCCGATAACAGGAAATTATGACGTCATCCCTATAACTCTGATACCACGACGAATAGCCCCGATAACATATATTTTTGTCATCATGGCAGTGCCTCACTCCCTCTGAGCCTTGAATGACCGGCAGTGAATGTTATGTTCAAGTGACGTCGGTATAATCAGAAAAACGATTACTAAATAAGGAAAATCAAGAATACCCCCTCATGCCAGAAAACAACTTGTGAACTCGGTCATAATTTTAGTAGTTGCTGACTTGAATTGATATTCATAGTATTTTCCCTCATGTTACACATAAAAAAAGAAAAAAATAGAAAAGGCTGAAAGAACGACTAGCAAACGAGGGAACGTCGGAATTTACGTTACACCTTGAATGCAGCCTGCAGCACAGCGCTGATCACAACAAACATGGCGGCGTGGAACTTCGTTAAAGTTTCAGAAGAAGATAGTTTGGTGGTTATTTGTGACGAATCCGAGTGAATTCTACGAGGAGGGAAGCACAAGCTTTAATACGTAAAACCTGATCGGCCACCAACAACATAACAATCGCTTCCATGGAGTTTTGAAATCGCACTAATGTGAGTTAACGGAAGCTAATGCTAACATGCGCAAGCCAGCAACAGTCTCCCCTCTTCCTCATTCCTCTCCTCTAAAGCTTCAATGAGAAAAATAAAAAACAAAAACTACTGAACCTCATTTACTTTAATTAAAGGTATTAATTTAAATGGAACCACAAGCCAAAATCCTTTAAATGTTAATCTTTTTCAGTTTGTAATTCTGATGCCTGTATTTTCATCAGTTCAAGGAGCCTTTATTTTTTATATCAGTCAGTAATGAACCTTATTTAAGTTGATGTGAGATATCAAATAGGTTTGTTTGATAGCTTTACGAAAATGTTTGAGAGACTTGCCAATAGTTTTTCAATGGAAAAAATAAATATCAGTTCATTTAAAAAGTCAAAACAGTTTTTGGTTTTGTTCATAGTATTGATGTAATGATCTTAGGTATATGTGTGTGTTATCGGGTATCGGCCTTTAGGAGCTGAAAGTTATCGGTTATCGGTATCGGTTTAAAAACACAGTTATCGTGCATCCCTAATAAAAGATACATTCATAATAAGTTTTCATCAGTATACATGGACTGAACAAGTAAATTATATTTAAAACAAGATGAATCATCTCATATTTCCAGATCTAAAATTTTGCAGTTCCATCCATCCGTATAAGATCCGGACGTCATTTCTCATCTGGACAGAAACACTGCAGTCGTTTGTGCTTTGACTGCTGAGTGTCAGAAAGCTGCTGAGATGTTCGGCGTCTGAACCGACCAGCGTAAATGTGTAGTTTCTGCCTCGCCGTACCTCCAGCCTCTGCATCTGCGTGACCTGGTCTTTGACCCGATCCTTCAGGGCTGTCAGGATCCTCAGCTGTCTGTCAATCTTAATCTTTATCTCCGTGATTCGCCGGCGCAGATTCTGGGCCAGGTCGTAGTATTTGTCGTCGTTACCTGGTGGAAGAGCACCTGGTGTTCATGTGGGCAGGTTTTGTTTTCACGCCAGACAAAAAGACATTTTGACAGAAAATTCCTCCACGTGGCCCCCAGTCGACCAACGGAAAACAGACTTCCACAAAGTCCAAGAAAACTATACAGCTAACGCAGTAAACAGAGCTAAAACACTTTGGCATCATTATTTAATGTTTATGTGACAGCTGTAATTTACCTGCAACTTTTTTCAACATACCATTATCTATTGAACAAAAATTAACCAAAAAAAAAAAAAAAAGGTCATGTTGGCACTATTAAGTACCCCTTTACTGCTTCAGTAGGATTTAGGAGGGCAGCCTGGAGTGAACCAGTCGTCAGCAGGTCTGCTGACCTGAACAAGGAAAAGAGGTGGGACAGAAACACTGACCGGAGTCGAGGGTGAGTTTCTCCCTCAGGTAGTCGTACGTCTGTTTAGATCCCTGGTCGGCGGAGCGGTGCTTGGCCTTGTACTGATCCAGAAGGCTTCGGATCTTCTCGATCTTCCTCAGCAGCTCGTGGTCGTGTTTATCCATCAGACCCTGGATTCTGCAGCCCGACGGGCATTTGGAGCCCTGATGGACGGATACGACAAAGGCAGTCAGGAATTATCACCCATAAACTGTTGAATCCACTAAGTTTAGGCTTGTAAAAAAAAAAAAAAAGCATATGTGTGGAAAAAGAACATAGAAATATGTAAGAAACTTATCTGGAAAAAAATGTTTTGCTCACAAGAGCTTATGCTAACCACCACCCCCACCACTTTCTTTTCTTTTTTTTTTTTTTTTTACAGCAAGCTACTTTAAGCCCCTCTCATTATTCACTACAGTCAGCTAAAATGGCTCTTTTAGCTCTAAAAGTAAAACTGAAGTTTAATCGATCATGAGAGAACTCCGTGCCACACCGTTCAGCATAGTTTGCTAATTAGGCTAGCAGCACTGCAGCGATGGGCAGTGTTGTACCTCGCAGCAACATTAAAAAATAATTTTTAAAAAATGAAACTAAAAATGAACTATTTAGTTCATTTTTTGAAATGGTACAGAGCCCCTCTGGTGACATTTGATAAAAAAAATAATAACGTGTGGCCACGGAATAGTTAATACGTTGAGCAGCCGAATTATGTGTCTGTTGCTAAGCAATACTCCATCCCTAACCGCAAGTGCCTTAAGAATGTCATTGTAATTCATTCCTATATTCAAATAAAATGAAATTAAGTCAAATGTGTCCATGTTTGTTGGTTCAAGTATGAATCAAGCAAGCAACAATCAATCTCTGCTTGGAAATGGCTACTATAATTATCTCGTGGCCACGCATTATTATTTTTTTTTATCAAATGTCACAGGAGGGGTAAAATGGTGAACTGAACTAGCTCATTTTTATTTATGTGAACTATAAACTGAACTAGTTCATTTTAATTTATGTGAACTATGAACTGAACTAGTTCGTCTAGAAAGTGAACTTGCCCAACACTGGCGACGGGGAACCATGAAGTTTCAGTGGCTCCGAAAGCGAACGAGCGCGACAAAAAGGGAAGATTGTGGCAGGCTGACATATTTGAGGGCAGTAAATAATTAAACCAGGGCTAAGATTGTGGGCTGCCAGCTAACTGAGTGGCTGGTCGCTACAACGTAGGAGCAGACAAAGCTAGCTACAATGTGAATGGCTTTAAATGTAGATGGAGCTTCTGTCCCAAAATCAAAAACACGTTGTTTGCAATTATGAGGGTGCTTTAAAGCAATGCAGTAAAAACGTACTAAGACGAAACGTTCCACGTTTGTAACGTATGCTGAAGTCAGGAGAAGCTGCTCACCCAGTCATCGTCTATGCAGAAGGGCCACTCCTTCCGAGGGTCGCATTTGTCGCTCCTGGTGCCGACCTCCATCGGCCGTGCTCCTCTGGGGTCAACAACAGTGGCCTGGATGAAGACAGAACAAAGATTGAGTGGATTTGTTGTAAAATCACAAATTTAACAAGTTCATGACTGTTTGACGTAAAATTGCTAGTTTTCATCCTGAACTAGCGTCGGCATCTCTTCAGATTTAGTCAGAAATTTACCAGCTACAAGTACATGAGCACTTGTGGTTGGTCAGATTTGGCCCGAGGGCCTTGAGTCTGACTCCAGGTCTAGATACATAAGGAACCAGACTCACCTGGGCCAAGGCCACAGAAACCAGACAGGCGAGTAAAGCGAGCAGCTGCATCTCTCTCTGTTGTGAAGACTTGCGTCTGAATGCTTCTGCTGCGCTGCTGTTGGATCTTATGAAGCCGCCTGCTTCGGTCCTGACCTGACACACGTCTGACTCAGAGCAAACGTCCGTCAGATCCCATCAGGGTTGAGCAACAGCTGCCGCTGACTGATCGATCCGTCGCTTGTTTGCTGTACTGTGACAAAGTACACGCAAACACGCTGCGGGATTTACTGGCATTTCATAAAGCAAACCCCTCTGATTCATCAAACTGTGACCAATCAATCGATTTGAGTGGGCGACAGAACAGACAGTAATGAACACCACTTAATGACTCACAACCCCACATGTTGAGTGTTTTATTCCACATTAAATATAACCCTTTTCCGGTTTACATCACACTGTTATTAGGGGTGTAAAGATAAACCGATTTGAATCGGTTATCGGTCTATGACGTATGAGATCCGAGTGCATCTGTCAATGGAGAACTGGATCGGTAAAAATGCACTACGAACGGTCCGATGTCCCATATTTACGGCCGCGAATCGGTTTTCCTAAGTTCCAGCGACCCAGACCTGCCATTGTTGTGACGTCAGCTATGTAGCTGAGAGAGCAGGCTAGCAACATGTCAGACAACGTGGATGAAATATACAGCGCTTCTCACCACTGGTAAATGTAGGTAGGAAATGTGAACGTACGCTCGTCTGCCTCGTCCCCGGCGTGGACATCACCAGGTCCTGCTTCTAGTCTCGCTTAGCAATGTAACCTCCAAGTACTCCAAGTACACATGAATGAAGAACTCAAAATAGAAAACTCCTCGGATCTACACGATTCACGTAGGTCTCCCTTTTTGATTTCAAAACGATGAATTTCGCCGAAAGATGAGGGATTTTCATGCCTGAAATATAAGTTATTCAGTGTTTAGAACTTTTTGTGATAAAAAAAAAAATTAAGAAAAGCTAATGTTCAGAGTTACAGGCATCAAAAAGACATGTTGAATGTAACATGCTATTTTCTATAACTGCTTACTAAAGTTTTGGATCCATGTATGTTGTTGTCAGTGATGTTTTACTGTTGAAGTTCACGAGTGACTGAATCACTAGTCATTCTGAATTTTTTCCTTTAATAGGCAACTTAATTGTTTCATAACAACTACTTTTATTTTTGATATCTAACTTCAGCTTTATGCTCAGTGTATTCTCACATTAGCAGGAATAATTAAACTTTGTGCCATTTTTATCTTTTATTTTCTGTTGAGGGAAAGTAGGAATAGGATTTTAAGTATGAGCAGAGTTTTGCAAACCTGTGAAGTGAGTCACACCAGATTGTGAGTTTTGCGTTTCATTATGTAATGTCAATTATCCTCCCAGGTATATTGTAAAGGCTTAAGTTATTGTCTGAATTCATGTTCAGTAGGCCTGGTGTACTGTCTCTGGGACATTAAATAAACAAAATAATACTATTTTGAAATTAAATTTGTGTTTCTCTTTTTCTTCTCAGTAATAAAGCAAAATAAGTAGTTGGGGTTAAATTGTCAATTTTTATTAAATCAAATATGACTGTACCGTATTGAATCGTACCGAATCGAATCGTTTACTATTTTTTATGAATCGTCCCTGAATCGGATCGTAGCCTGTGAATTGAGATTTGAATCGGATCGTTTTGTGAGAGAAAGATTCACAACCCTAACTGTTATGTTCCGAAATGCTTTTATTACTTATGGCACACGTAGCCAAATCCAGCCCATCGCTCCATCTTATCTGGCCCGCGACAGCGTGCAAAGATGGTCATATACTCACAATTTTAATAATATAATTCTGAGGGGTTTCTAGCACGACCGCCCGTCTGATTTGGTGCTGACATCAAGAATTGAAATAAGTGAGGTGAGGAGAGCAGCCAGGTTGCGATTTAACAACAAAAACAGTAATTTTGGCAACAAGAGTGCAATCTCACAAAGTCACAATTTTAGAATAAAAAGTTGCAATTTTGCAAAAGTTGATATTTTATAACAAAAAAGTTTTAAGAAGTCGTCATTTTGTGTAATTTTGGACTTTATGATGAAAAGTTGTGATTTTACAACAAAAGTCTCAAACTTTCAAAGTTCATGACTTTACAACAAAAAGTTGTTTTTTTCTAAAATGAAAAAGTTCACAACTGTTTTGTAACTTCCAGTTTTACAAGAAAAAAAATTCCATATTTTTGGACAACAGTCTCAATTTCACAATAAATCAATTGCAAAATTCACAATTTTATCAAAAAAACTTTTTGAAAACTGTGATTTAGGGATAGAAAGTTGCAATTTTGATAGAATGTCTTAGCATAGCACCATAGCATGTCCTAGCAGAGCATGTCTTAGCAAAGCAGCATAGCATTTCCTAGAATCTCAGCATAGTATGTGCTAGCATGTCAGCATAGCATGTCCTAGCATAGCATGTCTTAGCATAGCAGCATAGTATGTCAGCATAGCATGTCCTAGCATAGCAACATATCCGCTGCACTTTGACAAGGAGCTAATAGCAAGTGCTAACAGGTGTCTTTCAAAATACCAGTTTTTAAACCAGCGCATGCACGTCATTATTGACTTCTTATGACACTTATTGACTTCATCATACTTTTATTTTCCCAAAATGATATTTGTAAAATAGGGATCGTCTTATAATCAGTCGTCCTGTATTTGTATCCTGCAGTTGTATATATCAAGTGTTTATTCTCCAGAATCAGTTCCATGACAGACCTCTTACAACATCATTTCATATCTAATTCAGTTCTTTTAATGAAAGAATCGAGGTGATTTATTTGCATGGGTCACGACGTTCCCATGAGTCACTCTCAGGTCATCACAGTCACTTTGTGAGCATTTCTGGACTTTGGACAGTTAGTCAGGAGGTCTTTGTGCTTCAGGCAGCAGAGGACACTGCTGCAGCAACACTGCCAACGTGTGGTCTAAAGAACTCACAAGTATGCCATCTAACTTGCTCACAACTCTAGGTTACGTTTGATCCAAAATAGAGGATGACAGAAATGGCTAAAGTCCTTGGTGCAGCTTTAAAACAAGATCAAACTAGACAATACAACGGTTTTCACAATGTTCACATTTGTATTTACAGTTTAAATACTTACATTTAAATGTTTCTTTCTTCCCCTGGCTTGATTCTGGAGCCATTAAGACAGGGGTCGGCAACCTTTCTATCAAAAGAGCCATTTTTTGTCCCTCTCTCCTTAATAAAATTCATCTGGAGCCACAAAACTTATTTGACCCATAAAATGAAGATATCACAGTTTATGAAGTTTTATATCTAGTTATTCTGTATTCAGATGGATTTGAATCTACCCAAAAGATTATTCCTAGTATCTTTGGCAGTTTTTAAAGTTTTTAATGCAAAAGGTCATGCAAGATACTAATTAAAGTTTCATTTCCAATGTTTTTTTGTCATCCACTGTAAAAGAATTATAGTTTGTTGCATTTATGAAATTATAGAAGAACAAACAGAAAACTGTTGACATTTTATTGCTGTTTTTACCTGTTATAACAAAGGAAAACCTCAAACTCTGATAAAGACTGAATATTGGCTGCTGCTGTATGTTTGGGAGCAGAACCAAGACAATTTCCTATCAACTTGTTGACATGGAAGTAAATATATTAAATCTTGAATCTTTTGAATGAGAAAAAAAAAACACTGGCATGTGTAAACCTACTTTGAAATAAAACAAAGAACCATGCAGGTTCATTTGAGTCATTCACTGATTTTTAAAACACTGATCAAATAAAAAGTAGCCCACTTTAAAATAAATAAAACGTAAAGCTGCAGCTTAATAACTTAAAAAATTACAAATATAAAAATAGGGCCAGTTTGTATTTAATAATGACTTTAAGTCTATTTCAGTGTGTTGTCATCCTCTTGTTTTCTCCTCAGCCACGTACAACAATCAACCATCGAGCCTGAACATAAAACATTTGTTGTTCATGCTGGAGAAAACCTGCTCACATCAGTATGTGGATCAAAGACTGACAGGACTCCAAATAAAAACGTCTTCATGTTCATTTAAGTGTTAGGAATGACGTTCATGTTTCAAAGACAAATTTGTCGGGTTTAGGGAAGGTTTCCAATATCGCTCCTTTTAGTGTGTTACACCACGACAGCACCGATGTGGTGTCTAAAAAATTTTTATTTTATTTTTTACGGCGGTACATGAGGAACACAAAGTCACAGAGCTCGCACTCACCTTTATTTTCTTTCCCAGGATTCAACACACAGATACGACTTCCTCGTTGCAGTAACCTGGCAGTATTTTGTGCTGAACACACTCATTCCTGCCCCCTGCTGGTGAGCAACCTACAGGACACTACATGTGCTCCAGAGGAGAATCACCTTCTGACAAGTTTTTCCCCAAAGCTACAGGGAGCCACTGCTGAGGAGCTAAAGAGCTGCAGGCTGCCGACCCCTGGTCTAGATTGTTTATATTTGTATTTACGGTTCAAATACTTACATTTAAATGTTTCTTTTTTTCCCCTGGCTTGTTTCTGGAGCCATTTAGAGGCCAGCATCTTGCCAAGGCAGACTCCACTAAACCCCCTGCTTATTCCAAGTAAACGGGCTAAAGTTTGCTTGGGCTGCTCGGCAACTTCCACATTAGCTTATGGATATTGATGGGTATTAATGAATGGATGGAAGTACTTCCATAACAATCTACCGGAGTTTAAAGGCTGTCTGAGTTTAAAATATCTCATAAACATGGGTTTATGATATGTGCAAATAATTACATTCTCTTTTTATTTTCATCTCACACAGCTTCCCAACATTTGTGCTTGTCGAGCCAGCAGGAAGCACCATGGAGAGACGGCCCAGCTGTCACAAATCAGAAAGGAGAATCCTGGAAAGCTGAGCGCAAATGAAGAGAAAGAAATCAGCAAATTCATGATATCTTTAAAGTAGGGCTGCGCAGCGATTAACATTTTTAATCGCGATTAATCGCATTATTTCCCTGATTAATCACGATTAATCGCATTGTATACAGAAAATCAAATAATGAATTCAAAAGTGGTGTAAGGGTCAGTTTTATTTAAATGTTCTGCTGCCATATGAACCAAAGTGCCATAACATTAGTTGTTCAAACACTTTTAACATCAGCACTTGTCAGTAACACATATTTAGTGTAGATCTTATCTTAAAAAAATGTCAAATAAAATAAATCTTATTGCCACTGATAGAGCATTAATGTCATCTTGTTTTTATAAAAAAAAATAAAAAAATAGTCTTCCAACAAAATCCAACGAAGTGATTGTGTCTCAGCACAATCAGAACATTAAAACAGGTAATTTCTGAGGTAACAGCAGAAACTTTTAACGAGGAGTTCAACTTGTCAGTTGTTACAAATAACCTTGTTTCTGTTGAATCCTCCGTCTGGGAGAACTTTAAAATGAAAATGTCCATGTTAAAGCTCAGTAACTTTACCAATCCGTGTATCAATCATTCTTTCCATTTTCAATTGTCAATCAAAAATAAAAAAAATTAAAAAAGTGACATTTTTTTTCCGTTTTTTAATCTAACACAAAAAAATGCCTGTTTTTTTATATTTCAATTTTAGACTTGGACCAAAAATACGAAATTAAAAAAACGGGCCACAGAAGTGAATTTGTTTTATAATCGAGGACTGGACTTTCTGTTGTCATTACACATCTGTGCCACTAGATGGAGCCACACTGCAGTAACCAGCTAGAGAACAGCAGGACAGTGAACACATGGAGCAGATCTGATGTAACATGGAGGAATGATGCAAAAGTTTTGTTGCAGTCCAGGATTATTTTTTTCAGACAGAATTGTTATTATTGCTACCTGAGTTGCTACCTGAACTGTAAAGTTCAGTACCGTTCTCCATGTCTGTTTTAGCCTTTCTGCATGTTTACCTGCCAATTGTCTTCCGGTTCCGCAGCAGCCAGTAACAGACTTTTCAAAACAAAAGCATGTGAGCAACATGCGTTAATGCACGATAAAATAAATGTCGGCGTTAATAAATTAATGCATTAACGCGATAATAACGAGTTAACTTGCCCAGCCCTAGTTGTTAGTTTAGAAACCAATTAATAATATGGGGCCAGAACAAAGCCGGGCTGCACATTAAAGTGATCGGGAGCTTTCCCGGCCCAAACCATCGATGTGGACCACGGGGACAACTAATTTTAACCATTTTTTTTGGTCACTTCTTTTTGTCTTATTCTTGCATTAATATCAATTAAGTTGCAACTGATGTAATTGCATCATAGTGGATTAAATAGGTCCACAGCCCCTTCCTAGAAAATCTGTGGTTCTACTACCATGTAAGCAGCATAATTCCCCCCGACCCCTCCCACGTGTTTCAGGTGGTTTGGCCCAAGGCTCGTCTTTACTCTAAATCACACTGGCGCGAAGCAGAAAGAGGCTGGGCGGAATGGAGAGGGCTAAAATAAAAAAAAGAAAGGAGGCGGCTGCCAAATGTGCCAAATGAACTGACATCTTCTCAAGACAAGCTGGTAGGTTACTGAAAGAGAGATGGATAATTGGCCTGGTTGTGAATTTTATCATATAACGTGGCGAGCGTTTGCAACTGTCACAACTGTCAACTTAAAAATGTCACAATGTAGGTATAGGATTATCTATGCTTAAAGTGCATTCATATTTCCATAGAAGAACCAAAAACGTGTTGCTTTAAATGCCAGTTAACCATTTTGATGAACAGAGTTGTTGTAGTTGTTTATTTGTAGCCTGCCTGTATTAGCACCAACGCGCACAGGTTAACACAATTAGACATATTAAACAGGTTGTGTAACAGGATATTTGTTAGGGTATTAAATGCATGTCAAACGTGCTATTTAGGCTGCATTATTTAGAAGTGCTGTATACCAATATTGCGCTTGGTTCGTGGGCAGTGTTATTAAAAAAATATTCTTAATAATAATAGGTCTAATAATAAAATAGGCTACTCGAGAGTGTGCACGTTCTACATGCCTTAGCTTCTCTGCAACTGGAGCCTGTTTCGTCTCGCCGTTATATCGTGCATTTCCACAGGCGCGCAAACATTAACAACTCAGTGTTAACTGTCTTTTTCATGGTTCTGGAATGTTTTGTAGCATCAGCGCAGGATGCCAGAACCACTGATGATCCAGATGAGGGCAGGACTGCTGAAGGGCCAGGTAGAGGAAGAGAGTTAGTCAAGATACACGTTTATGATGTAAAATATGGCATAGTCTACAGAAGAAAACCATGATATGTGTAGATTAAATAGTGCAGATAATTTAACAAAATCATAATTAAATATGCAAACAAATTAATAAGTGAATGAAAGGATAGGCTAGATAAATACATAAAGTGTGTTTTTCAGCAACATAAAAAGAACCCCCTAAATGAAATGTTTGTGTAGCCTCAGAAGATCAGGTGCCTGAAGGTGAATGCAGTCATGGAGAGGCCAGGACCACAGAGGAAACAGGTAGCAGGATTTAAATGAACTAACTGTTGAAAATGCATCAAAATAAGACCAAATGAAATAGGTAACCACTGTTTAATCAATAATTGTCTATGTAACCTACATTACTTTTTAATTGTTATTATAGGCCTATGAAGTCAGATGCTAAGAGGGAGGTGCGCACACTGTTATCAACTCAATATTAATTATCTTTTTTATTGTTATGGAATGTTTTCTAGCGTCGAAGCAGCAGACCATTTCCACTACTGATGATCCAGACGAGGGCAGGACTACTGAAGGGCCAGGTAGAGGAAGAGAGTTAGTCAAGATAGACGTTTATGATGTAAAATATGGCATATAGAAGAACAACAGATAGGTTAGGGTTAGGGTTAGGGTTAGTAAATAAGTAAATGAATTAATAAGTGAATGAAAGCATAGACAAATACATAAAATGTGAAGTGTTTTTCAGTAACATAGACAACTCTCTTAATGTATACGTATAGCCTCAGAGAATCAGGTGCAGTCTGAAGGAGAATGCAGTTGGCATGGAGAAGCCAGGACCACAGAGGAAACAGGTAGCAGGATTTAAAATGAACTAATTTAATCAAAATAAGACAAAATGAAATAGGTTATCACTTTTTAATCAATGATTGTATATATCGCCTACATGACTTCTATTTTAATTGCCATAATATAGGAGAGTCAGAAGCTGAGAGGGAGGCTCGAGGAACCATAGAAACAGCAGCAGTGCAGCAGGAGATCTCACAGGGAGCAGATAGTACAGATGAGACATTTGATTACTTTGCTCGTCCTCAGAAACAAAATCTACAAATGTTTTTTAGTTTCCATCCTCAGCAGCCCACCACACCCGCTGTAGCCAAAGTATTCAACAACAAACAAGGCACCAACCGCAAATGGTTGACTTTCAGTGACAAAACAGAATCTCTGTATTGTTCTGTTTGTTTGGCATTTGCACCTGCTAAAGCAAACAACCCCTTCATTGAGGGTGGTATGAAGGCATGGAAACATATACATCAGGGCATTGAAGAGCACGAACAAAGTAAGATACACAGGGATTGTGCAGATGCGTACTTTCTGATGGCTAGAGATGCAAATGTGCAAAGCCTTTTGGCAGGCAAACAGATGTCTTTACATCATGAGAAAGTTAAAAAGAAGCGCCAGATAATGGAACGCATAATTGATGTGGTTAAAGTCATTGGAAAATGTGGTCTTAGTTATCGAGGGGATAAGGCAGAGGCTGCTTACACCCTAGAAAACACTGCAGTCAATCATGGCAACTTTTTAGAGTTGCTTCTGCTTTTGGGCAGATATGACCCCTGTCTTCAGCAACACATTAGCAGCTTGCATTGAGCAAAGCAAAATTCACTATGACAGTGGAGCAAAAGGAAGAGGGTCTCTTGTGACACTTTTTTCCAAGGACATAATCAACAGAGTTCTGGATCTGCTCAAAATGCTGATAAAACGCACAATTGCTGATGAGGTCAGAGAGGCAGGCATGTTTTCAGTTCAGATAGACACTACTCAGGATGTGTCATCCACAGACCAATGTTCTATCATACTAAGGTATGTGACAGATGTCATTCATGAGCGACTGGTTGCTGTGGTGGATTGTGAAACGTCCACCGGTCAGTATTTCACTGATCTATTGAAACAGACCTTGGATGAGCTTAGCATTAATATTGGCACATGTGTGGGCAACTCCACTGATGGTGCTGCCAATATGCAGGGCCACTATCAGGGGTTCACAGCATTACTCTCTGAACTGGCTCCTACACAGATTCACATATGGTGTTATGCCCATGTGTTAAATCTTGTCCTGACAGACACAACAGGTAGTGTAGTTGAAAGCGCATCACTTTTTTCCATACTGAATGATGTGGCAGTGTTTCTGAAGGAGTCGTGGAAACGCATGCAAAAGTGGGAGGAGACGAGCGAGGACAGACGCCACCGAAAATTGGCTCCAATAGGAGCAACAAGGTGGTGGGCTAAGGATCAGGCCCTTACAAAGGTGTTTGGGAGCTTTGGTGATCCAACGGATGCTCTCTATGTTGACCTCTTGTTGACCCTAGTGGCAATTGAAGCGGATGACACTATGAAGTCAGTGGTCAGGGCCAAAGCAAAGGGGCATGTGGACACCCTTTTGAGATATGAGGTTATACTCACAGCCCAGATTTTCCTCCGCATCTTCAGGTACACCTCCCCTCTATCCAAGTATTTACAGACACATGGGATGAATATTTTGTCAGCTCAGCGTTTGGTTGAGGGGACAAAGGATAGCCTCAATACATTTGTCAGGGACTTTGAGGGAGTTAAAGGAGCAGCTGATGTGTTTGTGAGTTGGGCCAACAGGAGACTGCAAGAGGCAGACAGTGAGCTTGTTGTGGAGAGTTCACTCCCATGAAAACGTGTCAGAAAAAAGAAAAGAATGCCAGGAGAGCTCCTGGAAGATGACCCACCAGTCTCACCAATATGCAGCATTTGAAGGTCAAGGTTCATAATGTCATTCTGGACACAGTTGCTGGCAGCATCAGCAGGAGGTTTTCAGCCAATGCAACCCTTGCCTCAGATTTTGCTTGCCTTGACCCAAACAATTTTGCAGAGATGAGGGCAAAAGGAATCCCCAGTGCAGCACTGCAAGAAATAAGCAAGTGTCTACTGACGTTTGATGACAGAGCAACAGTTAGTCGGTTGCATGACGAGCTATATAGCCTGGCATCCCAGTGGGAGAGACTAAAAAAGTCCCCTCTGGAGGATTATGTGGTCAGGACAGGGAGAGAGGTCATACAGACTGATGAGGAGGATAGTGGACGTCCATACATGGAGCCAGAATTTGAGCTGGAGAGCAGGACATGCTCTTCATGCAAAAGGTGTGTTATTTGTGTTTACTTGATCCTTGCACAGTATAATCTCATCACGGATGCTTATCATGTTATCGGGTTGGCCTATAAGTTCCTCCTGACTCTCTCAACCACCCAGGTGGCATGCGAACGGAGCTTCTCTGCCTTAAAATGCATCAAAACCAGGCTACGAAGCTCAATGACGCAGGATCTCCTCGAGGCATTCATGCTCATGTATGCTGAAAAGGACATTTTGATGTTGATTGACAATGACATTGTCATCACCAAACTCGCAAAGATGAGCACTTTGCTGAGAAAACTTCTGATGTTTTAAGCCAATTTAAATACAGTATGTAAAGTGAGCACTTAGAACACCACAGTTTTATTGGTTTAGTTATGTAAAGGAACTTTGATTTGTGAAGACTTCTTTATCATTATCTTTATTTTATTTGTATTTCAATTATATATTGTTAAAGGGGCGGGAATAATTGTATGCCATAATTTAAATAAAATAAAAGGCATTGTGAGAGAATTGTTTTTTGTTTTATCTTTTTCTATGTACTCAAATTTGTCCTCCGTATCAGAGTGGCCTGAATTTGAATTAAATTCCCGGACTGAGAAAAGGGCCCACTCCAGGCCCTGGGCCAGAATACATTTCTGGTCTCCATGTTGAATAGAAACCCAGTAGAGCTCTGAGATCTTCAGAAGCCAGTCAGCTGGTAGAACCTCCAGTTAGAACCAAAGAGTGTGAAAATGCATTTATGCTGCACATACATGGAATAAACTTCCTGGTAATATTAAAAGTGCCCCAACTCTCAATACCTTTATAGTTGAACTGAAAACTTAAACTGCTACGGCACCGATTACTGAACTGTACCTGCACTGTTTATTAATAAATTTGACTTGACTTAGTTTGCTTACTGACAAAAAAAATCATGAAAGAAGTTAAACTTTGGAGTCTTTGGAGCTCGTACTGAGACTAGATGAGGACTAGCTGTCCTTGTTGTGAGTTGACTGGTGGTTCTTGAGGGGCTGCAGGAGCCTGAAACTCTCACATTGTTCACACTTGAAGGGCTTTTCGTGTGGATGCAGGCGTGCTTGTTGAGGTTGCTCTTCAGGTTGAACTTCTTTCCGCAGTCTTTACAATCGTATGGTTTCTCCCCCGTGTGAATGAGCTGGTGCCCTTTTAACCCTTTAAGCACCAAAGTTGCAATATTGCGACAAGCAACATTGCTGAATAAAACGGGCTGTATCTATAAATGTGAAGCCGAATCTTGTTACTACTTTTCACCAGGAGATGGCGGACATGTGTGCCTGTAATCTGAGAACCATTTTTGGTAGTGGCGCTATTCAACGTTTTTGCGTAAAATGAGTTTGAAAAACATCCTCCGGCACAGAGACGCGTGGCGAAGCAGTGGTAGAAATGCTGAACGCAGAGAGAGCAGAACAGAGCGAAAGAGTGTTTTTTCATTTACTTATGATGTCAAGAGGGCAGTTTACCATCCACAAAGTACTTTGTCAGGTTCTGGCTAACTCTGATTCAGAGGGGGAAGACATGCAGTTGTTCAGTAAAGCAGAAACTGACATTAGTAGTGACGGCGAGTCCGTGCGTCACAGTCCACAATCAGCACATTGTACAGCGGCTGTTTCACCTCAGCGTGGCTGCGGTGGAAGCATTCTGTGATCGCCAAGCAGGTCGAGGTGTCTGGGGGGTTCATAATACCACAAATATAGAAAAATGTAGTGGGGATGGAAACAACCGCGGTTGTCCTGGCAACGTGGGAGAAGCCGCAGGGAAAAAAACACACCGCTAATAGCGCACCGGAAATCATGGTGATGATGATGATGATGATGATGATGATGATGATGATGATGAAGAAGATGATGATGATGGTGGTGGCTGAGAGTTCTTGAGAGAAGAGGAAGAGTATCGAAAGTGGATCTTAAATTTTGATGTGCCGGTTGGTTTTTGTGGAGACGATCTGACAAATTCTGAGCCCATTGATTTCATCCCTTTTCCAAATGATGAATTCTGGAGCTTCATCACCAAACGAACAAATAGAAATGGCCACCAGTTCTTTGAAAGGGAAATATTGAAACCATAGTTCAGATTTCATGACTTTATGATGTGATTGTCCCTGAAATGAAAGCTTTCATTGTGCATGGAGCTTGAGGAAAAATCTGAAAATGAGGATTACTGGGCAGGTTTGGGCAGGTGATGTCACAATAATCAAATCAGATGACAAATCTACTTCCATTCCCAATTTTGGTTTATACGGAAGATATTTCTCATTTACAGTATGCCTTTATCTCAAACCACTTTAAAGGTATAGCCTTTTGAAACCTTGATATCAAAATTGAACATTTTCCAATATGGCCTCCACTTTGTGACGTCATAATATGCCAATTAAATAAATAATTTCACTTCCATCACAGACGTTGAGTCATACTGAACAATTTTCTCATTGACAGTATACCTTTATCTCAAACTGCTTTCAAGTTATAGCCTTTTGAAATCTTGATATCAAAATTGTATATTTTCTTGAAAAAACTCCGGCCCCTAAAGGGTTCAGTTGGCAGCTTCGGT
This sequence comes from Hirundichthys speculiger, assembly GCA_018398805.1. NCBI lineage: Eukaryota > Metazoa > Chordata > Actinopteri > Beloniformes > Exocoetidae > Hirundichthys > Hirundichthys speculiger. The sequence continues at coordinate 394,196 of JAGFBZ010001195.1, forward strand.
AAAACACTCGCCACACTCTGAGCAACGGTGCCACCGCTCGCTCATCTCCGTTCACTAGTGATTCGCCACCCACTCCATTTTTGTGAATTTCTGCCCACACAGAGAGCAGCTCATTGTTTTCTCGGGACACACATGTGTTTTCAGGGACCTCAAGTGCAAGTACGCTTTCCCACACTGCTGGCACTTGTACGGTTTCTCCTCAGTGATACTGCGGTAGTGGATGGGGAGGTGATGCAGGAGGCATGTCGTCCATGTGACTGGAGGCTGTTATGAGTGTTGAGGTGCTGGACGGTGGGTGTGTCTGGTGCTTTGGCGTTATCCCTCACTGATGCCCTTTTTTATACCACTAATCAATACATGTCATTTCTTTGGTTTGACACAGTTCTTGCTTGAATATACTGTTGCAACATGAAAACACCACATGGCAGTTCTTGTTTAGAGAAGAGCAGAAACATGGAAGCTCACGCTATGTTCACTTTTTTCCCATTCAGATATGGAAACACAACACAGATAATTGTATTAATGTATTGTATTGATTTGGGGGTGTGTTGCAGTGAGAATTCACTCCTAGAGCTCTTCCTGCTCTGCTTCAGTCACGAGCTGAAGCATGTGAAAATGCTACCTTGTCCTTCTCTCAGCGGGGAGCCTCCCCACTGACAGCAGGAGGTGGACCAAAGAGAGCTCATCCTGGTCTTCCACCAGGTGGTGGAGCTGAAGGCTGATTTGGGGTCTGTTCTCCCTCTGTCTCTAAAGGGGTCATGTCTGCACATCCCTCCTGGCTCCTCTGCCTGGGTTGAAGCGCCGACCTTGACCTCTTCCCATCAGGATGGATCTGGGACTGACCTGTGACGGATTTGGGAAGGATCTGGTACAGATCTGTGACGGACCTGTGACGGACCTGTGACGGACCTGTGACGGATCTGTGACGGACCTGTGACGGATCTGTGACGGACCTGTGACGGACAGTGGTACAGATCTGTGACGGATCTGTCCCAATCAAACAATCAACACTGATCATTAAAAAGAAGTGGGTCAGTATTCCCGCAAACGACTGGTTCCTATGGAAACCTAGATGAGCTGAAATTAATACTCAACAGAGATAGTTGCAACCTCGTTGATTATATCAAATTGTAACAGTCCTTGGATTTAGAGAGGAAATCGCGGAGCTCGACTGATGCTTGAGTTCTTTTATTTTTAACATCCAGTCCTCATGGCATTGTGAAACTAAAACACAACACATACAAAACAATTCAATATACAACAGTTTGTCATTCCCTTCATCAATAAAAACAGAAAATGCATGGTTAACATACCTCGCTGCGCTCCTCCAAGGAATGTTAATTACATGCGTGATTCTCAAAAGGGGAATGTTCCTCGACAAAAATCTAATAACAAACAAACAAATGCAAAATCGCCTTGTTAGGCACAACAGAAAATTCCAAAAAAACAAAAAGGAAAGAAACAAAATACAATCAGCCAAACCAAAAAAAAGCACCCCTTACCTTACGCTCTGTCCTAATGATTGCGTGTAACACAGGAAGTGGGCAGCTACCTTAAATGCTCAGACTGCGCAACATCCGGGCCAGAGGATAAACAAATAATTAAATCTCATAAACTCAAACAACAATGCGAATCCAATACAAAAAAAACAAAACAAAACAACCCAATCCTCACGAACATGTTACACTCTAAAAATTTACATTTTATTTCCTAATTCCAATAAAACCCTCATGCCGTCCGTTACACAAATAAACACAGTCTTGTTTATGAATTACTATTTTTTTTCTGGAATCATCCTTATTAAAAACTCTGGAACTGGAATATAAAAGTATTTTGCAACAAATATGTTTGTAATAAGTGTCATTTTGTAGCATATTATTCATTTAAAGTGAAGCGCCAACCCTGACCTCTTCCCATTCCTTTCTTTTCTGAATATGTCCCTCAGTGAGCTCCATCTCATCATGCTCACGTCCTCTACTGACAGATAAAGACTGAGAGACTGCATTATGGACTGAATTAAACATACTTCATTCACCATTCAAGATCAGTTTCTGCTGCTGATTGGAGCTGAATGGAGCTGAACTGAGAGCTCCACCTGGTGGTTCACAAGGGCACCCGTCCGGCATGCTGGTCTGAGGTGGAACCGGTCGTCCAGAAGATTGCAGTTCCTCCACTGTCCACCAGGGTCCAGCTCCAAAAGTGCATCAGTATCCGTTGAATCCATGTTAAAATGTCCAACTTTACAACCAGGAACAAACTACTGTGTTGGTCTTTATGGCTACGGTTGACATCCATGACAACAAGGGGTACAAGGGTAGCTCATCAGGTAAAAATATATAAAGCCATAAATGTATACATATTTACAGTTGTGGTAATTTGATTGACGGTGTCATAACGTCAGCTGCTCGCAGACCAAAACTTTTCTTTTTGTGTACCAGGGTGTTAGCATGTTTATTTCTGCTACAAAGATGGACATTTTTAATTGGAGGTCAGTGGAAACTGACTCAGCTTTGGAGCCAGCACCTAGTGGTCAGTTGAGGGAGTGCATGCTTTTTGACTTCCGTGTCTGTCAGGATTATGAAGCTGGATACATACCTCTTGTGCTCGACTTTAATTTGTTTCTCAAAGGAAAATGAGCCAAATGTCCAAACGTTTCCAAATGAAGTTATATTTTGTTATTTGACTTATACAGTGATCCCTTATATTTCGTGGTTAATGGGGACCACCGCCCCCCCCCACCACTGGAGAACTGTAGTGGGAGCCCCCTGAGCCTAAATATTGTGTTTAAAATATGTTTAAAAACCACAAAAAAGTAGCGGGACACTGCAGCGAAACAAGACAAAGGCTCAACTGTGGTCTTTCTGTTACCTTCACAGCCTCTGGTCTCTGAACCGTAGTAAACAAACTGCTGGTATTGAGCTATTTTTGGCTCATAATTAGCGGCTAACATGCTAACAACACAAAAGAAAAAGTCCGGTTTTCTCTGCATGGAACGAGCACTTTATTCTGGCACTGCAGGAACTTGTAACATCACACAGGTTGTATTGTTGGGCTCCTGTCGGTTAACAGAGAATGTAAATCTATACACGCTGGGCTGCTGTTGATGCTCACTACACTTTTCATCTAACCCCGTTTTCTTCTGCCGTCCCACGACACACACACACCATTACCCATAAGGCCACACCATTACCCATAAGGCTATTTTCTTAAAGGGGGCCAGGCTGGCTCACAGCATTTCTTCACTGAGAGAATTCGCGGGCAAAATCCTGTGATCTTTCCGCAATTTAAAATTTTTTTAAATCATATTATATATTTCTGAAAAAAATCAGCGAAGCACTAAAACCGCAGTAATCAAACTGCGAAGTGGCAAGGGATCGCTGTACTGGGCCATCGTGTGATGTCATGTAAAGTGTAGCTTTGCTCTGAGCAAAGAAGAACAGCTGAAGCGCAACACAAACAGCAACACTTTTAATAGGTTATACTGAAGTTATATAGTAATTACAATCATATAAATATAGGTTATATTATCATTAATCTACCAACGTTGCCACGGTGAGGCTGCATTCAGCCATCATGGTCCTCATCTGTGGACCAGCTTGCCAGAGAACATCAGGACCAGAGAGACTGTTGGGATTTTTAAAAGGAGGCTGAAGACTCACCTTTTTAACCAGGCTTTACATGATTTTTTTTACTCTTAGTTCTTTTATTCTACTGTTATTAATTAATAATTTAATATAAGTTTCAAATTTATTTTAGGTCTTTGTGGATTCTATTATCATTAAATTTTTAATTTCATTTTTAAAGTTGTTAACCTTTACATTTTCACATTTTAAGACATTTTATCATTACTGTATCTATTGTCTGTCTTTATCCTCTTTTACTGTCTTTTAATCTTTTAGTTTTTAGCTCCAGTGTTTCCCTCCACACTGGGAGGTGTGTCTGGTCTGCCCGTGGGGGTGTGGTCTTGGAGATCCCTCAGGCCTGGAGGACTGGGGGGCTCTGCACAATGTGTGGGTCTGCCCTGGTCTATCTGGGTTGAGGTGGTTTCTGGGACGGCGCCCCCTGTGGTTGCGGGCTGTGGCGCCTCTCAGTGTAGATGTCCTCCCATAGGTGGTTCTTCCTCACCTGGATCCTAGGTGCCCTGATATGTTACTAAACTAATTATCTTGTACTGTGAGTGTGCAGTGTGCAGTGGGTATGTGAGGGTGAGATGGACGGGTTTTTATTCTCTGTTGTGATCCTGCTTTTTATTTTTTTATTTATTTTCATTATGAAGCACTTTGTGTTGCATTTTTAATTTATGAAAAGTGCTATATAAATAAAGTTTGATTTGATTTGATTTGAACATTCAACTGCCTTTATTTGGCATAAAAATCCTCGGTTCAGTATATTTATGTTGTTGTACTTGTTAAAAGAATCAAAGTAATATTTAAATTATCTGACCTGTTTACAGTTGCCACAGTCCAACATCTGGAACGGTCACTTTATTTCCATTTCATTTCATGTTTGTTCTACTTAAATCAATTTGATAATTTAATTTTATTTCACTTTTATTCTGCTTTATTATTTTTATTTCATTTTATTTTATTTCATTTCATATAACATCATTTTATTTTATTTTATTTTAGGAGTCCTGAAGCCGACTAACTCAAGAAGATTAATAATTCAGAAAACCCTTTAGAAAAATGATGTAGAAATGGAAAATAAATTAGCTTTTTAAATGCCTGAATAGAAAATGCAATCCTCAATGACTTATTCTCAAATATGCCCTAAAATTAATTATTGAATAATAAATTATTTATTCATTACAATTTTTTGAATGCTCATTAAATTTAAAATCGATAATTTATTTATTTATTTTCCAATAAATGATCCAAACGCTCTAATTACCCTCCCAGTTAGCCTCCTGGTCCTCGGTAGCAGGAAGAACCTCTCCTGTGGGCGTCCTGGGGTTTAGAGTGGTGAGAAGGTGACCTGTGAAAACCACATGACCAGATTTAATGAGAAAATGAAAAAAACAGAAGGTATTTATGTAAATGTTTCGAAAAATAAAGGATCACTGTATGACCTCCAGAGTGGCTCTGTAAAGGATCTGGGACGAATATGAGGTTTTTCTCAAAATTGCAGGACCTGAACAGTAACAAACTTTAGTCTGTATGGACAAAATATGAACAGATAAACTGAGGTGGACGGCTGATTTGACAGAAACACAAATTCTCCTCTCACTGAAAACTGCTTGGATTCACATCGTTTTAATCCCTAATGTTCCTTTAATGCACTTTATACTGAACAGTCCCATTAAATTCAGCTATGTACCAAAACTGAACATAATTCATTATAACCCTGTGTGTTTTTTTCTTTTTTGCAGTGTGTGGTTCCTGATCAGTATAAATACAGATCAAAATTGGATAATAAATCCATTTATTTAGATAAATAAATCCTAAATCCAAAATTGATCCATAATCATATGGATCAGGAACCACACACTGCAAAAAAAAAAAACAAAAAAACAAAAACACTAGTTTAAAATTCAATAAATTCACAAAATACATTTGTGGGTGAAAATGACTCGATGCTGGTGAAAGTTTGTCTCAATACATAAATATATTTTCACTTGACACTTGTCTGGTTTCCAGTCTGGATCTGGTGGATGTTCAGCAGCCTGAAACAAGTGGAAAAGACTAGACTTCCTACAGCACAGCAACAAGTGAAAGACACTGAAAATGAGCAAATAATTCACCTTTCTGGGTCACTGAGAAATGAAGGTCCAGGAACATGGGAAATTAAAATTTAATTGAAATTAAAAATGATTAAAAAAAAAAGTAAAAGTAAAAATGTCTTGCTGCATGGAGAGATAAGTAGAATTTAGTCATTTTCACCCAGAATTTTGTGTTTATTTAATGTTCTGTATTTTACTGGTGGTTTTTTACAGTGTAGGAACAGAAGCGAAAATTCATAAATGAAAGCAGATATCATTTAATGTTTGAACAGGTATGTTTATGTGCTCCTCCCTCACTCTTCTGTTTCTGGCTACCTTCCTAAACCAACCAGATGTGTTGATGCCAGTAAGGGTTAGGGTTAGGGTTAGGGTTAGGGTTAGTTATGTGGCCAGTCATGTGCCACCAGGAGGTTTCTTTTTGAACTGAAACTGACCAAAGGAGGGCGGTATTGATCCCAAGTAGGATAGAAGCTCCTTTGATGTTTGGTCAAAACCTTTATTTATATATTTCTCAATGAACCATGCACCTCTTAAAATGGCAGCATGAAAATCTATTTTAGGATTATATTTATTTGACATAATCAGAAATATTAAATAAATAGTCTTCTCATTACATCTGACTTTTTCTTCTACAAAATAAAACCTCTGTTGGTACATGCCCCAGATGTTGGTAGTCTTTGTGTGTGTGGGTGTCATGATCCTCATGACCACTAGATGGAGACAGAGAACCACTTGACTCATTCCTCACTGGACCTCAGGTTTGCAGCAGCTCTCATTCAAATGAACAGATTGGAGCCGTTTAAAACAGAAATCAATGATCCCCTCTTCAAATACGAGCGAGAAGCCCGTTTGCCTCTGTAAGTCCACTAAAGAAACACCACAAGCTCCACAAACAGAGCGTCTGTTAGTGCCGACAACAGGAAAAGTATTTCTTAATTGAGACCAAGCACAAAGGCTGAAAGGGCCTCTGAGCCCCTGAGAGAAAAGCCATTGATGCCATTGTGAGAGTCCTGCAGCTGGAACAATCATCACGGCAACACGCTGAGAAAACACACACACACACACACACCGGTCTGCAGCCTTTGATAAAGTTGCTCTTTTGAACGCAGACATTTCTGAAGTTGTTCTGGAGTGACTTTTACCGATGTTGCTGCTTTCTGGGTTTTAATTAAAGACTCAGTTATTTCTAATTCAAAGACTTGTTTCTTCCGTTAACTGATTAAAATATAACGCAGGCTAATGGGAACGGGCAGCTTGACTTTATTATACCAGGCAACAAATTAACGTAAAATGACTGGTGTGGTGGTTTGACTCGACTGATGCGACTCCTGAACTTTTGCGTAGAAGCTACCTGAGAACTGAGGACCCTGACGTGAAAGGTGGCAGCACTCACCCTCACCTGATCAACAACGTCTGAAGCAAGCACTGCCAGAGCTGAAATGAGGCCCAGCAGAGCTGGGCTGGGACCCACCACCACTAAGCCCATCGCCTAGTAACCCCGCTTGACCTGTGGGCGACTGTGACTAAACCAGACCCCCAAGCAGCAGACCAAATGGTCCCAGCAGAAATCCGCTAGTCCTTCCTCATCATAAGATAAGCTAGCCAAGCTAAATCAGCTAACTTTGTCTGAGGGTGGCACAAACAAATGATATAGAAAAAAACCCACCAATGATGTGAAGCTCTTGTGCCACCACGCTTTGGCTCTTCAGGCCAGTTGTCATGGAAACATGACACCCTGTCAAGTTAAATCTCTCTGTCCTCCATCTCTCTCTGTCCTCCATCCTCTCTCTGTCCTCCATCCTCTCTCTGTCCTCCATCCTCTCTCTATCCTCCATCCTCTCTCTATCCTCCATCCTCTCTATCCTCCATCCTCTCTCTCAATCCTCCATCCTCTCTATCCTCCATCCTCTCTCTATCCTCCATCCTCTCTCTATCCTCCATCCTCTCTCTATCCTCCTCCTCCTCCTCCTCCTCCATCCTCTCTCTGTCCTCCATCCTCTCTCCTCCTCCTCCTCTCCTTCTATCTCTCTCCGCTTTTCTGTCCTCCATCCTCCTATCCTCTCCATCCTCTTTCTGTCCTCCTCCTCTCTGTCCTCCATCCTCTCTCCTGTCCTCCATCCTCTCTGTCCTCCATCCTCTCTGTCCTCCATCCTCTCTCTGTCCTCCATCCTCTCTGTCCTCTATCCTCTCTGTCCTCCATCCTCTCTCTGTCCTCTCTCCTCTCTCTATCCTCTATCCTCCTTCTGTCCTCCATCCTCTCTGTCCTCCATCCTCTTTCTGTCCTCCATCCTCTCTGTCCTCCATCCTCTCTCTCTGTCCTCCATCCTCTCTCTCTCTGTCTCTCCATCCTGTCTCTCTCCTCCATCCTCTTTCTCTCCTCCCTCCTCTCTGTCCTCTCTCCTCTTTCTGTCCTCCATCCTCTTTCTGTCCTCCATCCTCTCTGTCCTCCATCCTCTCTATCCTCCATCCTCTTTCTGTCCTCCATCCTCTCTCTATCCTACATCCTCTCTATCCTCCATCCTCTCTCTCTCTCCTCCATCCTCTCTCTGTCCTCCATCCTCTCCTCTCCTCTCCTCTCCTCCTCCATCCTCCTCCTCTGTCCTCCATCCTCTCTCTATCCTCCATCCTCTCTTCTGTCCTCCATCCTCTCCTCTGTCCTCCAATCCTCCATCCTCTCCTGTCCTCCATCCTCTCTCTGTCCTCCATCCTCTCTCCTGTCCCTCCATCCTCTCTCGTCCTCTCCTCTCTGTCCTCCATCCTCTCTCTGTCCTCCATCCTCCCTCTGTCTATCCTCTATCCTCCTCTCTGTCCTCCATCCCTCCTCTGTCCTCCATCCTCTTTCTTCCTCCATCCTCTCTGTCCTCCATCCTCTCTCCTCTTCCTCCTCCATCCTCTCTCTCTGTCCTCTCCATCCTCCCTCTCCTCCATCCTCTTCTGTCCTCCATCCTCTCCCTCCTCCTCTCTCTCTTCCTCCATCCTCTCCTGTCCTCCATCCTCTCTGTCCTCCATCCTCTCTCTCCATCCTCTCCTCCATCCTCTTTCTGTCCTCCATCCTCTCTCTGTCCTCCATCCTCTCTCTGTCCTCCATCCTCCTCTGTCCTCTATCCTCCTCTCCTCCATCTCTCTCTCTCCTCTCTCCTATCCTCTATCCTCTATCCTCCTCCTTCCTCCATCCTCTGTCCTCCATCCTCTTTCTGTCCTCCCTTTCTTCCTATCTTCTCTGTCCTCCATCCTCTCTCTATCCTCCTCATCCTCCCTCTGTCCTCCATCCTCTCTCGTCCTCTCCTCTCTCTTTCCTCCATCCTCTTCTGTCCTCCATCCTCCGTCCTCTGTCCTCCATCCTCCTTTCTGTCCTTCCATCCTCTCTGTCCTCCATCCTCCCTCCTCTCCTGTCCTCCATCCTCTCTCTGTCTGTCTCCCCTCCTCTCTGTCTCTTCCTCCTCCATCCTTTCTGTCCTCTCTCCTCTTTCTGTCCTCTCTCCTCTTTCTGTCCTCCATCCTCTCTGTCCTCCATCCTCTCTCTGTCCTCCACCCTCTCTGTGTCCTCCATCCTCTCTGTCCTCCATCCGCTTTCTGTCCTCCATCCTCTCTGTCCTCCATCCTCTCTATCCTCCATCCTCTTTCTGTCCTCCCTCCTCTCTGTCATCTCTCCTCTTTCTGTCCTCCATCCTCTCTCTCTGTCCTCCATCCTGTCTCTGTCCTCTATCCTCTCTCTGTCCTCCATCCTCTCTATCCTCCATCCTCTTTCTGTCCTCCCTCCTCTCTCTGTCCTCCATCCTGTCTTTCTGTCCTTCATCCTCTCTCTGTCCTCCATCCTCTCTCTGTCCTGTCTCCTCCTCTCTTTTTCTTTCTTTATCCAGCTGGTCTTCATCAGGAAGGTCCCCCCATATGATCCAGGTCCTGATCCAGGTTTCTTCCTCTTAAAGTGGAGTTTTTTCTTGCCACTGTTTGGCTTAAAGGTTTTTTTTCTCCCTATGTTGGAGTTGTTTTTTTTTTACTTGCCTATATTTCTTGATTAGGATTTAATATTATAAATTTAGTCAATGATATTTTTCGGAGGTCATGATCTGGGTCTCTGTAAAGCACCTAGAGACAATTGACATTGTAACAGATGCTATACAAATAAAACTGAATTGAACTGAACTGAATTGAATTGAATTGAATTGAATTGAATTGAATTGAAAAGATTTAGCCAAATAAAAAAAAATAAAAGAAAGTTTTAGGCCATTAAAGGTTCTTTGCTTTGATAATAAGTAAATGAGGACTGAGCAGCGTGTAGAGGCCTCAGAATAATGGTCCCATTAGCATTTAGACTGGTTCCCTGTAAAGGCTGCTTTTATGATGCAAGTTTGTCTGTCTGCTCCAATCAAACTCCCCGGAAACATCAAGGCTCAATTCATCCTGCAAACAAAGCTTTTCTGCTATTGCACAGCCACAAAAGACAGAGAACCAAAGTTTTACTTCATATGAAGTTAGCAGTACTTTGCTGAGATAGATGGCTGACAGTGGAACAAGAGGAGTAACCGTGGAAACAAGAGCAGCGCAATAACAACAATGTGGAAGAGGCGAAGTGATGGTAGTCACGTCTGCCGAGTGTCCATGTGGTCCACTGGTCCTGGTAAAGCGCAGTAAAATTTTACGCGATAACGATTACCGTTTATGTTTGACCTTCATCTCATTATCGTGGTCTATTACCAGGACATGTAATATCAGCCTCATTCAAGTCTGTGAGCGACTCAAGACTGTGTCTCGTGTGAATTTGTAGCTTTTAACATTGGCATCATAACGCCAGCATGGAGGAAAGTGGTGATAGCACGCAGGACATTTACCAACCTACTAAAATGACCAAATCAGAGGTCTGGACATATTTTTTTTGTTTTTGTTTTAATAATGCAGAGGGACAACTGATGGAGGACAATTATCCTGTCTGCAGAGCACTTGTTTACATTTCATTGTAATTTGTAGAAGCAACTTGAAGGAGCTAAGGCTAATGCTTCAAGCTACTGAGATGTTTGACCAAGAGGAACCTGATTGATGTGCTTTGCTAACTCACATTTCGTAAATGTTACCGTTGCGTGTTGATAAAAAAAAAAGACCGGAATGATGTTCTTCTGATGCAGTTAAGATATTTATTTATTCCATTAACTGATCCGACAACCATAACGCCGGCAGTTAGCGCCACAGCGGTCAAAAACCTTTGATCCTTCCGGGTCAAACACCTAACCAATAACAGGCAGCTACCTTTATACCTGACCCTCAGGTAACAACACAGCGACACCCACAGACACACAGAGTGAACTACAATTCATAACAACATATTTGGCTCCTAAACAACTGTTTCTTTATTTGCACATTTATACGTATTTAAGGTTCAGCTTAAAGTCAAAAGTTTATTTCATTTGAACTTCCACTATAATTTTTGTTCCTGATAATTGTTTGCATATTTTGACCTACTATGGTTGTTAAAGTGTTTATTTAAATTTGCACCAGACAAATAAGCTTTGTTCCTGTTATTTATTTTGTTCATTTAAAATAAAATCTCTTTCTGTGCCAGATGTTTGCCCTTTTAATGCGAAAGTTTCATTTTGATAAAATTTTGGCTTCTGATGTTTCAATATGACAAAAAAAAATCACAAGGTTTGGTGAAATTATTAAAATGTATGTTCATTTAGACATTTGTACAACAATTAAGAATACCACGATAATATCGTAAACCATGATAATTTGGTCACTATAATCGAGATATCAAATTTTCCATATCGTTACATCCCTAGTGTGTAGACCCATCACGTGAAGAATTCATGGGCTTTTATTTTGAAAGGCAGAGGTGGTCAGAACAGTTGGAGCCTGATGGATGCTGATGCTGATGAGTCCAGTGGAGGAGATCTGCTGCCGTGTTCAACCAGAGGAGTTTGTGGTCCACTCATTGTCCACATCGTGTCCAGGTCCTGCAGCGCCAAAACAACCCCAAACTATCATCCCTCCACCTCCGTGCTCCACAGTGGGAATGGCGAGTTTCTGCTGAAATGCTCCTTGGATTTCTCCAAACGTGGTTCTGGAGGTGAAGACCAAACAACTGCTTGCTGGTCTGGTCTGTCCAGAGGACCCTGTCCCAGAGAGCTTGCGACCTTTTTTTTTTTTAATTATTTTTATATTCGTTTTTCAACAAAAGCAAAACATAAGACAGACAGGGTCATCACAGGTGTAGAGATAATGTGAAAACAAGATATTGGATGGGTTACATACATCTGGGTTAGATTTTTATCAAAATATATAGGTCCTTAGTGTCCATGTGTGCCAATGGGGGTCCTAGAGGATTTTAGATCCTTGACTCTGTTTAATGTAGGTTCTTTCGTAACGTAAAAGTCCCTTCTTTTTGTGCAGAGGGGAAATACAAAGAACAATGGCATATTTCTTCTACCAAACACATATACAGAAAATAATTTCAGATTCAAATAGGACTTCCATTTTTCCCAGTATTTTTCACATTTCTCTGTAGCATGTCTCAAAGAAAAAGTCAGTTGTTCCATAGTATAGATTTCATTAACTATTTTAATCCATTCAAGGATTGTAGGAGATTCTTTACTCAGCCATTTTCTGGTTATTGTTTTTTTACTAGCTACTAGCAGTATTTGTAAGAGGTATCTGTCCTGTTTATTCAGTCCAGTTGGTACATTTCCCAAGTATATAACACTAAAATTGAAAATAAGTTCTGAGCTGATTATAGATCTGATCTCTTTCACTATGTCTGTCCAATAGGAAGAGATGTTTGGACATTCCCAAAAAAATGTGAAAATGACCAGCTGACATATTACAGCACATTCTCCAGCACTGACCTTGTTCAGGATTGTTACTTTGCGATTTTTTTAATCTTAGGGGTTATGAAAAACCTTAAAAGGTTTTTCCAGGTGTATTCCCTCCATAAATCAGAGCTTGATGTTGTACACATTGTCCTACATATATTTAACCAGTCATCTTCAGTCAAAGCTATGTTAGCTTCCTTCTCCAACCTTAATTTTACATAAGAAGTGGAAAGTTTCCAGTTGAGAGCTTGTGGTCTTAAATCCTGTGGAGGCACCAGGGGCTGGTACTTGGTACTTGCTTCATTGTTGTTAAATGGCACATTATCACCATCAGCTCATTAAATCGATACCACGTTTATGCTGGAACCCAGTCAAGTCTGCTTTGACGAGGGATTTGTGTTTTTTACGCTCAATAATGAAGACACTTCAGTCTTTTCCGGAGTCAAACCCGAACTTGTGTATTATTGAAAAACATATCCAGTCAAAGGGAATATTTGAATTCTATTCTACATGATGATTTTGAATCACTTCCACCGACACGCCGCCTGAAATATTTAGTAGTTTTTGAATACTTTGGGTTTTGGTTTTTAATATTTGATTATCTACCTTTTTATTCTTTTCTGTGGATTGAAAAAAAAATGCTCTTGATGCACAACACAGATTTATCCCTGCCAAAAAGAACTAAAGTTTAACTTTTCAGTCAATTGCGGAGTAAAAATGCAGCATTCATTGGATAAAAGTTGATGGGGGGGGGGGGGGGGGGGGGGGGGGGGGGGGGGGGGG